>OX382331.1:0-117500 GCA_947507615.1 Hemithea aestivaria
CTGCTGAACGCGTTTACGAACACTGCTTGGCGATCTCTGGCATCTATTGTCGCATACTGTGGAACTACCCTGGAGCGATTTGACGCGAACAAGTCGATTAGTGGAGTCCCCATCTTTTGAAAGATCATTGACACTATTTGATGATCGAGACTCCACTCCGGAAGACTTTTGCCCCGGGAAAGAGAATCTGCGATTGAATTGTACCGGCCTGGAATGTACACTGGTAGAAGATTTACTTTTAAGCGATGGGCTAATAGAAGCAACTCCTTCGCTGACTCTAAAAGTATTACAGATTTGGTTCCACCCTGATTCCTCAAATAAGCTACCACCGTTTTGTTGTCCGATTGCACCATTACCGACCGACCGCATACCAAATTCGGGAATTTGAGCAGGGCCATGAAGACCGCGAACAACTCCTTCCGATTTATGTGCCAATCTAGCTGATTTGTGAACCATCTTTGTGCTAGTGAATAATTCTCGATTTGAACTCCCCATCCTACATCCGAAGCATCTGTCGTCACAAATATTTCGGGTTCCGGAACAAAGATTGTCCCCGGTTGAGAGAGATTCTCTAACCACCACTGGCAATCCTCCAGAGCCTTTCCCGGCACTGGGAAGCTCTTTTTGGGCCTTTCCTGTGGTAGCTTGAGGATTGCCCTTTGAATGTGTCTCGAGAAAAGACGACCCAACGGGGTCACTAATGATGCAAAACCTAGACGACCTAGAAGCGATGTGCCTAGAGTCCAGTTCCACCACTGACGATTTACAATTTCCCTCAGGTCTCTCTCTAGCCTGTCTAGTTTTTGTTTCGGTAGCCGCTTTTCGTTGTACGTTGTGTCCCAGATTATACCTAAAAACTCTATTTCTCGAGTGGCTTTCGTCACTGACTTCTCTAAGTTTATAGCCCAACCAAGATTTTGAAGAATAGCTACTGCTTCTTGTATTTGTAGTTCCAGAACTTGTGGATTTTGGTGTGCAAACAGAAAGTCGTCTAAGTAGACCAACACGCGAATTCCCCGCGATCTTAACACGCCTGCTACCCACTTGCTTATTTTTGAGAACGCTAAAGGGGCGCTTGAGAGGCCGAATGGTAGAGAGGTCATTTGATATATTTTTGTTTTGTAAGCAAATGCCAGATATCGACGATGACTCTCCCGGATTGGAATGTGAAAGTATGCTTGGGACACGTCTAATTTTCCCATGTAATCGTTGCCTTGAAGAAATTTGGGTACGAAACTTTGGTTGACAAGTCGAAACTTGTGAGGATTTAGGTACAGATTTAGGCTCCGCAGGTCGAAAATTTGGCGTACCTTTCCGTTCTGCTTTGGAATGAGGAAAAGTCGTGAGAGAAAACCCGTTTTGGCCCTGCAGAGCTCGACCACTTCCATATCTATCAGGGATGTAATTTCTTCGTCCATCCGATCGGACACTTTTGTGGCAAACTTTTGGGCTATGTCTGGTTTTAGGGGAATAGAAGGCGGTTTCTTTACAAAGGGTATCGCATAACCCATAACTATTTTTAAAATAGTAGCTGGAGCTCCCAATTCCTGCCACTTTTTTACAAACTGCCTTAACTGTCCCCCTTTGAAGCAGTCACTTACGTGATTGACGCTGGTCTTTTTTCTCAGGCCTTTTCTTTTGCTGATTACGCTTTTGAACAACGGTGGTAGGTCGAGTTTGATACTTTGGCTTTGAACGTGTAGGCAATTGTCGATTTGCTTTTGGTTTATAAGAGTGTCCACTGGGAACGTCTCTCTTCTTCTCTGGAAACCTGCCAAAACGGGACGGAAAGATCCGGGCACTGCCACCATGATCTTTTAGGAATTCGATCAATTTTTTATCTTCAAATAAATGGACTGACGATGGTGGAATCTGGTGCAATATCGACGATAGTGCCTCTGACTTTGGTTTAAAGGCTTTTCTTCTCATTTCAATGGTCTCTGCCCTATGTGCACATACAAATTGCAACAGGTCATCGGATGTGCTTTTGAATTCGGATCCCTCGATCAAAATTTTCTTTATGTCGTCTGCTGCGTCCGGAAACTTTCTCGCAAGCCTTTTCATTTCGTTCGACAATCGTTTTCTTTGACATAAGAGACCATGCGCTATAGTACCCAGCATCCCATCCTGTTTTTGTAAAAGGTTTGAAGTTTGAGTACCACAACCTTCTAACTCTGGGTTGGTCTTAAGTGCACTGAAGACCGGAGCCGCCTGAAGTTTTTTGGCTACCTCTTTGTATCTAATTCTGCTCCACGCTTCATGTCCTAACCTCTGGCACCTAATACCTTCCTCAATCATTTCTTCTGAAGGTTTAGGGATTGGAGGGTCTTCCTCTCTAACTTCTGCTGGAAAGTCAAAGATCCCATCCAACTCTTCCGGTGGTTGCCAGTCGCAGACCGATGAACGTTCTGAAGAAGTAAGCAAGTAATCGTCTTGCACCGAGACTGCGTCGTCCTCCATACGTCTGGTACCTTCAATAGATTCGAGCTTGTTCATAAACATAGAGAACATGGTCTCCATTCGCTCTTCGAGCTTGTCAATTTTCTTTACTCTTTTCGGCTTTGGCACAAGCTCTTGGTCCTCTGATTCAAACTCCGTAGTCGCATCTACCGAAAGGGCGCGATTAGCCTCTTTCCGAGACCGGGGCTTATTAGATTTCACCCCTGCGTTGAAAAGTTCCGTCGCTGCTGCCGAGCCTCTTATTTTATTGCAAATAGCCGGAGGACTTGTTATCAGTGCTCTTCCAAACGACCAATTCAACAATTTGAGTTTTAAATCCCGAAAGGTTCTTTCCGATATATGCGTTGCCTCTGGAAAAAACGCCTTTGCCAGCTGGTCTGTCGGGAGAGCAAATCTGATTTTATTTAGGATTTGCGGATCCGGTCTCCCTCCGAAGACATCCTCTTTCGAGCCACGAACCACCTTCCAAGAGGTCCAACCTTCCGGCAGTAACTCTTGGGCCAAGAGTTTCACTCGCTCAAGAATTTCGTTCTCTTCTGCCGCATTGTCAGCCTCTTCTAAAAGCTCCCCCATGGAGACAAATGCTGTTTCCTGAACCATCTGCAACAGAAGGTTCTTGGTCAGATGTTGAAACCAAAATAACAACACCGCACGAGCCGACGGCTCGTAAAGTGAGCCGTCGTTGCCTCATCTTTTGAGCAGTAGTCGGCTCATATTTGCGAGCCGCAGTCGGCTCATCTTTTAAGCAGTAATCCGCTCATCTTTGTGAGCCGACGGCTACTTGTAGCGAGCCATCCGTTGTGTCTTCTGAGCTGACTCAAAGGCTGCGCCTAGCGAGCCATCTGCAGCATATTGTAAACTGAAGGCTGCATGTGGCGAGCCGACAGTGACATTTAGTGAGCCGGAGGCTGCGTTTTGCGAGCCGTCGTCTGCGTTTGGTGAGCTGACTGCTGCGAGTAGCGAGCGGTCTGCTGTTTGGTGAGTCGGGGGCACCGTGTTGTGCGCCGACTTGCACCTTTGGGATAAGCGACTGTGTGTCGCGAGTCATAGATTTCTTAGTCGAAGTCAGCCGAAGGCCAAAGTTCGACGGTATCCCAAACGCATGTTTCGAAAAACATTCGGTTGCGGTCGCCGAGCCGACACGACGCTTGCACTAAGTGAGCCGACGTTTGCCTTAGATAAGCCGACGTCTGTCTTAGATGAGCCGACGCCTGCCTTAGATGAGCCGACGTCTGCCTGAGATGAGCCGACGTCTGAACCAGACGAACCGACATCTATGTCGTCTACTCAATAAAAGAGTAACTGTTATCAAGACAGCAGACTCTCACTCAGCAAATAATAACAAAAAATCATCAACCACTATAATAAAGGCATATTAGTCCAAGGATGTAACTTATCATAAACTTACCCTGTCCAGCGCAGTGCATCCACAAGGTTACACTATCACCAACACTAAGGTAATTAACCACTTTGAACACTACAACAGTGTTAAACCATAAGGTATACATAAAAAGTACCCTGTGACTATAAGCGTAAGCTCGCGTGTACCGCACAAGTAAGAACAAAGCGTACTGAGGAACGTGCGCGCCGCGCGCGCCGAGCTGGGCCGGCGCCGCTCCTCCCGCGCCCCTCCGCCTCCGAGTGCGGGATATTCCCGCGAAACCACTAGTCCAGGGATGTAATTAGGTAAGTGCTAAGCTCGTAGGTACTGAATAGGTAGGATCTTTATCTCCGAAAGGTCAAGCCGAAGGCACAGACCCTAAAATATAGACTTTTCCAGTCAGATATCGATGAGTAAAACTACACTTTCCGAGATAGTGGGATGAAAAAAATATTTTTAATAATTTTGTATTTACTACCCCTTTTCTCAAAAACGCGTACAGGTATAAAATTGAAAATCATATCAAATACTTAGCTTTATAATAACTTTAAGCTGTAAAAAAATCAAACATCTATGTTAACGCAATCAAAAGAAACAGCAATTTTAGCCCCATATTTTCAAACTCGCAAGTACTCGCAAGGGAATCAAAACCTACAGTATATAATATTATACCCACTTTTCCTTAGGGTTCCGTACAAACCTACGGGTTTGTACGGAACCCTCGGTGCTCGAGTCCTACTCGTACTTGACCGGTTTTATTATTTACTAGCTGACCCGCGCGCACTTCGTAGCGCGTGACAGTAAATTATTCATATATTAATGAATTTGATGCAGACCATTTAATTCGATTTCCAATTCCACGGAAAAGAGGGATTCAATTCACGGGTTTTCTGCGACTTAATGGGCGTAGAATTAGTAAAGGCTGGCAAACCTTGCCAATATGTAACTACGATCGAATCACCTACTATTCAAAATGTCTATTGGACGTTTCGCCTACGTTCATAATAACTATTGGTTGAAATCAATATTGGACGATTCGCCTACGGTTAACTCAGCTACGGTCGATTGAGCTATGGTTGATTAAACTATTGGACGATTTGCCTATTTTTGACCGAACTAACGGACGTTTCACGTATTTTAAGACCATGTTTCCGGCTGCTAGTCAGGTATGACAGCTAAAAAATACTTGTTTATAGTACAGAATTCAGAAACGTGTTGTTTTTGATACCTGAATGATTTCTATCTGTAGGTGCGCAGACAGCTTATTATGCCACTTTGCCATGATGAGGTAGATGAAAGAAGATGCCAAAATGCCTGAAGATGCCATGACACAAGATAAATAATTCAGTAATAAGAAAAATATCTGGCGCTTCGCCGGCCGCTGCCGCGGCACGCTCGCTTCGCTCGCTCGGCTCGCGCATTGTGGTCACTGTTCAAACCTAACCTAACCAACAGATTTCGGTTTGCCCTGAATACTGTACTAAAAACACGCGTAGCAAAGAATTTATAAACCGTAGGTGAGTCGTCCATAGTTGAATTAACCAATATATCAAATGAACATTGGCCGAATCGCCCATTAGTTCACATGCCCATAGTTTAATCAACCGCAGGCGAGTTGCACTGTTAGCGAGTCGTCCAATATGTGAAATGAACTTATGCGAATCGACCGTAGTTATATCGACCGTAGTTGAAACGACCGTAGGTATTATGAAACGTAACCCGTCCATGCGGGCAAAGCCATGAGAATAAGCTAGTGACTGATGTATCTGTATAACGTACAGCCTCAACCGCTAGCTGGATTGGGTTGAAATTTGGAACATAGAAAGGTTTCATGACGTAGACCACTGCTAACAGAAGCGGGTGCCACGCAGCGACGGGCGGACGTCGCGATAGTTTTTTGCAAGTATTTAGTGTAATTTACGTTATTTACTTTTGACGTATACATAATATAATAAATTATATAAAATGTCAAAAAAATAGCATGCGATATTATGCTGTTTTTGAGGTAAGTTAGTAAGAAGTTATTTTTTTTTATTTTTAAAAGTATTCTGCTGAAGTAAGAGTGCGAGTAAGAGACCGAGTAAGAGTCCAAGTAAGAGTCCGAGTAAGAGTGCAAGTGAGAAACTGAGTAAGAATTCGAGTAAGACTGCGTGTAAGTGTCCGAGTAAGAGTGCGAGTAATAGTCCGAGTAAGAGTGCGATTAAGATTCCGAGTAAGAGTCCGAGTAAGAGTGCGAGTAAGAGACCGAGTAAGAGTGCGAGTAAGAATCTGAGTAAGAATTCGAGTAAGACTGCGAGTAAGAGTCCGAGTAAGAATGCGAATAAGAATCTGAGTAAGAATTCGAGTAAGACTGCGAGTAAGAGTCCGAGTAAGAGTGCGAGTAAGAGCCCGAGTAAGAGTTTGAGTAAGAGTGCGAGTAAGAGACCGAGTAAAAGTCCGAGTAAGAGTGCAAGTGAGAGACCAAGTAAGTGTGTGAGTAAGAGTCCAAGTCTTGTCTCTTGTCTTGTCTCTTGTCTTGTTTCTTGTCTTGTCTTTATTCTTATCTTGTCTCTTGTCTTGTCTTGTCTCTTGTCTTGTCTCTTGTCTTGTCTTGTCTTGTCTCTTGTCTTGTCTCTTGTCTTGTCTCTTGTCTTGTCTTGTCTCTTGTCTTGTCTCTTATCTTGTCTCTTGTCTTGTCTCTTCTCTTGTCTTGTCTCTTGTCTTGTCTCTTGTCTTGTCTCTTGTCTTGTCTCTTGTCTAGTCTCTTGTCTTGTCTCTTGTCTTGTCTCTTGTCTTGTCTCTTGTCTTGTCTCTTGTCTTGTCTCTTGTCTTGTCTCTTGTCTTGTCTCTTGTCTTGTCTCTTGTCTTGTCTCTTGTCTTGTCTTGTCTCTTGTCTTGTCTCTTGTCTTGTCTCTTGTCTTGTCTTGTCTCTTGTCTTGTCTCTTGTCTTGTCTCTTGTCTTGTCTCTTGTCTTGTCTCTTGTCTTGTCTTGTCTCTTGTCTTGTCTTGTCTCTTGTCTTGTCTCTTGTCTTGTCTCTTGTCTTGTTTTGTCTCTTGTCTTGGGTTTCAATATACGCCGCCACGACATGTTAGGTAAGTAGGTAGGTATAGTAGGGATACTATGCTGGAATAAAACCTATTGTAGTTCTCAGATTAGGCTTCTTAATTATGAACCAACTTTAGTTTTAATCTACCTGTTATTATGTACCTACTTTTTATTGAATTGAAGAGTGATCAATCGTATTTATTTTTAACTCCCGACGCAAAGACGAAAGGGTGTGATAAGTTTGACGTGTCTGTCTCATAGATTCGATTTAGATTTTGTTTGAAAAGTAAGTTAGGCGGAAGTGTTCTTAGGTATTTTTAGTCATAGCCGCAAAAAACGCGGCTTCATCCCGCGTGTACTAAGTTTGATACAATACATTTTCAAATCTCATTCGACTGTTGCATTTTTGTAACGGACATTCAGTGGTTCCTAAGCGGACGTAGTAAGGTACATATAGGTAGGTAATATGAAATAGAAATAAAAGCTTGTAAAAAAAAATATCAATAAATGTACAAAAATAATATTATAATTAATTTATAATAACTCATCTAGATATTAGCTCAAGTAAGTAGATGATATGAAATAGGTAGGTACCTACTGTATGCGGGCAGCGGCTGCCCGGCAGCCCTATGACTCGCGCATGTACCGCGAGACTGTAGGTATTTATTTATGCTACCACTGAGGTGTATACCTAAAATCATAGGCGGATCCAGGATTTGGTTTGGGGGGGGGGGGGGGGGGGGGGCGGCAAGGTGCAGACGGGCAAAAATATTATAATTTTTATTACGAAAAGTGTATGTTTAGCTCGCTCTGAGCGGTTAGGAAGTTTAAACATCCATTACAATAAGTGCGCGAGCAGCTAGCTGCGAGCGCCGAAAAAAAAATTTAATCTTTACCATGAAAATATGTGTGAAATTCGTAACTCTACAATGCTTCTGGGGGTGCCTTGGCCCCCTGCCCCCCCCCCTAAATCCGCCTACTCGCTCTGAGCAGTAAGAAAGCTTAAACATCCTTTATAATATGTGCGCGAGCAGCTTGCTTAATGACTCGGGGGAGGGGGGGGGGGGCTTGGCCCCTTGCCCCCCCCCCCCCCTAAATCCGCCTATGATTATCTATAACACAGATATAAAAGGTTCTATAATAATCATTGCAAAATTTTACTATTATTATAAACGTGAAAGTTTGTGTCTGGATGTATGCCTAAATGGGTGTGAACAGATTTTATGTCTGTGTGTCTCCGGATAACCAGTGATTTTTACAAAAGATCCCCCTAGATGGAGCGCCACAATCGCGTGATTTTAAGTTAAAATATCTACAGATTTTTAACAATTCATAATTTCTCATATTTAATTTCTCAATTAAATAGGTACATAATATTTAATTAATCTAACAAATAAAAAATATATAATAAATGAAGTATTCACAGTAATTATAAATCTATTATTTAGTTCCGCTAGGTTACGCGGGACTTCTTTTCTAAAACTGTTTGCAGAATAAACGATATTTCTTTTTCTTAGGACATTAGTTCCATTATTTTCCGTGGCGCTAGCTTGTATGAAAAATAATTTACTTTTACAATGAACTGTAAATGAATTTTTCTATTTATCTTCAGATGATTTTACATGTTTTAGAAATTAAAAATAAGCAGCAAAAAGATATTTATTACTGATATTTACACGCATCATGCGCACATTAGATTAGTTCCATTATTTTCCGCTGGCACTGATTCACTTGAGAAATAAGTTACATTTACTAATTTAAATGAATTCTAATTTGTTTGGCTACTATATAGCATCAAAGTACTCGTCAAGACGAATCAAATGAGCCCAAACTCGATGGGGTTTTTTCTTTTAATCACGGAGTTCCTATGGCCACCTTCCAGCTCCGTTTCGGACCCTGGTTACTATATAGTATCAAAGTACTCGTCAAGATGAATCAAATGAGCCCAAACTCGATGAGGTTTTGTCTTTTGATTACGCGGTTCCTATGACTACCTTTCTTGTTTATTAGCATTTTATATGCGAATCTTTAGATTGATATAACTCTTTTATTTATGAACCGATTTGACTAAAACCAACACTAAGGTTCAAGTAGAGAAAACTGCAACGTATTAGTGAAAATTTTATTCAAATCGGTGGTGTTGTTTAACCACACCAGTGACACAAACTATTTACAAATTTAGCCCAAATTAAACTAAAGGTCAACCACAAGTTTACAGCCACATCGATAGATGGCGTCTGTAGCGTTTATGGCACTATTTTTTTTTTGAATTGAATTTACTTTATATTCTATTACTTTTATTTCGAATTTTTGATGTAAATTAGGGGCGATGTGTCCGATATAATTGATTATTATTTATTTTATTATTTTATTTTACGTTTCCCTAGGAAAAATTGACAAAATGTTTTACGAATTAGATCGCGCAAGCGACTTTTTCGCGTCGTTTTGTTCATATGCGTATTTTCACAGTTCACCTTAGTAAAGGATCACAATGAATGGGGAGAAATTTCCATTCTTATTATATGTATATGGATTAATAAGTTGGATATTACACAATTTTAACCATTGACTGCAAATGTAACTTTGTAATCCTATACATTTATATGAGATTACAAAGTTATTTATGCAGATGAATTATCTCGAAAACGAGACCGAAATTGCATGTTTTTTTAGTTTTTCTATGGCTTATACAATAAATTCTAAGTATATACCAAATTTCAGCTCTCTGAGTTTATGGGAAGTACTAGTTCTATTTTGATGATCATGAGTGAGTGAGTGAATGAATGAGTGAGTGAGTGTCGAAAATGCGAAACTTTGCTTTCGCTTAACTTCGGAACTTAATGACCTACAGACTTGAAATTTTGGATTTTAAGTATGTAATTATAGCTTACTGGATGACGAAAATTTCTGTGTTCTGGTCTTATCCAGAGGTTCTCAAATAGGGGCCTGAAAATGCGACGAAATGGTTCCTGTAAAGATGGTACGGCAGTGCTTGCTTCGCGCTCGACTTGGCGGGGGCACTACCGTGCCCCCAGATATAGTCAAATAACATATACCCTCCCTAATTTACTAGTAATGCCATCTATGCAATTTATGCGGTAAACTGGAAAGTTACGGAGCGACGCTTGACTGACGCTTCAAGGAGTGTCTCTGTGACGCTTCATGTTCGATGCAGTGGTGGCGCTGGCCAAGGAATGCACGCGTCACCCGCCGCGCCGCCCGCCTCACTCTCTCGCCGCTCCCGCTCGCGACTACACGCAGCAAATAACCTCGCCGTTACGCTGACGGCGCGCACGCCGCTCTTAAAAAATCGCGCCTTGTGCAAATTCTTTTTTCTATCATCGCCTGTTTATCACAATATTTTTCGCAATCTTATTTTAACGCCGCACCGTGTACGGCTTGCCTGAATACTCTCTCTGGGGATACCTGTGCCGTGGTTTGTGGACTTCTGGACTGTGTAGTGCGTGCAAAGTGCTTTCTACTGGTCGGCCTGAAGCCTAGCTGGATACCCTGGAGAGTGAAGGTAAGCGCCTGCTTCGTGACTTTCCTTGTTCACCGCAATTTAGATACATAATTTGTTTTCTTTAAACAACGCATAAAAAAATAATAACCCCTTCCCGCACCGCGTGTTTCGGCTATTTACACGCCGAAACACCAGAGGTAATAATATTAACATTGTTTACAATAAAAATAATGTATGTATATCGCCTTAGGTGCTAGTTGGTGTAAACATTTTAGATACCTGCGTACCTGTAACGTATAGTCATAATATTATAGGTATGTGGCGGTATCTGGGGGCACGGTAGTGCCCCCGCCAAGTCGTTGTCATTACAAGTCTTGTCGGCTTAGGTTTCTTTTGATCGAAATTCTTATCCAGTTCCAGATGATCTAAAAAGTTAAATTTCCATCCAGGTAGGCGGTAGGTATAAAGATAGCTGGGTGAATATAGATAAATTTATCAGTAACTAGTATTGTTTAAAAATCAATTGATTAGGTACAATATTCAAATCAATAGTGCACATAAATGCTATATATAAATAAGTACTAAATTAATTATAGGTAGGTATAGGTATATCGAAGCATGGCGAGGCTCACGGGCCGCGGTGAGCGGTGCGACGGCCGTGCCATGGAGCAGTGGGGTGGGGGGAGGTGCAATAAAATAATCATTTATTGGTATTCATCTTATTATGACTGAGTGTCTTAAACCTATTACATACTAAAAAGTACTGTACAAAAAGCAATGATATCCCATCAAAAACATAAATGTGAAAAGAGAGCCAAGTTCAATATTACGATGTATGTACTCATAGACCCCTATGATTTGGTAGTTGACTTCAACGACAAAAGAAGTGAGATCTAAATGGGTGCCAAGTTCAATGGTCAGTCCTGAAAAATATTTACAACATAAAAAAAATTATTACAACTTAAAAGATTATTTCTTCTTATCACTTAGAATTAATATTATTTTGAAGCCCAAAGTTTGACTTAGCTAGTTCTCATGGGTACCATACGACGAAGTATAATTAAGAATAGAATAGAATAATACTTTATTGCGTACCAAATAATAATAAAAAAAATAAATAAATAATAATTAAGATAAGACAATAGATACCTTATTGTACACCACATAATGTTACAGAAAATACATAATTAAAAACACACAAAACATACATAATTAAAAATTACAATGCAAAAGTGGCGGTCTTATCGTTAAAGAGCGATTTCTTCCAGACAACCAATGGATGGAGGGGACTAATTTACACGATAAAAGACGGTGGCGCACTAAGTGCGTTTAATAGTGATCAAGCTAAAGTTAAGAGAGTACCTACCTAGTATATTATGAGAACTGGCCAAGTCAGTCTTTAGGCTTCAAAATAATATTAATTCTAAGTGATGAGAAGAAATAATCTTTTAAGTTGTAATAACATATTTTATGTTGTTGTAAATATTTTTCAGGACTGACCATTGAACTTGGCACCCATTTAGATCTCACTTCTTTTGTCGTTGAAGTCAACTACCAAATCATAGGGGTCTATGAGTACATACATCGTAATATTGAACTTGGCTCTCTTTTCACATTTATGTTTTTGATGGGATAATATATTTCAGGACTCTATTGAACTTGGCACCCATTTAGATCTCACTTCTTTTGTGTTCGAAGTCAACATACTACCAACGCATAGGTACCTACATAATAAAAATACTAATATTATATCGAAATATTGAACTTGGCTCTAATTTCACAATTATGTTTTTCATAGGATATTATAATACAGAAAAACTTAAAACTAAAACACAAAATCACGATCTGCACTACGACCATTTTATCGCTTCGAATGTAACGTTCGATTTGAACAAATTCACATTTCGAGTCGGCACTTCGGTGAGCGGTCCGATCCGCGTCGCTCGTCAAATTTCCGATTTCGGGGCTGTCGAGCTCCGAGTGACACGTTCAGACGGAGACGCGTCGGCGACGAACACCCGGAGGGCGACCGACATCGTCGAATCCTGACACGTTTCGAGTCATCGCCGCATCGGAGGCGAGACGGTCTTCGAGTCCGGCGGCCGTCGTCGATCCGCGGGAGTGTTCGCCGCGAGCGGGCGCCGCGGTCCAGCTCCGGCGGCGCGATCCTCACCGGAGACGGACCGACTCACAAACGAGGAGGTCGCTACGGGAGCGCGCGCACCAGCCGCGCCTCGCGCGCGCCGCCGCACCGCACCGCACGCGCCGGGGGCGGGGGCGAGGGCGGGGGAGCGGCGCGGCGGCGCGGCGCTCGCACGCGGCGGCGGCGGGCGCGGGGCGCGGGCGGGGGCGAGGGCGGGGGCGCGGACGGGGGCGTGGGCGGCGGCGCGGGCGCGGGTTCGCACGCGGCCAGCAGCTCGAGAGCGCGCCGCTTGCTTTCCTCCAGCGCCGCGTCCGCCGCGAGCGCGCCCGCGTCCGCCTCGTCCGCACCGGCGAGCTCCGGGTCGGCCTCGAACCACCGCTCTCCGTCCGTCGGCACCACGCTGCGGACAGAGCGCGCGGTGAGGGCGCGGGCGCGGGCGCGGGCGCGGGCCCGGGCGCGGGCGGGGCGCGCACTCACGTGACGAGGTCGTCGTGTCGCAGCAGCGCGAGCGGCTCGGCGGGCGGCAGCAGGTGTCCGCGGCAGCAGAGCGCGAGGCGCGGCGGCAGGGCGGGCAGCAGCGCGCGCAGACGGCGCTCGAGGCAGCGCACGGGGCGCGCGGGCGCCGCGCTCATGTACACGCGCGCGCCGACGCCGAGCACGCGCTCCAGCGACACGCGCACGCGGAACACGCCGCGCGCCGCCCCCGCGCCGCCCGAGCCCCCCGGGGACCGCATCGCCGCCCTGCCGCGACACCGAAAATGTACAAACGTCGGAATGAAATCGATCGATCGGGCGAGAAAAACGGAACGGTGTGTTGTAAAAACGCAGAAACGAACCGGTCGAGTGCGAGTCGGACTCGAGCACCGAGGGTTCCGTGCCGATCCGGGGGTGTACCGAATTTCGACATTCTGAGCTCGCGGGAATTTCGATTCCGTCGCGAGTGGTTGCGTTTGAAAATATGCGGCTAAAAATTGCCGTTTCTTATGATCACGACGACGCGGAGGTCCGATTTTGATACGACTCAAAGGTATTATAAACCTGAGTATTTGATATGAATTTCAATTTGATAGCTCCACGCGTTCACGAAAAAAGAAAAGGGTAGTAAATACGACATTATTAAAAATATTTTTTTTATATGATTTAATTAAAAATTTACAGTTTTCACAATTTTTCTTCAATTTGTGCTCTGCGACGTTGCTTCATACCAAATTTCAAGATTCTGAGATCACGGAAAGTACCCTGTAGGTTTTGATTCCCTTGCGAATGTCAAAAATTTGTTAAAATTGTGGCATATTCGACTATATCTTTCGATTGCGTTGGCCTAGAAGTTTGATTCTTTCACAGCTCCAAAAGGCAGATCTAAGTATTTCCTATAAATTTCAGCTTGATACCTCTACGCGTTGCTGAGCAAAAGGGTCTTGACAGACAGACGGACAACAAAGTGATCCTATAAGGGTTCCGTTTTTTCCTTTGGAGGTACGGAACACTTAAAATCAACATAATCTATATTCTTTATAGTGCGGCTCCTTAGTTCGATTTTGTATGGAGGTATGACCCGGAGCGGCAGAAAGCATGAAACTTGGCATGCGTATAGCTTTACCGTTCATAAGAAGAAATTTTAGTAGAAACACCCACGTCCACGACAATGTTTCCAAAATTTTCTTACCTTCTAATTGATACCAAAATTTTCTTCGTGGCTCTACATTGTCTCCCAGAGTTAATTAAATGGAGAAAGGTGGCGTAGCCCCTTTTGCCCCCCCTCCTTGCTGCCAGAGGGGGTGATACCCCCTATCACCCCCTCAGTTTTCGATCTTAATCTGCTTATTTGGAGATATGGAATCATTGTGCCAAGTTTCAAACCTCTGCATGAAAACGACATGTTTTGCGCCCAGAGAACGTCTTATATGGAATTTTGGAAAATAGTCAAAAAAGAAATAAATCATATTTTTGAAACTATAAATCCTGGCAATATGCTATAAAGGACAATATTGTAGAGAATTTTTCGGAGAATAAACTTCCCCTTGACATTTTTATTCTAGCTCTCATAGTTTTCAAGAAAAACTCAAAAAACTAAAAATAGGGACATAAAAGTGGGGGGTGAGAGGTGGAAACATTGTCGTGGGGGGTGTTTCTACTAAAATTTCTTCTCATGAACGGTAAAGCTATACGCATGCCAAGTTTGATGCTTTCTGCCGCTCGGGGTCGTACATTCGGCTGAGGAGCCGGACTATTAGCGTGTTCTCAGTTTTCTCACCGTTCATGACGATATTTATAGTCCAGTCAACGAGTGTTCAAAAGGGGCATGTGGATGGAAAAGTCGAAAGCAGAAAAACTAACTTTGGAACTTTTTTTGGACTAGTTAGGAGATAAACATACTAAAAGTCCCCACCCCTCCGAGGTAAGCCCGAGGGGGGCTGTTTATATGTCAAAAACTGTCCGTCATACGATATTTTGTTGTACTACAGTACTACTTTATGAAACCTAATAAAATTCTCTACAACTTTGGCCTTTACACTTTTTATCTATCTCCAATCGTTGTCCAGCTACGAGCTTCTAAACATGGTCTATTTTTAAAATGTTTTTATACCTATTAGTTTTCCATACAAAGTCAGTAAAAAATCTTGCAAATAAAATTTTACCAACTTCTAGTTGTCGTACCGTAAAAAATTTTGCAAATATCTGATGATGGAGCCAGGAGATGTCTACTGAAGCTCTTCAATGGCTATAAGTAAAACCGGCAAGTTTGGGCTCATTACATTTGAATTGATGAGACCCCCTGGTCCATCATCAGACCCAAGTGTTATGAAAGACCGGCAATTTTTTTTTCGAGGCAAATTCAAGAAATTTGAAATCATTACATTTTGGCAAATAAGGCCCACAAGGACGAGGCCATTTATATAAAAACATAATTCTACCATAAATACAAAAATAACACTGATTGCAATGACAAAACTTTACATAATACAAATTATGAACATTATAATGTACCCACTGAGTGTATCTTCATTAAACTATAACAAGTATGTCAACATCAAATAAAATTGTTAATAGCCACTTACTTATCTATATAAAAATTAGATGTAGGTACTTATACCTAGGTTATATGTAAGCCAAAATTGTACTTATCCTACTTCTTAATGCAATTAAAATTTCAATCCAAAAATGACGCAAAAGTGATACTAAGTACAGGGTTGGGTCAAATTTAACTTTTTCAATTTTTATCTTCAAACACTGTCTCCATGCAACTATTTTTTTTTAAACAATGCTTAGTGCAACTCATTGACTCCAGCTACTGAGAAGAATAGCAACGTCACTTGCATCGTTACCAATATATAAGCTAACAAAAAAGTCCCGGGTCATAATGACACAACCGCCATGACGCCGGGTAAAAAATGAAGGGTCCGTCACATTTTCCTGAATATTTTCGTAGAAAAGCATTTTCATGGAAAATGGTCTATAAAAATGTTGGTTCTGGGTTGTCCCTCTTCATACTATCAAAGATAAAAAGGGGTGTTAATAGCACAACTTAATGCAAAAAATAATATCAGTCTTTATCCTGAGTGCCCCCTTTCGTAGACTCCTTATTTGGAATAATAATAATTATTGTAAAAGTACCTGCCTCTGTCAGGGTTGGTGAAGGCTAAATTCTGCCCACGAGTCCTCTTGATACTTATTGATTCACTTCTCTTTTATAATAATGTAGCATATACGCACGTAATAAATAAATTTTCATAACATAAGTACTAAAGTAGCCACCGCAACCGGCAGTCGGCACAAAATGTGTTCCTCTCCTATTCTATTTTCTATTAATCACAAGCAATAATCAGAGATCACACGACACAGATTTGGGTAAGTGATCATCATAATACGAGTAACAGAGTAACAGGTGATTTTCAAAAGCCCTTGAAAACCATATCATGAAACTCCGTTAATTTGTATGAATAAGTAATTTATAATTGTTTAATAGATTTTTAATTTATAGCGCCTATATACGACAAACTTTTGACTTTTAGCTGCAAAAAAACTAATAAAATAACTTTTTGAAACTGCGGGGTTATTCCGGTTCAAAATCGCTTCTCTTTTTGCTAACGCTTACTGTCAAATTTAAACAACATTTTGAAAAAATTTTGATGGCTCGTCCACATATACCGGCCAATGATTTGGCGAGTCGTTGGCCGAACGTTCGCCAGAGCGCACAGATTATATAGACCGTTCACAGTTATAGATCATTCACAGTTATTTTACCTCTGACAGATGTCAAAATTATTTTCTTTATGTTGCATTATTGTCAAAATGTTGCCAGATCCTTACTTTTGTTACGTTTTACGTTACTTTTGCACCCTTTGAGTTACTTTTGTATTCGTGTCTAGATGACTTTTACGATACTTTTCAAGGTCTTTATTTTAAATTGAACCTTATAATTAATGAATCTTTTTCCTTGTAATGGTATAGAAAATAATAGTTAATTTATTGATTTAGCAGAGACAAAAAAATAAGGCAATTTTGTATAACTTTATCTGGTTTAGAAAAGGATTTTTTTTTGTTGATTAGCAATTTCTTATTTAAATAAACTTAAAAATTAGTAATTATCACCGAAATGTTAGAATATGTAAGCGTATTTCTATTCAACTGTGTATATTGTGTAAAATTTTCAAAAATGCGTTACTGTTCAAACGTTACTTTTTGTACTTGATAAGGTTACTTGTACTCGTTGTTTTAATAATTATTATTATAATCCCAAGCTTTACCAATGCCCATAAACTCAATTTCCTTTGAAGAAAAAGAATTAATCTATAACAATATCGGATGGTTAACATAATATGAACAAGTGGTTACTGCGAACTATCAATATGATATAAAATATTAGGTAGGTTCGAAACAGGAAATTCATGTAAGTACACACATCACTGTAAAATAATACTTACAAGTGAATTAAATTAAAAAATTGAAAAAACCCCCGCCCCCAACGCAAAACGTAATTCACCATTTTGAATGGCGGCGATCTTAGATTTTAAATTTTATACAGTGCCCTTTTATTTGATTTCCATATTGAGGTGGTTGTGGAAGAAAAAAGTAATTCGCCATTTTGTAGTTGGTTAAAAATGGGGAAGTCAATACTCACCTCATGGCAACATTATTTTCAGGCTAGCCAATGTAAGGGCTAGAGGTAAAATAACTGTGAATGATCTATACTTTACCTCTAGCCTTTACATTGGCTAGCCTGAGAATTATGTTGCCATGTCACGTGAGTATTGACTTACCCATTTTTAACCCCCGACGCAAAAACGATGGGGTGTTATAAGTTTGACGTGTCTGTGTGTGTGTGCCTACGCACACGGATAAACGGATAAACGGATTTTGATTTAGTTTTTTTTGTTTGAAAGTAGAATTATTAGTCGAGAGTGTTCTTAGCCATGTTACCATGTTTGGTGGAAATCGGTCCAAGATGGCCGCCGCTACAAAGTGGCGGATTACTTTTTTCTTCCACGACCCCCTAAATAAGGCTATATCAAATGAAAGGGCTTAACAAGTAAAATACAGCCCATTATATAAAACTTAAAATCCAAGATGGCCGCCATTAAAGATGGTGAATTACGTATTGCGTTGGGAGCGGGGTATTTTTTAATTTTTAATTTAATTCACTTGTAAGTATTATTACAAAATTTTTCGGTGCTCATAGCGACATGCTCACAAATACCTACTCACGAATCGTTTAGTGTAAAAAAGGTGTAATGTATACACAATTCTTAGACTACACTTAAATGTGTCCCAAAAAAATCTTAGTTTGAGAAAAATTCTAGTCGATGAACCCCCCTCCCCCCCAAATTATGGTCTGGATCCGCGCCTGCAATTTACAAAGATGAATCTAACGAGTCGTTTAGTGTAAAAAAGGTGTAAAGTAAATATTTTGATTGGGCTAAAAGATAACAGGTAGTATATACATATATGACATTAATTTTGTTATTTCAATTTATAGTAATTATTCAAAAATTCTAATTATATATCAATTCTTATTTTAATGATTTAGTGCTTTTTTTGTATTGTCAATTCTTTATTTAATTATTTGTTATTATTTTAAGTGAGAAAATATGTTACACTAGATTTATGGTTATTGACCGAAATAAATGACTATTTAATTTAATTTAAAGTAGGTATTCAAAATTGTATGACTATGCTTAAATGTGTCCCTTCTTAGTTTGAAAAAAATCCTAGCCAAAATAGGGGGCCTCTCAAGCCTAATTTCGCCGACGCCCACAAGTGTTAGAAAAGGTGTTCTAATAGACCATTCTGATGAAGGTTACACACCTAGCACTCCAGGTGTAGTCGTTATCATAAATTCTGATGGCAGGTGTTGTGGTGCACTCGTCATCGTAGTGGAATATCATATGGCTGTGTGTACGAGCCGTCAAATATATGTTTAATGGCTCGTCCACATATACCGGCCAATGACTCGGCGAGTCGTTGGCCCAACGTTGGCACGAGCGCACAGATTATATATATGCACTTGGGGCACAGATTATATAAATAAAAATATTAAGAAAATTTAACTTGTTTCAAGTTATTAATCTCACAAAATAGCTTCAAATGATCCATGATTTTTGATGACAATTTTTGTCTATAGACGAATGTCTCCGGATATTTACGGTTTTTTTCCGGTAAATTAATTTGCAGGGGACACTAAAGATGACCTGGCAACACTGGACCAGCGTTGCCAGAACATTACTTTTTTAACGTTATACGTTACTTTTTGACCCTTTAGTAGATAAATTACTTTTACGTTACTTTTCTTGACAATGATCTTTATTTTAAATTAAACTAAATATATGAACATCTCTTCCTTGTAATGGTAAATATAATAGTTAATTTGATTTAACAGAGATAAACCAATCGGGTATAACTTTATATAATCTGGTTTAGTAAGATTGTTCTTTTTTTTAGAAACTTCTTATTATAATATACTGAAAAATTTGGTAATAATCTGAAATGTTTGAATATTTAAGCCTATAAATTCGAGTAAGTGTGTATATTGTATAAAAAAACGAAAATTAAAAAAATGATCGATGAAAAATGAGTAACATTTCTTGTTACGGTACTTTTTGTACTTGATAAGGTTACTTTTGAAGATAAGGCACTGGCAACACTGCACTGGACTGATATCTTCTGATTTCTGATATTGACAGTTAAATTCACAGATCACAGATCAGATTCGTATGCGACAAGTGATGCATTTTGCGTCATCTCGTGTTATTGTGTTTTAAGATTTAACAACGGTTTGGTGATTTCGGAGAACGGTTTCGCTTCGACGATCAAACTAAGATCGTGAGTCGCGCGTGCGGCGTGCGGCGTGGGTCGTGCGGCGTGCCGTGTGCGAATCGTCCGCGGGAGTCGGGCGCGGGCGGCGGCGGCGGCCGGGGGATGGTGTGATGTCCAACGTGGAGAACGTGTGCCCGCAGGTGCTGCGCGGCGTGGCGCGGGAGCTGCGGCGGCTCGCCGCGGCGCCGCCCGCCGGCGTCAAGCTGCTGCTGCGCGAGGACGACCTCACAGACGTCACGGCGCTCATCGACGGGCCAGGTGCGTGTCTGCCTGTTGAGGGTTATGGGGTTCCAGCAGAGATAAACACAGTTTGGAAGGAACGTAAAAATATATTAATTCTTCAACAATCTACACGACACTACAATTTTTCTTCACGCCGCCATATACGGAAGTGTTTTGTTTTTCACAAACATCAAATCAAAACATATTTTTATTTATTAATTTATTCTGACCATGGATACAAGTCCTTCAGTCGAAATCTTTATAATTTTGAGTTCATTGTTTATTCGATAAAGAGTGGGCGTTTATCGAATCACATCGATTCATTTTGTGACGATTCTTGAAAATAGCAGACTGTTGAACTTTTTTCCATTCTTCGACAGTAAATCACATTCACAAACACTCAACGTTTATTAAACCCACTATTAATACGCGTTTAGCACTTATTGCAAAATTATAATCCAAGAACACAAAAAATTTCATCCGCTTTCCAAAAGCGCGGCAAAATGAATCCAATCAAAACATAGAGTATTTAATATTGCCATAACTCAATACCCTCCCTCAATATTAAACACTAATACAAAAACATTACTTCTTAGTAAACATAATAACATAATAATAGACCCTCTACATTTCCAATACCCTCCCTCAATTTAAACATTAAACAAACCAAGACATTACCTCTTTATAAACTTAAAATTCAACATAATAACAGACCCTCTCTACATTTTTCAAATTTTAACACATTTAGAGGTTTAGTGAAAAAATCAGCTAATTGCCTCTCTGTTGAAACATACTGAAGTTTAACAATCTTACGCTCTACAAAGTCTCTAACAAAATGTAACTTAATATCTATATGTTTTAGTCTTTTATGATTTTCAGGATTTTTAGTAGTATGAATGACTGACTGGTTGTCTTCTAGAATACATATATCGTAACATTTAACCCCAATCTCATTTAGTAAATTTCTGATCCAAACAGCTTCTGATACTCCTTTTGCCAATGCAACAAACTCAGCTTCAGTTGATGATAGAGAAACACATTGTTGTTTGCTGCTAGCCCAAGATACAGTGCAACCAAAAACTTTCATCATATATCCCGATGTTGATTTTCTTTCTTGAGTGTCTCCACCCCAATCTGCATCACAATAGCCAAGCAACGGCATCTCTATATTTTAATTGAAAATCAATTTTAAATCTAGACTTCCTTTTATATATCTCAATACTCTTTTTAAGGCTTTCCACAGGTCTTCATTTCCCTTAGACTGAAAGCGGCTTAAATAATTTAATGCAAAACATATGTCCGGCCTACTTCCCAGCATTGCATACATTAAACTGCCAATCAAACTTCTACATTTTGTAATTAATTCTTTGTCTTCTGATGGTGTATCCGATATCTTTAACGCCGGCTCAATAGGTGTCTTCACTGGCTTGCAGTCTTGCATATTATAGCAGTTTAGTATATCCATTAAATATTCCTTTTGATCCAATTCAATGCTTTCTTCTTTCTTGACAATATTTATTCCCAGATATTTAGCTACTCCATGCATATCTTTCATTTCAAAATCTTTTTGCAAAACTTCCTTTATTCTGTTAATATCATCTTGATTTTCCCCAACCAGTAAAACATCATTGTCATCCTTTTTAATTCTAAAAACCCACTTCGCTTCAATTGGTTTCTTTCCTTTTGGCAATTCTGTCTCAATCCAAGTATTATTTTTGTTTAATGCATTCTTTTCATTTTCTATTGCTTCCAACCATAGATTTGCATCATCTCCACTTGTCACTTCTTTAAATGACAGCTGTTCTTTTGCTTGTGCAGCTAAGCCTGTAACATAATCGTTTAGCCATGCTGGTTTCTTTATCTGTCTTTTAATCTGCCTTCTTGTTTCTTCTGTACTTTCCTGCTCAACTTCTGCATCATAAAAATTTTCTTCTGGATTTTCTTCACTCACATCTAATTCACACATCTCATTTTCATGTTCTTGTCTCTCAATCTGGTCTTCTTGTTCTGGTAGTAATTCTGTTAAGTCTTCATCTGTTTGATTTTGAATCTCTTCTACATCACTGTTATTCATCTCTTCAGGTATCACTTCACTTATCACATCTGTTGTCACCTCTTGTACTTTTCTCATATCTTCTTTCCTTTTATCTTGAATGAATACTACATCCCTATGTGTTTCGACTTTCTTTGTATTTGGTAACCATACTCTGTATCCTTTGCAATATTCTCCATAACCAACAAAAATTCCATTTTTGCTTTTAGAATCCCACTTTGATCTTTTCTCTTTTGGTATATGAACATAAACAGGAGTACCAAATATCCTCAGTTTATGTAGATCAAAACTCTTCTTGTACAACAGCTCATATGGTGTTTTATCTTTTACCTTGGATGTGCCCGTTCTATTTATGGTGAAGACGGCAGTATTCACTGCTTCAGCCCATAGTGTTTTATTTAGTTCTGCTTGAATAATCATTGTTCGCGCTGATTCTACTATTGTTCTCATTTCTCTTTCAATTCTTCCGTTTTGTTCTGGTGTGTAGCTAACCGTTGTTTCATGTATGATCCCCTTTGATTTAAACATTTCTTTGACTTCTCGGTTTATGAATTCTGTTCCATTGTCTGATCGTACTCTTTTAATCTTACAGTTAAATTCATTCTCAAATTGTGATATAAACTCTGCAATCTTATGTTTTGTTTCAGATTTGTGTCGCATAAAGTAGACATATCTGTAGCTACTATAGTCATCTTTTATTAAAAGAAAGTACAAAGACCCTCCGAGTGAAGCTGGTGTCATCTCACCGCAAAGATCCATGTGTATCAACTCGCCTGGGTTTGTTGCTTGACTCTCGCTAGCACTGAAAGGCAATCTATGCTGTTTCCCTTGAATACACGAATGACATTGCTCAGTCTGTCCTTCATACTTTACATTATTTGAATTTAAACATTGTTTGACATATTTAAAGTTTTGATGTGCCATTAGTTCCTGCCATTCTGAAAGAGTTATTAAAGCTGCACTGTCATAACAAAATTTAAAATTCATCACATACATATTATCAACACGGTCAGCAATAGCTACTACCTGCTCATTTTTTAAGAATTTACAGCCTGAGATGGTGGATATCATTGTGTGGCCCTTGTCTAATGCACATGCTAAGGAGAACAAATTAGCATTTAATTTTGGCACAAACAATACATTATTCAAGGTTGTAGGTATATATTTGGAACCATTGAAAGCAATCACATCAACATTACCTATTCCTTTAACTTCTAATTGCTCACCATCGCCTACAGTTACATATCTCTTTGACAACTCATGAAAAGATGTGAACAAATCTTTACAGTTAGCCATATGTTCGCTTGCTCCAGAATCAAGAATAAAATCACTACTTACAGTTTCAATCGGATTCATTATGAAAGCATTCTTGTTTATCTTACTACTGTCCTCTTTACCTTCATTTGACTTATTTTTAATCGCTCTACACTCTTTGATTAAATGTCCAGTCTTATGACAAAAATGGCACTTTCTTTGTCTACAGTCCCTTCTGAAATGTCCTATCTTTCCACATTCAAAACACTTTACTTCACTCACACTTTTATTGTAGTTATTGCGACCTCGCTGTGATGCTACCAACGCTGAAGACGGCTCAGGTTCAGTGTTCCCATATCTCTCCTCTTCTATTAGTAACCGGGATACAAGGCTCTGGAAACTCTGGCTGCTTTCTGGAACTGATTCCCAAGCTGACACAAAGTGTTGGTACTTCTCTGGCAGTGTCATCAGTACTTTTGTAATCAACATTGTATCAGACATCTTCTCTCCAAGACTTTCAAGTTGGTACCGCAGATCCTCAAGTTTAGAAATGAAACTAGTAACCGGCTCTTCAAACTTCAAGTTGAAAAACTTTTGCTGCACGAGATGTACACTGACTTTCGATTTTGGTTCATAAACAGCTATTAATTTCTGCCAGATTTCAGCACTGGTTTTACAAGTCAACAAATGGTTCAGAATTTTTTCTTGTACTCGCGTCACTATTATTTCCTGTGCCTTAGAATCATCGTCCATCCATTTTATAAAATCAGTCTTTGATGTGATGTCAGGTTTTCCTCTGTTGCCTTCTACTATTGACAATAATCCTCTTGAGCGCAAAATTATTTTTAATTGAAACTTCCATACTTGGTAGTTGGTTTCATTTAATTTTATATTATGTGCACTTTGAGTGTGCGTGCAACCGGCTTCCATTTTTTTTGCTTTTGTTTCGACTCTCTTTCGAACAAATTTTTTTTATTATTCTACACGTCTGTTCCTTCCTTTTTCCAGCGTGATCTGGGCCCATAACCTGTTGAGGGTTATGGGGTTCCAGCAGAGATAAACACAGTTTGGAAGGAACGTAAAAATATATTAATTCTTCAACAATCTACACGACACTACAATTTTTCTTCACGCCGCCATATACGGAAGTGTTTTGTTTTTCACAAACATCAAATCAAAACATAGAGTATTTAATATTGCCATAACTCAATACTGCCGAGCCCGCCGCCAACTCGACGTCACTGAACGTCGTGCCGAAACACGGTCTCGGTGAACTCCGTGTGACACGGTTTCGGTCTCGTGATCGGTATCCGCTTTGAGAATGCATTTCGGACGTCTTTCAGTCGACGAGAGGAAGAGAGTGTTCACGTTTTACACGAGTTGAAGGGGAACGAACAGTGATAGAAGTATTATTGATCCGACAAAAGATAGTAGTACCTGCACAGTATTAGAGGTGGACACGGAGCCTTCCCCGTGTGTGTGCAGTATTTTACAGCCTCATAATAATTTTATAATTTTTGCATTCTTCTAGTCTATGATTACTTCTGTGTGTGCCTGTTTATAGTAGTTTTTGAGAAAAATAAGTAAACCTACAATTTTTCTAAGAAAAAATTTGTGGCTCCCTTTGCTGAAATATTTTTTTGGCATTAGGTAAATATTATAAAAATTAATTATAAGTTATATTTTATTTAATTTACATAATATACGGGTACGGGTATACGGGTTGACGTAGTTACACGCTGAGGCTGCCCCTATTGCCAAATAATGTATTTTTTTTTATTTAAACCATTTTGTTAACTGTGTAAAATTTGGTAATAAATTTATTTTCTTTCTTTCTTCTTTCTATATAGGTAATATTATGATATTTTTAATTTTAAAAAATACTAACAGTGTAAAGTATAAAATGACTTGAAACACAAAAAAATTGGTTATTTTTAGTTTTTTTGCTAAACATAACGCCATCAATACCATTGTTTTATATCAGATATGAAATCTACATCATCGGTTTATCCGAAACTGACACCGAAATTTTCCTCGTGGCTCTACATGGTGTCCCAGAGTTAATTAAATGAAGCAAGGTGGTGTGGCCCCTTTTGCCCCCCCTCGTTGCTGCCAGAGGGGGTGATAGGGGGGTTTTCGATCTTAATCAGCTTATTTGGAGACAAGGAATCATTGTACCAAGTTTCATACCTCTGCATGAAAACGACATGTTTTGCGCCCAGAGAACATCTTATTTGGAATTTTGAAAAATATTCAAAAAAGAAATAAATCATTGTTTTGACACTATTAGTCCTGGCAATATACTATATACTATAAAGGTCAATATTGTAGGGAATTTTATGGAGAATAAACTTCTCCTTGATATTTTTATGTCGGTCTCTCCTCCACAGTATAACAACATCTGCACACAACGAGAAGGATTTATTTAATCATGACGGTACAAAGACCGCACCAGGGTTGGATTTCGTAGTATAATTATGCTATTTGTACCATAATTTTATCATGTGTAGTAATAAACCATAATTTTATTATCTGACTTGTTAATATTAATTGGGTACCCTGAAATATCAGGAATGTTTATATTTATAGCGATACTAAACGAGGCTAGGCAGTAATTCCCCTGTGTTTAGTCCTGTGGGCCCAGTGTGGACATCGCATAGTCTCATCTCGCTGCCAAGTCTAACTGTCATCCCGTGCATTCACAAAAGTACAACGTACGGGAGACAGTTCTACTCTTCCGGTTCCCGCGTGTCACGCTCGTGCCACCGGTAGAGTGAGACGGATGTGTGTATATCAATTTTATCGATGAATTTTCTCAGATGACAAGATGTCCACCTGATTCACCGTCTCTCGTAGGTTTATTTTCGTGAGCATAATAAAACAACAGAAATATCCAACGCTTTTTTTAAAATTCCCAACGAAAACGATAAACGAGTAAATCGTAGCATAATTTTGGAAAAATAGTACAATTTTCATCTTCACAGACGACAATTTTGTGACGTTTCAGCGGACACGCCGTACGCGGGCGGGCGGTTCCGCGTGCGGCTCGTGCTCGGGCGCGAGTTCCCGGCCGCGCCGCCGCGAGCCTACTTCCTCACGAAGCTGTTCCACCCGAACGTGGCCGCCGACTCCGGCGAGGTCTGCGTCAACACGCTCAAGCGAGACTGGCGGCCCGAGCTCGGCCTCGAGCACGCGCTGCTCGCGCTCAAGTGTCTGCTGATCGCGCCCAACGCCGAGTCCGCGCTCAACGCCGAGGCGGCGGCGCTGCTGCGCGACCGGTACGCGGACTACTTCGCACGCGCCAAGCTGCTCACCGACATCCACGCGCGGCCGCAGCCCGAGCGCCCGCGCCGCCAGGTGAGCCGCGTCCGCCGCCTCCGGCGTCCCTCGTCGGCTCGTGCTCACTCGCGCCTGCGCACTGTTGCAGGAGGAGGAGGGCGAGCCGTGCGCCAAGCGCGAGCGGCGCGCGCCGGCCGCGCCGGCTGTGGCGCCGGGCCCGGCCGCGCCGCCCGCGCCGCACGCGCCGCCGCGGGACAAGGACAAGCGGCGCATCCTCAAGCGGCTGTGAGCGCCGCGCCGCCCTAGTTTGTTCGATGTTTTCTGTCTGCCGACGTGGTCCCCGTGTCGCGGGCGCCGTCGATCGATCGTGTAATATTATTAGTGATTAATTATTATTATGGTGACGTTGTATTATATCGCTTTTGACTAGAATAAATTATAATAAATAAAGTGTGCGCGTGGTGCGATATTATGTTGTCGTTTGTGTCCGAGGACGAATCGAATCACGCTCGGTCCGTCCCTCGTCCGGCGAACGTTGAAGTGTGAACGGAGAGCCTGTCCAGAAAGCGCGATTTACGCGCGCGTCCACTCGCGCGTTTAGATTTGTATTGCGTCCAGATGCGGCGAAATCACACACGCGTGTGATGAGACTGATTTAGTAGTTTCGGAAGACAAACTCCCTTGGCGAGATAAAATGATATAGTTTATTAACGTAAAATCTATGCAAGGAATAATATTATTTAATAAAATATTATTTACTTATCTAAAGTTTTTTTTATCTCCTCGGAATCACCAGCTTCACAAAAAATTTACTATTTCTTCCCAGTTCCTACGCTTAATGGTTCTATTAGAATAATCTGATGATTCCATATAGCTAGCTGCTGTGCCTTTTGTCAGTAAAAAGTTCCGTGTCAAAGTTTTCACGCTCCATTTTTTACCGAATACGTCCACTCGCCACGGACACGCGCGTAGTACTGGACGCTGCAATGGCGCCGGAGTATCTCGACTCGCGCGCCGCACGCGCGTAAAACGTGCGAGTCGAGAGTCCCGCTCATTGCAAGCGTTTTACGCGCGTGTGAGGTAACGCGCGAGAGCATCTGGACGAAATGTATGTAGCTCTAGTATCTCGAGAACGCGCGTTATTCGCGCTTTCTGGACAGGCTCGAAATTGTCGACGAGCGATCGTGTGAGGATCGTCCCTCCCGACAACTGCCTCGATGGCGAACGCGCCGCGCCCTCCCGACTGTTGAAAAGTGGTGCCTGAAAAATCCGCACGATCATCGATCACGATGATACCACTTTCACCCCCGTAAAGTTTATTACTTTTTGAATAAAAATACCTATTTTAAAATCTGCCACCGGACACCCTGTATGATCACTAAAATTACGCTAGACTCATCGTGATGTACAAAATCTCATTTTGTAATCTTAGCGCAAGGAAAATTAGAATATTCTCACTTATAGAAGCACGAGAACCGCTCGCTGCGAACGCCAAGAAAATTTTATATAATTTCCGACTACGATAGGTGTGCCATTAGCTGTCCTAGTTGTAAAAGAAATTAAATATCCTGACACATGTACATTGTACATAACCGCGCGAGCAGATCTATGCGAGCGCTCAGGGTCGCCGTCGGTTCATCCCCAACTCCCTGCTGCCATAGTAGGGGGTTCCACCGAGGGTTTCCGCCTTTAATCGGCTCATTTTGACATAAGGAACCAGGATTCATATATCTGCATTTCATGCTGAAATTATATGAATCCCTGAAGAAGATCCTCGTAGGTAAAGGTCGGCACGAAGCCTACTAAATACAAGTGAGTTTATGCCGTTTATTTACACAGATAAATAAATATATTTAAAAAAAAAACATGTATTAAAAACAAGCTTTCATTTAATGCTCAAAAATAAACTTTAAATGAAAACAAATAGTGGTATAAAGTTTAACATTATTGGGTCTATAGACACCGGGATGAACTAGGTCCTGCTCAGGCAAAATGTAAATAGAGGTAGGGTATTTATTTATTTATTTAATACATCTTAGGAAGACCAACAGCTTACAAACAAAATTATAAAAAACTTACAATAGTAGCAAAAAGCCAATAACAGGTCCTCGCGGCTAGCAACAACATAGCAACAATGCGTTATACAGAGTCAAGAGCAGTCTTAAATCATACTATGCATATAGACAACATCATGATAAAGCCACTTACATAATCCCTTATAGCAACAAAGTACTAAAAATAATTAATTAATAAAGAAGTCATTACTCAATATTCTTCTAGCTGACGTTATACTTGTGCAAAACAAATCAATATCAATGCCTCGCTTGCTTAGTGTGTTAAAGGAACTACTCGCTCGCGACAAGAATGAATTCTGCCTATAATTGGTATTCACTGATCGAATACTAATTAGTGGGTTAAATCTTAATAATTTTCGCGGGGTATTGAGATAGATTTTTTCTAGCATTTCGGGACAATCTACGCCGCCCGACATAATCTTTAACAGAAAGGTGATGTCTGCAATCTCCCTTCTTTTAGATAACGGTAACAAGTGAAATTTTTTACATAGCTGAAGATAATCGTCTGATCTATACGGAATTTTAGATTTAAAACATATGTGTTTAATAAACTTTCGTTGGATTTTTTCAATCCGGTCCTGATATTTCGAGTAGCGAGGGTTCCAAATTTGTGATGCGTATTCTAACACACTACGAACAAATGTGCAATATAAAATTTTAAACGATTTTACACTTTTGAATGATGAGCAAGTTCGTAGTATAAACCCCATAGCTTTAGTTGCTTTTTTAACTATATGTTCAACATGTTCATCATATATAAGTTTTGAGTCGTGTAATACTCCGAGATCCCGAACAACAGTTTCACGAAGTAAGACGGTATTATTAAGCATGTAAGTAAAATTTTGAACAGAAGGTTTCCGAGAGTATGTTACAACAAAACATTTGGCTGGATTAAGATCTAGTTTGTTTTCAACGCAATAATGATAAAGGAGATCTAGGTCGGATTGAAGTTTTGAGGCATCATTTGCACAATTAATTGATGAGAAAATTTTCATATCGTCTGCGAAGCAAAGCAATTGAGAATTGCGCAAGCAAGACGATATGTCGTTAACAAAAATTGCAAATAATAAAGGTCCAAGAAGTGAACCTTGAGGCACTCCACTAGGAACAGTAATCCAGCTAGATATATAATTGCTGACCACCACAGCTTGCGTTCTTTTGTCTATATAAGAGGAAAACCACCGAAATAAATTTCCTCTAATTCCTACGTGATGAAGCTTAGATAGAAGGATTTTGTGATCTATTCTATCAAAGGCTTTACTATAGTCAGTATAAACTACGTCTACCTGACTACCGTTATCCATGGCATTAGTGATATATTCGTTTAATAGGATTAGATTAGAAACGGTGGATCTACCCCTAAGAAATCCGTGTTGGGATGGATGGAAAGAGCATCTTATAGCGGCATAAACTTGGTTGTAAACAATCCTTTCAAAGATTTTTGCTATTATGCATAATTTAGATATAGGCCTATAATTCACAACTTCAGTCTTAGCACCTTTTTTATATATGGGCGTGATAAATGCAGACTTCCAAATTTTTGGAAAAGTACATGCAGATAGCGACTTACGAAAGAGAAGTGTAATCGGAATAGCAACAGTTTTTGCAGAGTTAATTAGAAAATATGAACTAATACCATCTGGACCGGGCGATTTTGAGGGGTCTAATTTCTTTAAAAGGCAAGTAACGTTAGCTGTGTCAATATCAAGGGAAGAAATAAGAGACATAATAGAAGTGGTATCAGAAGTTTCAATTGAATCCATCCTAGAATTAGAGTAGTTTTTTGATGATAAGAAAGTGGATTCAAAATATTCTGAGAAGTAATTGCATACTTCTTCACCTGTAGTCGAGATTTTATTGTTATATTTAAGTGTTGTAGGAATAGCATTAGATTTCGATTTTGACTTTACAAATGACCAAAAAAATTTAGGATTAGTTACTACGGATTTTTCAACATTAGTAATATAATTATCATAGCAATGTTGTTCCATGTTTTTTGCCCTCTCTCGAAGTAACATGAAGCTTGAATAGTCCGACTTATTTTTATATTTTTTAAATTTTAAGAAGAATTTATATTTTTCTCTAAGCAATTTCTTTAAAGCTGGTGTATACCAAATAGGAAATGATTCATTTTTTATATATCTACTGGGTATGTGTTTATCTTTAAGAGAGTTTAAAACGGAGTAAAAATAATCGGTAGCACCTTCTATAGACCTGGCTGAAAATTCATTATCCCAATCAACTTCCTCGATTTCCTTGTTTATTGAAATATAATCACCTTTTTTGTACAAAAATCTTAGGTAAGAACAGGATTTCAAAGGCTGTAAATTCGTAAACCGCGCGATTATGGACAGCGATTTATGATGAGGATCTATTGGCACTAAAGGGTCATCACAGTCACAAACATCGACATCAAAATTAGATAAAACTAAATCTAAGATTCTACCATGATTATTATATATATTATTATATTGCCTAAGATCATTAAAATTCATTTCGTCTATTAATAGTTGCTCATCACTAGTACAGACATTGGAGGGAGTACATCCGCTCGAGTCTGGGCTAGGACTCCAGTTAATTGAACTGAGATTAAAATCCCCCAAAACCAGAAATTTATCGTCAGGATTATCTAAAATAAAATTATTTAAATTAGTTAAAAAGTTATTAAGCTGTTCAGAAAACGAGTTACCCAAGTTTTGCTTACATAGATATAGGACACACATATGTATCTTTATAATAATATTATTAGGTTGTTTTAACGAAATAGAAATCCATAAATCTTCCGCTGAAGAATGGTATTGGGATTGAGGAATAGAAATTATTTCCTTCCGTACCGCGATTAGAACACCCCCACCTCTGGTTTGACCCGTTAGGGTCAAATCACGGTCCCTACGCCACACAATATAACGGTCATCGAATAACTCAGAGTTACTCATTCCATCCACCAACCAAGTCTCAGTTAAAACAATAACATCGTACGAGCTGAGACAAAGATTTCTATAGAATGTACTAGTCTTGGATCGTAACCCGCGAACATTCTGATAATAAACATTAAATTCGTTAACCATAAATAAAACTCGAGAATAATATCAGTTCAATAACAGTATTATGTGAGTATTTTCATTTTGTATCTTAGATAAGAAGCTGTTTATTTTCCTAATAAAATAATCATGAAAAAAATCCAACGAGACCGACGCGACGGTATCGATCAGACTGTCAGGAGATCGTGTTTAAAGTGAGCCGATGACCGGCTCCGGGCTCCGGGCCCCGGGCTCCGGGCCCCGGGCTCCGGGGTCCGGGGGCGCTGCAGCTCAGCACACCTGACCACTCGTGATCACTTCTAGATCAGAAACGATCGCACTCCAAACATCATTTATTTATTTCACAAATATCACAAAACTTATCGATAAAACAACACGAGCCACGATCGAGAGAGCGTCGATCCGTCCGAACGCGACAACCGAGCGGGCGGCGGGCCGAGTGACGTCACGGCTTGTCCCCGACCGGCAGCCGCTCCAGCTCGGCGTCGTCGGCGCGCGCCTCCGCCGCCGGCGCCGGCGTCAGCAGTCGGTGCAGCAGCGCCGCCGCCGCCGCGCCGCCCAGCGGGCCCGCCCAGTACACCTGCAACACGAGCCCGTCAGCGGCGCCGCGCCCCGCACCCGCCCCCACCCGCGCCACTCACCCAGTGGTGCTCCCACTCGCCGTGCAGCAGCGCCGGCGCGAAGCTCCGCGCCGGGTTGAGGCTCGCGCCCGTCGCCGCGCCCTGAAACACGAGCGGAGCTCGGTCAGGCTCGGTCGCGCGTCGACCGCGGCCGCCGCGCGACACTCACCCCCGCGTAGATGAGGCCCGCCACCAGCAGGCCGAGCTTGATCGGCGCGGCCGGGTCCGGCGGCGCCGCCCACGCCGCGCAGCACGCGAGCGCCAGCAGCCCCGTGAGCGCCGCCTCGAGCGCGACCGCCGCGGCCGGCGTGACGCGCGGCAGCGTGCAGCCGCCCGGCGCCGCCGCGCCCACGGTCGCCAGCAGCGCGCCGTAGCCGAGCACCGCGCCCAGCGTCTGCGCGAGCGCGTAGCCGGCGGCGGCGGCGGGCGGCAGCCGGCCGGCCAGCGCCGCCGCCAGCGACACGGCCGGGTTCATGTGCGCGCCGGACGCGGCGCCGAACGCGAGCGCGTTGCCGACCACCACGCAGCCGAACGCCATCGCGGCGTGCGCCAGCGGCGGCCTCTCCCCGCCGCCCACCGGCAGCAGCGAGGCCACGCCGAGCCACACGAGCAGCGCCGTGGCCACCAGCTCGGCGCCCAGCGCGCGCGCCCACCGCGCCGCTACCTCTGCGGACACGATCTCGTTCCAACGACTCTCCTTGTATCGAATGCGTCGCCCGTGACTCGTGACGCGCTCGGCTCGGCTCCGGTGGTAAAGTAGATTAATAAACGAGTGAAAATTAAAATAGGAACGAGCTTTTATCGTCACCGTCTGTGGCGACACTCGCTATTCACTCGCACGTTGTATTCGGTGCGTCCGCTCGTCGGTCTGTCTCGACGCGCGCTCGCGATTGTTGTACGATCATAAATCATTTTTATACCAATAAACGCAGTTATTCGGGACTCGAATTTTATTCATGAACACTGAACACCCTCTGACCGTCTAGCACCGAACTCGTTGGGTTGCGTTGTTTAATTACATAGTTCCCGTGGCCACCTTCTCGCCCCCTCGCCTCGTAAAATCAGCTCCGTGTCATAATAATATTGCGTTGTCATGCGATTCATAAATGCATTCAACATTTCAGCTCGATTGGAAACCGGGAAATTAAACGGGTCAAATTAAACTTGCAAGATTCGATTAGGTGCAAACAAGGTTTGAAAGTAAATAAAAGCTAGTAAAAATATTGAACACGTAGGCCATGGGCTGATTTAGGGGACAGGAGGACAGGAGGCTAAGAATTAAGAATGTGGCAGGTGAGCTGCTGCCGCTGTCTCTATACCCATACCTGCTTATTACTCACTATAGGCACTAGGTATGTACTTCTAGGAATTAGAATAAACGTAGGTACGTCTACCTTTGCCACAGTAAAAAAGATGTGTCAACCGTGCCTACAGTAATAACAGTGTACCCACCAAGATAAGATTTAAGTTCAATAAGCGTAGTGATTAGATAGATAGGTAAGATTTACGACGGTGAGTGTAAGCGGGGGCAATAAACGGTAGCGGCACGTGCGACGGCCGCGCCTCCGCCGCGCCGACTCTAGCCATTGGATGTGAACTGACGCCGACACCCGCCGGCCGCGCCGACTCTAGCCAGTGGAAGTGAACTGACGCCGACACCCGCCGGCCGCGCCTACACTAGCCATTGGATGTGAACTGACGCCGACACCCGCCGGCCGCGCCGACTCTAGCCAGTGGAAGTGAACTGACGCCGACACCCGCCGGCCGCGCCTACACTAGCCATTGGATGTGAACTGACGCCGACACCCGCCGGCCGCGCCGACTCTAGCCAGTGGAAGTGAACTGACGCCGACACCCGCCGGCCGCGCCTACACTAGCCATTGGATGTGAACTGACGCCGACACCCGCCGGCCGCGCCGACTCTGTCCAGTGGAAGTGAACTGACGCCGACACCCGCCGGCCGCGCCTACACTAGCCATTGGATGTGAACTGACGCCGACACCCGCCGGCCGCGCCGACACTAGCCATTGGATGTGAACTGACGCCGACACCCGCCGGCCGCGCCGACTCTAGCCAGTGGAAGTGAACTGACGCCGACACCCGCCGGCCGCGCCTACACTAGCCATTGGATGTGAACTGACGCCGACACCCGCCGGCCGCGCCGACTCTAGCCAGTGGAAGTGAACTGACGCCGACACCCGCCGGCCGCGCCTACACTAGCCATTGGATGTGAACTGACGCCGACACCCGCCGGCCGCGCCGACACTAGCCATTGGATGTGAACTGACGCCGACACCCGCCGGCCGCGCCGACTCTAGCCAGTGGAAGTGAACTGACGCCGTCACCCTCGGGGCGTTTTTTGATACCTGAACGATTTCGCATCAGAAATGAGGCGATTCGGCAGAGAACCAAAGCTACCGACATAGCCGAAAGGATAAGATAACCGATGGGGTAGACGTGATCTAGAGTGGAGACCGCGTCTCGGCTAGGGGGGGCTTCCAGCAGTGGACGAACAAAAGCTGATGATGAATGATTTCTGTCTATAGATGTTCAGACTACATATTATGCCGCGCTCATGCTCGGTACTCGGTAGTAGGGGGAGGTCACACATTTTACCACTTTGGAAGTGTGTCTTTCGCGCAAACGCAAACTAAGCAGTTTAAAAAAAAATAAACCTCAATATCATTTATAAAAACCTATTCATATACCCCATAGGTATGGGTTTGATGTTTTTTTTTTGAGTTTCAGTTCTAAGTATGGGGAACCCCTAAAATTTATTGTTTCATTTTCTATTTTTGTATAAAAATCTCAATTTTAACAGTATGTATTATATAATATCTGAGAAGTAGGTTATCTACTTACCAAATTTCAACAGTATAGTTCTTATAGTTTTGGAAAAAAGTGGCTGTGACGTACGGACGGACATGACGAATCTATAAGGGTACCGTTTTTTGCCATTTGGCTACGGAACCCTAAAAACGCTCTGGTTCTACAGTTCTTTTGTTACAAGCTTTTATTTACTTTCACCTGTCTGTTGTCTGTTTGTATGTCTGTAATCAAATCTTGCAAGTTTAATTTGACCCACTTCCCGGTGTCAGATTAAGCTGAAATTTTGCATGCCTATATAAATCGGATGTCGATGCAATATTTTTATGACATCGAGCTGATCTGCTGATGGAAGGTGGCCATAGGAACTCCGTAATTAAACGACGCAACCCCATCGAGTTTGGGCTCATTTGATTCGTCTTGACGAGTACTTAATGGTGCTAGATGGTAATAATACCTAATAAAATATTGTTTTTAAAAAGTTTATTTAAAGTTTCACTTGTTTTAATACAACGAAACAAGAAGACGCTCTCCTGATGCTAAAAGAGATAACGCTGCCAATAATTAGTACCTACAGTGCTACCCAGAATTTTACAAAGGTAAAATTCTGGGTGCACTGCGCCAACGCTTCTTGCTTGAGAGTCATAACGTTCTACATACCTTCCTAAAAGACAGAAATACAGAAAGTCAGATATTTTGACAATTACATGTCACACTGAGAGAAATAACCGCTCTAGTCCAGTCAACGAGTGCTCAAAAGGAGCATGGAGATCGAAAAGTCGAAAGCAGAAAAACTAACTCAGGAACTTTGTTGTTAGAAGATAAACAAACATACTAGACCCCACCCATCCGAGGTGAGCTCGAGGGGAGGGGAGGCCGAAGAAGGTCCCATTTTTAGGTTTTTTTCTTATAGTGGAGTCACTAAGCGACAAAAATGGGTCAAACCTGTTTTTTTCATGCAGAAGCATGAAACTTGGCACATTGATTTCTAATGTAAAAATAGGCTGATTTCGATCAGTAGCCCTCGGTAGCACCCCCTCTGGCAGCGAGGAGGGGGGTTGGAAGGGGCGCTCCACCCGGCTTCATTTTAAAAATTCTGGGAGACCACACATAGCTAATAGGTCAAGTTTGGTATCAATTTCGGATAAATCGAGGACGTAGATTTCATTTTTGGAATAAAAAAATGACATTAGTGATGATTTGTTTAACAAAAAAATTAAAAATTAGAATTACGTAACTTCGTTTTTATTGTTCAAATTACTGTAAATTCAAAAATACTAGTTTTTTTATTAAAAAAAAAAATATGTTAATAAAGTCTAGTTTATGTAGATTAAAAAATATATAATTTTATATTACTTTTCTCAATAACAAACCGCATAAAAAAATCTTTTGCTGTCCCGGGCCGCAATTTTCTTTTAACCAGGGTTGTTAGTAAAAAACTTACTATTTCATGCAGAAGTTTAAAACTTGCCACAATTACAATTCCTTAAATTAAAATAAGCCGTTTAGAATCAGTAGCCGTCGGTAACCAGCCTTCTGACAGCGGGGAGGGGCGGGTGAAAGGGCGCACCACCCAGCTTCACTTAAAAAAATCTGGAAGACCACGTATAGCTAATACGTCAAGTTTGGTATCGATTTCGAATAAATCAAGGACGTAGATTTTATTTCTGATAATAAAAACGCATTTTATAGGTTTTTAACCAAATTATAACACAAAAATAGTACATAGTTTTTTTTATTTAGAGGCACTTTAATTCTAAATTATAGTATTATTTTGTGATAAACATAAATATTTTTTAAAAATTTTAAGTAGATTAAATAAAATAGAACTTTTATATTATTTTTATAAAAATTTACTCGTACAATTTTTTTTTAAGACACGAGAGTCGCTATTTTCTGCTCACCGCTGCGCTGCGTTGTAAATCCCCATCAACTGTAAAATACGACTATGTGCATTCATTTAACATGTTATTGATATAAGAACTTGATATTGTCAAACATAAAATTCAGAAAAATCCTATGGCACATCATAATTTACTCTCCCTGAGACAAACTTTTAAAAAATAGGCGCGAAAGTCATATCTCTTTAATAATAAACTTCTAACCAAAGTTATGCATCTATTTTTCAATTAAATGTAATGTGGCAAAATTATAAATACTACTGGCACCTACCTACAGCTTATTTATATCGTTATATTGTTTTCCAAGACGGATACTCCATATATAATATAATAATAATATAGCTCAAAACATTTTATGACGAATTATGATAAGCATTTATTTATTTAATCAGTTCCATGCACAATATTCTGGCAACTGAAAGGTTTTCAAACAAAGGAATGGTCTGCTTCTTGCTTCCTAAACCAAAAGAGAGGATGGGTTAGACTTAACCAAGAAATTATGCCTAGCCTCTCTCAAACAAAGTTCCTTGTAAACTGCGTGTAACAAATGCTGGTATACAGACATATCATGGAAGTAGAAGTATATTTTTCAAATAGTGTTTTTTTGTGATAAGGTGTTTCCTACATAGTTATTGATTGTCGAGTAGTAATTACTGCTTGATCTGCAGTTTCATTGACCGCAAAACATCATATTAAAACCATATAGGTAGAGTTACGTTTGTGTGCGGCACATTTATGCCAGTCGAAGGATACGAGTCTTGCTATTTTCCAGCCTCCTGCTTGGTTTTAGAAGCAATAAGCAAACAAAGGGACACCTTATTCATCTAACACCGTTTTGGTGGCCAGTATATTATGCACGAAACTGATTTAATATATAAATAAAGGGCGGATTGCTGAGATTGATGCAAAACTGCATGAAGACGGTCTTAAAATGTAATGAGCTATAATAACAATATTATCTTTGGAAGAATCAGTCTTGGAATGTAACATACTGATATAAAAAAGCTTTAAGCCTGGAGTATTTATAATTTTGCTTGATTACAATTTGTTGAAACAGTTTGATTCTAAACAATGTTTAGCAGTTTCCGTTCCGCGATTTGATCGCGTTTTATCGCACCTATTTTTCAAAAGTTTGTCTCAGGGAGAGTAAATTATGATGTGCCATAGGATTTTTCTGTATTTTGTGTTCGACAATATCAAGTTCTTATATCAATAACATGTTAAATGAATGTACATAGTCGTATTTTGCAGTGGATGGGGCGATTACAACGCAGCGCAGCGGTGAGAAGAAAATAGCGACTCTGTCTCTTAAAAAAAATGTACGAGTTAATTTTAATAAAATTAATTAAAAAGTTCTATTTTATTCAATCTACTTGAAATAAACTTTTAAAAAATATTTATGTTTATCACAAAATATTACTATAATTTAGAATTAAAGTGCCTCTAAATAAAAAAAAACTAAGTATTATTTTTGTGTAATAATTTGGTTAAAACCCAATAAAATGCGTTTTTTAAATATCAGAAATGAAATCTACGTCCTTGATTTATTCGAAATCGATACCAAACTTGACGTATTAGCTATACATGGTCTTCCAGATTTTTTTAAGTGAAGCTGGGTGGTGCGCCCCTTTCACCCCCCCTCCCCGCTGTCAGAAGGCTGGTTACCGACGGCTACTGATTCTAAGCGGCTTATTTTAACGTAAGGAATTGTAATTGTGGCAAGTTTTAAACTTCTACATGAAATAGTAAGTTTTTTACTAACAACCCTTTTCATGGCGGTTAAAAGAAAATTGCGGCCCGGGACAGAAAAAGATTTTTTTATGCGGTTTGTTATTAAGAAAAGTAATATAAAATTATATATTTTATAATCTACATAAACTAGACTTTATTAACATATTTTTTTGTTTATTAAAAAATCTAGTATTTTTGAATTTACAGTAATTTGAACGATAAAAACGAAGTTACGTAATTCTAATTTTTAATTTTTTTGTTAAACAAATCATCACAAATGTCATTTTTTTATATTAGAAATGAAATCTACGTCCTCGATTTATCCGAAATTGATACCAAACTTGACGTATTAGCTGTGCGTGGTCTTCCAGAATTTTTAAAACAAAGCCGGGTGGAGCGCACCCTCCACCCCCTCTCCCCGCTACCAGAGGGCCCCTTCCATTAGGCTACCGATCGAAATCAGCTTATTTTGACATAAGGAATCAATGTGCCAAGTTTCATGCTTCTGCAAGAAAAAAACAGGTTTTGCACTAAAGTCCCCCACTATTATAATATGTCAAAAACTGTGCGTTGTACGATATTTTTTTGTGCTACATTATGAAACCTCATAAAATTTTCTACAACTTTGGCCTCCTGAAGAGTTTCAGTAGATACCTTCTGGCTCCATCATCAGATCAGCTCAGTGGTACCAGATTATTGAACTGTCATCAGATTTCTAAACATTTGCAAAGTTTCCAGAATTTGATGAAATTTTATTTTCAAGATTTTTTTACTGATATTGTATGGAAAACTAATATAGGTAAGCGTCTTAAAAATAGACCATGTTTCGAAGCTCGTAGCTGGACAACGATTGGAGATACATAGTGTGTTTGTGCGTGTGTTTGTGTGTGTTTGTGCGTGTGTTTGTGCGTGTGTGTGTGCGTGTGTGTGTGTGTGACAGTAGGCCGTGGCAGTGAGCAGCCGCGAAGGTCGAGCTCCGGTTCCTGTTTAATTCAAGCGTCGCCTTGCTGCTGCTAAACTGCGTATATATACAAACATAATATTCACTCAATTTATGTGTGTACGTAATACAATGTCTATAGTTCATTGACCTACAGCTATGTGCATAGGTAGGTATTTATTTTATCTTGGGAAGATCAACAGTTTACAATCAAAATTGCTTATACAAAATTATTAATAGATATGACGTAGTTACAAACAAAAAGCCAATTAGGTACCTTCAGGTCTTCGCGACTAGCAATAATGGTATGTTCTCACTGGCGGATCCAGGATTTGGTTCTGGGTGCAGACGGGCAAAAATATTATAATTATTACTACGAAAAGTGGGTGTTTAGCTCGCTCTGAACAGTTACAAACTTCAAACACTCTTAATAATAAGTGCGCGAGCAGCTTGCTGCGAGCACCGAGAAAAAAAATAATAATCTTGACCATGAAATATGTGCAAAATTCGTACCTCTACAATGCTTCTGGGGGGGCCATGGCCCCCTGCCCCCCCTCCCCCTAAATCCGCCTATGCAAATATCCTTAATAATAAGTGCGCGAGCAGCTTGCTGCGAGCGCCGAGAAAAAAATAATAATCTTGACCATGAAATATGTGCAAAATTCGTACCTCTACAATGCTTCTGGGGGGGGGGGGGGGGCCTTGGCCCCTTGCTTATCGAGTCACACTGTTACTCGATAGGATGGGGGGGGGCTTATACCCTGCCCCCCCCCCCCCCCCCCTCTAAATCAGCCTATGTATGTTCTCATCGAGTCACACCAAATCCTGTAACACTGTGACTGGTTGTGAAAAAGAATGCTATCGAGTAAGTAACAGTGTGACTCGACAAGAATTTTCGTTCTCATCTAGTTAACACGGAGTTTAGGTAGTGTTACTCGTTCAGAAAATTAAATCTCTACGAGTAACGGTGTGACTCGATGCGAATATTTATTCTCACCTAGTAACACAGGCTTTTTATGAAAAAAAAATCGCCTCTTTGGAGCTTACTTACTTACTAGATTGGCGCGAAAACCCAAAGTGAGTTTTGGCTTCCGACAGTAAGAGCCTCCAGGTGGTCCTGTCCTGTGCCACCTCCCGCCAGTCCTCGACTCTTTGGAGCTTACTACGTATTTATTATTCTTATCGCATTTTAGTTCGTATGTACTGGAAACTTAGGGTTTTCGAGTTTTTTCATAATTGTGGTATAATTTAACAATAGGCGATAAGTTGACAACTTGGTTTACAATAAGGAAAAGATTAAGGACTAAGGATTTTTTAAATTTTACTTTTGGGGGGATGGAGGGGGGAGGGGGGTTGAACACCTAACTCCCCCAGGCTACATACAGCCATGGTGCAGAGGCAATATTCATAACCAAATTCTAACTGAATCATCACAAAATTACAATACTATTTCAAGCCTGTGTTATCTACTAGCTGAGAATAAATATTCGTACGTATTCGTTTCGTATGTTTACTCGTTGAGATTTATTTTTCCGAACAAGTAACTAGTACCTACCTAAACTCCGTGATACTAGATGTGAATGAAAGTTCTTATCGAGTCACAATGTTACAAGGTGTGACTTCATGAGAACATACCGCAAGAATAGTAGGTAGATGATATTATATAATAGATATTATTGCTAGTCGCGACGACCTGTACTTTTAAACTGAGTCAAGAGCAGATAATAATATTTCAGACAATAATAATAGATATCTATTACCACGTACAATATAATTATACTTAATATATAAACCACACAAGTACAATAATTATAATAATGTATTATAATTGTATTTAGGTACCTGTGTATGATACCAATATAACCACGGACCACTTACATTAGTAATGACGACAAAACAATATTTGTCCATAATGTAGATTATTAAAAATATTGGATACGTATTTCTTTTTTTTTGTTATTGTAAAACTAACCATGAGGTGTGCTCATTTGATCAGGGCCGGTTTTAACATTACCAGCGCCCTGGGCGAGATTTCTACGGCGCCCCCTAAAAAGCAATTCAAACCCATACCAAAAAGGAAAAAAAAAACCAGGATTTTTTTCTGGGCCGATGGGCAAAATCATGGGCATGGAAAAAATCCACCTTTCCAGCTTGCTGCGAGCTCCGAGAAAATTTTGAATTTTTCAGCACGAATGATGTGCGTTTAGCTTGCTCCGAGTGGCAAAGAAACTAAATAAGTATTGTTATTTATAAAAGGGCGAGCAGCTCGCTGCGAGCGCCGCGAAAATTTAGATTTTTTTCAACACGAATGATGTGCGTTAAGCTTGCTTCGAGTGGCAAAGAAAGTAAATGTTCTCATTTATAAAAACGCGAGCAGCTCGCTGCGAGCGCCGAGAATATTTAGATTTTGTTCAGCACGAATGCTGTGCGTTTAGCTTGCTTCGAGTGGCAAAGAATCTAAATGTCCTTATTTATAAAAGCGCGAGTATATAGCCTGTGGCGTCCCTTTTATCCGGCGCCCTGGGCGGTCGCCCAACCGCGCCCTACCCTAACGCCGGTACTGCATTTGATAATATATTTTTATCGGTATCGGTGAAAATCTTTGTTGGCTAATCATATCTGTAATTTGTACATCCACTCACATTGTAATCTATGTATATTAAGAGCTATAGATTTTCCGAATAAAATAAATAAGTAAAAATCTTTAATTGTGTTAACAAAAAGGAATATTATCAATGCTGTTTGAATTGTTGCCTAAAATATAATATTATTTATTAATATTAATATATTATGTACCTACATTGTACATACACACATAATAGTACACGTATGAAACGCAGCGCAGGCCCGACCGCGGGCTCAGCTAAGTGTATTATAAAATATTTTAAATAATGCATGAGCTCGGGTTAGCAGACACCGATCGGAATATCTATATACTTAGAATTAATTAACCACATTACGTATGTAATATAGGTAGGTATATCTGCCTACTCCAATATTAACATAATTATTATATAATTTATCTACATATACTACATCAATAGTAACAAACGATCAGTGGTAGGGAACCGTTCTATATACCTACTTATTTTTACATTGTATTAAAAAATATATATAATAATACGCGTCGACTTGTAAACCTTCTCCGCTTTGTTTCGTCGGTTATAAAGTCAGTTGATAGAAACTAAGGGAATGACGTATCGTAAAGTACGCTCGTAGTATCGTCGGCGCACACGCGTTGAACTCTTTTGAAGGAGAAGGAAGGATCGGAGAGCGCGGCTCGCGAGTGCGTGTGAGATGCAGGGGTGTGTGCATGTGTACCTACGTGCGGGATACAGATCGCGTGTGTGAGTTACAGACCGCGTGTGTGGGATACAGACCGCGTGTGTGGGATACAGACCGCGTGTGTGGGACACAGACCGCGTGTGTGGGATACAGACCGCGTGTGTAGGCCATGGAGTCGCAGAGCGCGCGGAGTGTCGCTGGAGGCGCGGGCGCGTGGTGTCGGCGCGCGGGTCGCGGCCGGACTGAGCCGCCGGCAGTCGGCCGCCGGACATTGGCCGCCGCCGCCGACACTATCAGCACTAGCGCGGCCCGCTATCTCTCTCGCCTCACTGTTCTGTTAACTACTTTTTGGTGTAAAGTCACGACGACGGAGCGCTCGCCTGGACGCTACCGTGTTTCGGAAGGCACGTGAAACTGTGAGTCCCGACTGTTTCCTATAACATATTATGTAGGAGGCAGTCGTTAGCTTATGTTGTATGCCGCGTAGAAATCTCGGCGACATGAAATTGTATCATATACATATGTAGGTTGGTCACTGAACCTATAATAAGTAATTGTGATTTGACACTTACACTGTCAGAGTGTAAGTAAGGCCGGCGAAGGATATTGAGTGTGGAGTGGCGCGAGATTCGGCCGCACTCCGAGACATGTGACATGCCACCACACCGCACGCCGCGCACCGATAGCGGCCCGGACCTACTGTTGTGCTGCACCCGACCGCTTACTAACTGATAAAAGCAGATGAATATAAATTACCAGTTTTAAGAGAAGCGATGGCTTGCCACTTTCAACCAGGTGACAACAAAACCAGATTTCCTAAAAGAGACGCTAGAGGAAGGTAGAAGTCGGGCACGATCGTCGAGATTCTTAAATATAAAAGGAAAGAGTGACCTTCTTAAATATATGAAAGGAAAGACCTCCTCCAGCATAGCCAAAAATGATAATGAGGGAGCGAGATTTTTTAATTAGGTAGGAAAAGCGACACTAGAAACTTAACAGACTACAATGCGTTTAACCTTAGAGGCAAGCGGTAAGGAGGCCGGAGTAGTCCCTGAGACTTGAGGCCGAGCCCTGCTGTCACCCAAGTTCAAATTCAGGACCAACGTCAGATCTTTACGACAGCGTTGGTCGATTCCAAACGGATGATCTTCTCGTAAGATGCTGGTATTCTCATCGAGTCACACCGTACAACAAATCCTGTGACACTGTGACTGGTTGAGAAAAAAAATCCTATCGAGTAACGGTGTGACTCGATAAAAATTTTCATTCTCATCTAGTAACACAGAGTTTAGGTAGACTCGTTCGGAAAAATAAATATATACGAGTAACGGTGTGACTCAATAAGAATTTTTATTCTCAGCTAGTAACACAGAGTTTAGGTAGACTCGTTCGGAGAAATAAATCCCATCAAAAACATAAATGTGAAAAGAGAGCCAAGTTCAATATTTTGATGTATGTACTCATAGTAGTTACCTATGATTTGGTAGTTGACTTCAACGACAAAAGAAGTGAGATCTAAATGGGTGCCAAGTTCAATGGTCAGTCCTGAAAAATATATACAACAACATAAAATATTTTATTACAACTTAAAAGATTATTTCTTCTTATCACTTAGAATTAATATTATTTTGAAGCCTAAAGACTGACTTGGCCAGTTCTCATAATATACTAGGTAGGTACTCTCTTAACTTTAGCTTGATCACTATTAAACGCACTTAATGCTAATTAGTGCGCCACCGTCTTTTATCGTGTAAATTAGTCCCCTCCATCCATTGGTTGTCTGGAAGAAATCGCTCTTTAACGATAAGACCGCCACTTATACATTGTAATTTTAATTATGTACCTACTTATGTATTTCCTGTAACATTATGTGGTGTACAATAAAGTATCTATTGTCTTATCTTAATGATACTTCGTCGTATGGTACCCATGAGAACTAGCCAAGTCAAACTTTGGGCTTCAAAATAATATTAATTCTAAGTGAATGTTCCAATTTAATATACCGCATGTTAATTCAGTTTTCGCACGAAGATTCAGCCCTTACGTTGAAACGCGGTTGTATAATAAAATTCTACTTCACTGTGAAATTAAAAATCGCTCTGTCTTTGAAGTTAAGAACGTAATCATCAATTGGTTAACCGCTTTTAATTATGACGAAACAGAAAATTTATTTAAACATATATCCTAAACTTAAATCGATACATGTATACTATACCCACCCAATGATCACACCCTTTATAATATACTAAAAACCAAAAATGGATCTAAGCTTACCTGTAAATATATATCTAGGTATGTATTATATTATATATATATACAAATATTTATATTATATCATATAATATTGAATATTATAATGTATTTAATCATTACAAATATATTATTATGTATAGTATACTATATAATTTATTTATTTTTATTGTGCTATATTTATTCCATATTATCATAAGGGATGTTTATTTCACTTAGGTTTTACATCAAAATTAGGTTATGTTTCTTATATTTCTTTAATAGTTTACCTTCATCAAATCGTTTTAAAAACTGTTTAGTATTAAAAGTTTTATTTTAGGTATTAAGTTAAAAACGAAATCATGTTTAGATATAGTCAACTTAGCATATAATTCGTACACTTGTTAATCGTCATTTCGGCCCTCACGACACAGACTCACGTCTAGTGTGAGGACCACTAGTACTCACATTATTGTTTGCTCATCATGTTAAATAAATATATTTTCATTTTCATTTTCATTTCATTTTTCATAAGAAGAAATAATCTTTTAAGTTGTAATAAATTTTTTTATGTTGTAAATATTTTTCAGGACTGACCATTGAACTTGGCACCCATTTAGATCTCACTTCTTTTGTCGTTGAAGTCAACTACCAAATCATAGGTAACTACTATGAGTACATACATCAAAATATTGAACTTGGCTCTCTTTTCACATTTATGTTTTTGATGGGATATCATTGCTTTTTGTACAGTACTTTTTAGTATGTAATAGGTTTAAGACACTCAGTCATAATAAGATGAATACCAATAAATGATTATTTTATTGCACCTCCCCCCACCCCACTGCTCCATGGCACGGCCGTCGCACCGCTCACCGCGGCCCGTGAGCCTCGCCATGCTTCGATATACCTATACCTATAATTAATTTAGTACTTATTTATATATAGCACTAGCAAACCCGGCGAACTCCGTTTCGCCACCAGATGGCTTCGTTTGTAACATTTCGTTTGGTGATTAAAAAATGAAGAATTTTTTGTTTTATATTTGAAAAGGAAAAAATTTATTTCATTTCACAACAGTAATAAAGTCATTTCGATTAAAAAAATGAAGTGTTATTTAGTTGAACTTCTCTAAGTAAATGAAAGTGAATCCAAAGTAAATACTGAATCGAAGCGTTATACGTGTCCGCAAATTATCCGTTTCATTGAAGTGCTCTTTGGTAAACCACTGGTTATGTGTGTTGTATATTTTACCTTGCAAGTCGGCATGAAGCCGCCTTCTCGAATGATATTAGCTCCAAAAGAAGTCATGCGAAAGCAGTTATTGTATTCAAGGATGTGTTGAAGAAAATGGCTGGAATCGGGATCACTTCCATCGAACAATGGTTTCAGTGGCTGTGGTGGTGTAAGTAATGGATTCAGTTTGACTTTTCCACTTGCGCAGCATAATCCAGCCGTTTCTCTTTTGAACTTTAACGCATTGCAATATCGGCATATAGTCGTCATTGGTCCAATATCTAAATTTTCATCATCACTGTAGTTTGCAGTGGGATCATATTGGAATGCCAAGCGATTGTATGATGCCAATGATCTTCATGTGCTCACGCGTTGTCTCAATCGGTCATTTTCTCTTATTATATTTTGTCTCTCTTCACTTAAGATCTGTGAATACACTTGTTGCTGGCTTGAATGTCTTGTGCGGCGGCCGATGTTCGCACGTCGTCCTCTAGGCATTTTGGACTATGGACAGAGTGATGAATAGGGATGTTGACTAATTTTTGGAATTGCTTTTATATGATAGATAGACCCATTTCATAAACGTATATCATATTTTTATGCAAAAACATATGAAATTTCAATATAAAAATACGTAAATAAAAATGATTTTTTAAATACTGCCTAAAACGTTTCGAACTGTCATCTGACAGCGCGTGACGTCATACCACTGGCTGGTCCTTACGCTTTCTATGAAATGTTCCTGATTTCGACAAATTTTAATTATTCATAACTTAAAAACCACTGAACCGATTTTGATGCAACTTATGCTGTGCCCTTAGTTGGAGCATACTTAAACCATAAATAAAGTCAATAACCAAAATGAATCTTATATTTTCAGAGAGACATTTTAGTTATTGACTTTATTTTTGGTTTAAGTATGGACCAACTAAGGGCACAGTATAAGTTGCATCAAAATCGGTTCAGTGGTTTTTATGTTATGAATAATTAAAATGTGTCGAAATCAGTAACATTTCATAGGAAGCGTAAGGTCCAGCCAATGGTGTGACGTCACGCGCTCTGATTGGCGTTCGCATTCGCGTAATAATAAGTAATTTTTTTTTAAATTAAAATTGATTTTATTCAATTTTGGCTTGTAAATAGATCCTTAAAATGTGATTTTAGGTTTTTAAATACTGTCTTTTATGTGAAAAACATAACTTTATATCAATTCGTTACATGTGTCAACATCCCTATTTAACCTCAAATTCACGATCCACATAATTTACACAGTTCAACTTACCACCTTAAAGACAAATGCCTGCTGTTGAAATTTAATAAAAATTTGCCCAAGACCACGCTTTTTTTTTGTATTCATCCAAGGAGAGCCATTGGCTACTACGTTGCCAGTATTAATTCGAAATAAGGTTGCAATAAAACTTATATCAATATCCTCCGCGCCGACACGGCCATTACCACCTTAAAGACAAATGCCTGCTGTTGACATTTGCCCAATACGCGCGTGGTTTCCAATTGAATAACTTATTTTTTTTACTTTTTTTTCATTTCTTTTGAAATTTTTCCTGAATTTTCTTTGCTATAAACCTCGCGGAGCCCGAGACCTTTCTAACGAATGCAAAACCGTGAAAATCGGTTCGTGCGTTCTGGAGTTATAGCGTCAGGGAGGAAAACCCGACTTATTTTTATATAGTAGATTTATGTGCACTATTGATTTGAATATTGTACCTAATCAATTGATTTTTAAACAATACTAGTTACTGATAAATTTATCTATATTCACCCAGCTATCTTTATACCTACCGCCTACCTGGATGGAAATTTAACTTTTTAGATCATCTGGAACTGGATAAGAATTTCGATCAAAAGAAACCTAAGCCGACAAGACTTGTAATGACAACGACTTGGCGGGGGCACTACCGTGCCCCCAGATACCGCCACATACCTATAATATTATGACTATACGTTACAGGTACGCAGGTATCTAAAATGTTTACACCAACTAGCACCTAAGGCGATATACATACATTATTTTTATTGTAAACAATGTTAATATTATTACCTCTATGTTACTGAGCCGCCTTGTGCTGGTGAGTCGATATATTGATAGGACATAGTATACCTATATTGTTACGTAGGCACCAGGAACCTATTTTTATTAGTGACTAGCTGTGCCTAGCTGTTTTACCCGCTATACAGTTTGGTACAGTAGTGTATATAATGTTATTCCAGGGGTCTAAGCTATATTTTTCATTATACCAAATTTAAAGTCAATCGGCCCACCCGTTTAGGCGTGAAAAAGTAAAAAACATATATCCATACGTACAGTATGTATAAAGTTTGTATTTATATTTATAATTATATTAGTAGGAATAGTGGACTCGCGCGCACTTCGTAGTATCTTACAGAAAATAGCCGCCTACACAAAAATTATAACAACATGCAACATGTATTGCTTTATGCGTTCCTAGGCGTCCCAAACTTTAATATCATACATTTTTTTAACAAATTAATAACAATTTAAAATGATAAAAAAATACTAGTTTCTGATTTTTCCCTTTGTTACTACGACATTACCTATCGGGATGCCAAATTTCAGCTTTCTAGGTCATCTGGAACTGGGATATTACTTTTGATCTATCCCTCAGTATGTATTAACTTCACCGATTACTGGATGTTTATATCTAAATAACCGTTTGAGCTGTGTTATTGGAATTTGGAACACAAATGTAGTTCGTATATAAGAGTATATGTGCCAAATTTGACTTGTCTATGTGTAATAGTTTTTGTATAACGAGGGTGTAAAAAGTCGTCAAAACGCGCTTTGGATGGTTCGTGTAATATAACACACGGCGCGGTCGCCAGTTCCTTTGCTTGAACTTGGCTTGACTCGCTGCCGCGTGTCTAGATATATACGAGTAACGGTGTGACTCAATAAGAATTTTTATTCTCAGCTAGTAACACAGAGTTTAGGTAGACTCGTTCGGAAAAATAAATATATACGAGTAACGGTGTGACTCAATAAGAATTTTTATTCTCAGCTAGTAACACAGAGTTTAGGTAGACTCGTTCGGAAAAATAAATATATACGAGTAACGGTTTGACTCAATAAGATTTTTTATTCTCAGCTAGTAACACAGAGTTTAGGTAGACTCGTTCGGAAAAATAAATATATACGAGTAACGGTGTGACTCAATAAGAATTTTTATTCTCAGCTAGTAACACAGAGTTTAGGTAGACTCGTTCGGAAAAATAAATATATACGAGTAACGGTGTGACTCAATAAGAATTTTTGGAACGAAGTTCCTTATCGCGCGTTGTGAAAGGGGGCTAGACGGAAAAAAATCTTACGAAAAGTTGTCACGACACTTTTTGCTATAGCAAGCTATTGTAAGCTGTGCGGCGTGCGCATGTTTCTCTGTCTGTCTCTCTCTCTTATAGAAAGCAAGCCAGATATTTTCATTTCTATTTCACATTGAACAGTGTGGTGTCGCGACGATTATTTTTGTTGAGTGTATACAGGTTTTTTTGTAAATAATAAAAAAAAATATAATAATGAATCCTGACAGTGTTTCTTCACAAGTTCCGAATATTGCTGATGGAGTTAGGTAAGTAGAGATTATATACAGACAATAATAAATGCTTTTGTATTTATAGCAAGTGCGCATTATAACCTCTATTTATTATTGTGCTAACCAAGTCATACGCATTATAATCTCTCCATTATTGTGTGTTTAGCCAGTGTACGCGTCATAATTTTAATAAATTCAAAAACAAATCGACCGAGCGAAGCGAGGTCTTAGAGTCGAGAGCCGCGAAAAGCCTGCGTTTTGGCCAGTTTAACGGTTGACCTCTGGTGCTTAAGTTTGATCGACATTTACTCGAAAACGGTTAATCCAAATTAAATGAAACTTTGCACACAAGTTAAGTAGGTTGATATAATAATTATAGTAAAAAAATAGCCAAATAGATATTAGAATTGTAGAGATATAGGTGACTTAAAGTCTTTACGATAGGTCTTACGATTATTTCAGAACTGGAGCGCTGATAATTTTTTCTAACATACTTATATACATTTTTTATAAGCGACATAAATATATTATCAAAAGTGTATGTTTGTTACGCAATAACTGGAAAACCAATGGTCCAATCTTTATGAAACTTTGCAAACGCGTAATATAAATCCATAGAATTTTTAAGTTCGAACATGAGCCAAATCGGTCGTAGGATTCTAGAGTTAAAGAGATTGCTTTATTACAATGAAACCGATGATCCAGTCTTGATAAAACTTTTTAAACAGGTAGTACAAACTAAAAGAATTCTCACCTCCAAAAATGAGCCAAATCGGTGCAAGGGTTGTAGAGTTATAAAGAATACAAAATTACAATGTTTATCGATTGTAATATTATTAGAACTGCAGGGATGTTCACTTATCCGTCAGAGACAGGGTTGGATTCAGAGCATCCGAAAATTATTGTCTATGGAAATGAAAATTATACTATTTTTCCAAAATTATACTAAGATTTCTTTTTTTTTGTGTTTTTGATTAGAATTGAAACAAAATGCGTTGATTATTTCTATTGTTTTATTATACCTACAAAAATAAATCTACGAAAGGTTGTTTTTAGGGTTCCGTAGTCAACAAGGAACCCTTATAGTTTCGCTTTGTCCGTCCGTCCGTCCGTCTGTCTGTCCGCGGCATTGCGGAGAAACTATAAGTCCTAGAAAAGTGTAATTTTGTATACAGGTAAGTAATAATAAGGGTAAGAGAACGGTGACAAAAAATAATTTTTAATTAATTAATTTAGACTACCTCCCGTACACGTAAGATGGGGATGATTTTTTTTTTCTGGCTGATACCATCGTGTGGGATATCGTTGAATAGGTATTTTAAAATGAAGGACGGTTTGCTAAGAAACTTTTTCGATTTCATGTTCTGTTTGAAAGATATTCAAGTTTAAAAAAAAAAATTGAGCGTCCCCCCCCTCTAAAATCTGAACTACTAGCTTTAAAATTCTGAAAAAAATCAGAGGTATGCTTTCAACCATGAACTTTCCAGGAAAACTATAGCGGTTAAGATAAAATTATTAGTTTCGGTAAAATCAGCAAAATAAGAATACCTAAAGCTAACCTAGCCTATAGTTTATTAATGCATAACTAGATGGCGCTAGTAGTAAAATTAGATCGCGCAAGCGAATTGTTCATGGTTGTATTGTTTACGAGTTATAGCTATCACAAATAAATCACCATATTAGTGTTACTTAGCTCATAATTTCTAACTTAAGTTTTTTTATTATAATTTGATATAGCATGGTCAAGGCTACTTGTGTGAATGATCCGGATATATTTTTTTTAATTTGCGGAGAATATTATGCTCAAAGAATTCCGTTTGAATGTGACAACGTTCATAATTTAGGCTTACAAAAATTACTTTGGATACTCCCTGGAAATTAACGACAAGCCTTGGATTCCCCAAAAGTTATGCAAAACGTGTGTTGAGTATCTACGTTTGTGGACAAATTAGAAAATAAATAGATTTTGGTACGAAACCGCTATAATGTGGAAAGGACTCGAGAACCATCACGATGACTTATTTTTGCTTAGTGTAAACATAAAACTATTGTTTTGATTTTATTAAAAATTAAGTATGCGGAACATAACTGGCTCATAATGTGTTCATTTAAAAATGGTTTACTTTGTTTTAGGCCAATGGTGGTTATATTTTTTTTTTGTAAAGTAAGAATTATTTGGACTTTTCTCAACACGTCCAAAAACTAATGCGTCACTTTCAAAGGCTCGAATGTGACATAACCATCAAGTTACACTCTCTCCACGACCACCTAGACTATATTCATGACAATCTTGGGGTACTAAGTGAAGAATTGGGCAAGCAATTCCACCCGAACTTTTGTTCGATGAAGTAACGCTATCAAGGCTTCTGGAACGCACATATGATGGCTGAATATTGTTAGAGCATTTAGAATAGCCCTTAGAATAAGAATAGCATTTAGAATAGCTCTGCCTTCAGTTTCAGCAAGAAAATCAAATAACATAAAGAGTTTTTCAACTTAAACTTAAATTAATTAGGATCATCTCTACATTGACCACCCACAAGGTGGACAGACGACCTTATAAAGGTCGCCGGAAGACGCTGGATGCAGGTCGCTTCCAACCGGTACATATGGAAGTCCAAAGGGGAGGCCTATGTTCAGCAGTGGACGTCTTACGGCTGAGATGATGATGATGATGATCTCTACATTTATAGCGTTTTATTACGAAAACAACATAATATGTGTCATATCTTTTTAACTAGAGCTGGTACAGAAATTTCAGTCACAAATTTGAAATCGTCGTCAAAAATCATCCAAAATGCTGTTGTGCAGTGTATTCAATCTACTAGAACTACGGAACCCTACATTGTGCGTGGCCCGACTCGCGCTTGGCCTATTTATTTTTGATAATACGACACAATGTTTTTTTGATAATAAACTTAAAATCTTGTTATTTTAGAAAATTCAGCTATCAAAATTAAATACATCCATCTTACCCTACCAGAAGGACTAAAAAATCGGGGTATTACCGACTAGCCTCATTTGGTATTGCTATAAATATATAAATTCCTGATATTTCAGGGTAATTATTATTAAAAAGTCTGATGATCAAATTATGGTATATTCGCGTAGTATATTGGCTTTGCTATACTACATACTAAACATGATTAAATTCTGGTACAAATAGCATAATTATACTACGAAATCCAACCCTGGTCAGAGAACCGAACCAAAGACCGAATTGTCAAAAATCGATACGACGTAATACGTCGTTTCATACATTTTTGACAATTCGGTCCTAGGTTTGGTTCCCTAACAGATAAGTAAATAGTCATGTTGACTTACTCAATATATTATTATGAATTTAAATGATCGTGCGGGTGCAGGATATGTGCATAGTTTTTATTTGATACGTCAAGTTTGATAATAATATTATCCTCGTATAGATCCTACCAGTGGAAGTAGGTACTTAATTTACTTACTTTCAAGTTTGCATAATACGAGTATATTATATATACTCGTACTACTCGTAAATATAATTATTTGCCCTAAATTTAGGCATTCTTTTTAGTATCGATATAATATACTTTCTAAATTTATTAATCAAACTCAAACCCATTTTTTTATTCAAATAGGCAACAGTCCTTCACTTTTGAAGGTTAATTTTACAATTATTTAGATCTATTTTAAGACTCTACTGCTCGTTCGAAAAGCATATCTATGAGAAGAACGAGCAAGAAACTTATTGGGATTGTTATTTACGTGTTTTTCACATATTATTATGCCATTAAAACCATCATCCACTCTAGCATCTGCAAACATCCCTGACGCTCTGTAGTATCGAGACAGCGCCAAAAGCATCCTGAAAGCATTGTTGTACTGGATCCGCAGCGCCTTGAGATCCCTGTTTGTAAAGTTCACCAAAAAGTTTTTTTAAATACTAATTAGGCCTACGTTTGATCACATCCCACCTGATGGAAAGTGCATTTTCCTTTCCTTTTACGAATATTTTTTTCCCTTTTACGAATATTATAGGTTAAAGTTTCCATACATTTATACTTCGTAGATACTTATAACTTTTACCCATGTATATATACCTAAAACCCAAGGTTTTAACATTTTCAGGGAAATTGGGTCTTCGAGGTCCCAGTTCACGTCATGCTCCCTAGCAACCCCACCTTCTATTTTGCAATTTATAAGTACATGTTGTAAATGTACGCAATTAGTACCTAATTAGTACTTACTTTAAATAATTAGTACCTTAACAGATTCAGAGGTACAGCCAATTGAATTTGGGGTTGCTGAAGAGCACCTCCCCACTCCCCAGCAACCCCACCTTCTATTTTGCAATTTATAAGTACATGTTGTAAATGTACGCAATTAGTACCTAATTAGTACTTACTTTAAATAATTAGTACCTTAACAGATTCAGAGGTACAGCCAATTGAATTTGGGGTTGCTGAAGAGCACCTCCCCAGCAACCCCACCTTCTATTTTGCAATTTATAAGTACATGTTGTAAATGTACGCAATTAGTACCTAATTAGTACTTACTTTAAATAATTAGTACCTTAACAGATTCAGAGGTACAGCCAATTGAATTTGGGGTTGCTGAAGAGCACCTCCCCAGCAACCCCACCTTCTATTTTGCAATTTATAAGTACATGTTGTAAATGTACGCAATTAGTACCTAATTAGTACTTACTTTAAATAATTAGTACCTTAACAGATTCAGAGGTACAGCCAATTGAATTTGGGGTTGCTGAAGAGCACCTCCCCACTCCCCAGCAACCCCACCTTCTATTTTGCAATTTATAAGTACATGTTGTAAATGTACGCAATTAGTACCTAATTAGTACTTACTTTAAATAATTAGTACCTTAACAGATTCAGAGGTACAGCCAATTGAATTTGGGGTTGCTGAAGAGCACCTCCCCAGCAACCCCCCCTTATATTTTGCAATTTATATTGTACGTTGTAATTGTACGCAATTAGTACCTAATTAGTAATTAGTACTACCTTTAAATACTTAGTAACTTAACAGATTCAGAGATACAGCCAATTGAATTTGGGGTTGCTGAAGAGCACCTCCCCAGCAACCCCACTTTCTATTTTGCAATTTATAAGTACATGTTGTAAATGTACGCAATTAGTACCTAATTAGTACTACCTTTAAATCATTAGTACCTTTACAGATTCAGAGGTACAGCCAATTGAATTTGGGGTTGCTGAAGAGCACCTCCCCAGCAACCCCACTTTCTATTTTGCAATTTATAAGTACCTACATGTTGTAAATGTACGCAATTAGTACCTAATTAGTACTACCTTTAAATAATTAGTACCTTTACAGATTCAGAGGTACAGCCAATTGAATTTGGGGTTGCTGGAGAGCACCTCCCCAGCAACCCCACCTTCTATTTTGCAATTTATAAGTACATGTTGTAAATGTACGCAATTAGTACCTAATTAGTACTACCTTTAAATAATTAGTACCTTAACAGTTTCAGAGATACAGCCAATTGAATTTGGGGTTGCTGGAGAGCACCTCCCCAGCAACCCCACCTTCTATTTTGCAATTTATAAGTACATATTGTAATTGTACGCAATAAGTACCTAATTAGTACTACCTTTAAATAATGAGTACATTAACAGGTTCAGAGGTACAGCCAATTGAATTTTCATGCACCTCAAATTCAATTGGCTGTATCTCTGAAACTGTTAAGGTACTAATTATTTAAAGGTAGTACTAATTAGGTACTAATTGCGTACAATTACAATATGTACTTATAAATTGCAAAATAGAAGGTGGGGTTGCTGGGGAGCATGACGTCCCAGTTCGAGGCGAACTACTAGTTTAATATTACAAATAGAAAGGACTTCGTTCTATCCGGGTGTCCCTATTGACACCTCTCAAGTTTTGTTTATTCTCAGCTAGTAACACAGGCTTATAACATATTGGCTGTGGCGGCGTTTTAAAGAACTATCCCAGGTGCTAGAAAATAATTTTGTATGGAAAAATCCTTTGAGAAAACACAATATTTGTGTTTATCAGCACTCGCATTCCGACCTCAAAAACAGCTGTTGTGGTTTCAGCAGTCAATGTGTTTAAAAAAACGCTACTTTGGAGCTTATTGCGTATTATTCTTATCGCATTTTAGTTCGCAATTTCTGGAAACTTAGACACCCTCCACACTTATTATTGTTGCCTTACATAATATTATTATAACGACGCAATATTGTGTGTATAGTAGTAAACCCTCGCTATATCCAACATTACATAACAATAGATAGCACGACACGCATACACCTACATCATATATATTATAATAATGATAGGCACCAGTATCGGCATTGTTTCAGTGTTATAATGTGAGGGGTGACTGCCAGATAACCTCGTCTCAGATATATTCACTTCATTACGCAAACAGCTATGAAAACATGATAAATGAGATTTGTTAAGCTACATTATAATATTACGTTTACTGCTGTACCTACATAGTAGATACATACTTTAAGCACTAAATAATACTTATATATCTATTAGATATAGAGGTAAATGCGAAAGTTGCTCTTGAAGATGTCCGTTCACAAAATAATCGCTGAGATACAGGCGCGGATCCAGACCATAATTTTGGGGGGGGTCATCAGCTTGAATTTTTTTCAAACTAAGAATTTTTCGGGGACTCTTTTTAGCGTAGTCTTGAAAATCTTACATTTTTCAGTACGAACGATGCGCGTTTTGTTTGCTCTGAGTACCAAGGAAACTAAATATTCTTATAAAAGAGCGAGCAGCTCCGAGAAAATTTTGAATTTTTCACGAATGATGTGCGTTTATCTTGCTCCGAGAGGCAAGGAAATTAAATACTCTTATTTATAAAAGTGCGAGCAGCTTGCTGCGAGCGGCGAGAAAATTTTGATTTTTTCAGCACGAATGATGTGCGTTTAGCTTGCTTCGAGTAGCAAGGAAACTAAATATTCTTATTTATAAAAGCGCGAGCAGCTCGCTGCGAGCGCCGAGAAAATTTTGAATTTTTCAGGACGAATGATCTGAGTTTCGCTCACTCTGAGCAGTATGAAAATTAAATATTCTTGTTTATAAAGCGGGAGCACCTCACTCCGAACCAAAAAAATGACTATTATACATGCGAGCAGCTTGCTGCAAGCGCAAAGACTTAGCTGCAAAGACGACATAAAGCGCGAACAGCTTGAAGCAGTTAATATTATAATCCAATTAATCCTAAATATGAAAAATACTGTGCAGTTTGCTACGAGAACCTACGGATAATTCGTAGGCGAGGACCGAAAAAAGTAGCTTGGTAAAAATTTATTAAAACCCCGAAACAATTCGGGACTGCCATTCCGACCAATTGAACCGATCAACTAGTTGGTCAGAATGGAATTGTATGAACTTGTATGTAAAGCTTGCAGCTAAGAGAAAATTTCCATTTCTAACTATGAAAGTAGCGTAAAACCAGTCGATATGATCGGATTTTGGGGGGGGGGGTCATGACCCCCTTGACCCCCCCCTGGATCCGCGCCTGGGTGCTAGTTGGTGTATACATTTTAGATACCTACGTACCTGTAACGTATAGTCATAATATTATAGGTATAAATATAAATAAATAAAAATATTTCAGGACGTTTCACACAACGCCACCTAACCCCAAACTAAGCAACTCAATGCTTGTTATTATGGTGGTTAGGATAACGGATATAATACTCATATACTTTTCTTTTGTAAATACATACTTATAATAGATATTGAAAACCACCCAGACCAGAAACAAATACCTGTGGATCACACAAACATTTGTCCCATGCGGGAATCGAACCCGCAACCTTTTGCGTTGCAGGCGGGTATTAGCCCACCGCGCCACAGAGGTCGTCTGTGGCGGTATCTGGGGGCACGGTAGTGCCCCCACCAAGTCGTCGTCATTACAAGTCTTGTCGGCTTAGGTTTCTTTTGATCGAAATTCTAATCCAGTTCCAGATGATCTAAAAAGTTAAATTTCCATCCAGGTAGGCGGTAGGTATAAGACTAGTATTCTTTTATCTGTGGCTGGGTGAATATAGATAAATTTATCAGTAACTAGTATTGTTTAAAAATCAATCGATTAGGTACAATATTCAAATCAATACTGCACATGAATGCTATATATAAATAAGTACTAAATTAATTATAGGTATAGGTATATCGAAGCACGGCGAGGCTCACGGGCCGCGGTGCGACGGCCGTGCCGTGGAGCAGTGGGGTGGGGGGAGGTGCAATAAAATAATCATTTGGTATTAATCTTATTATGACTGAGTGTCTTAAACCTATTACATACTAAAAAGTACTGTACAAAAAGCAATGATATCCCATCAAAAACATAAATGTGAAAAGAGAGCCAAGTTCAATATTACGATGTATGTACTCATAGTTACCTATGATTTGGTAGTTGACTTCAACGACAAAAGAAGTGAGATCTAAATGGGTGTTAAGTTCAACGGTCAGTCTTGAAAAATATTTACAACAACATAAAATATTTTATTACAACTTAAAAGATTATTTCTTCTTATCACTTAGAATTAATATTATTTTGAAGCCCAAAGTTTGACTTGGCTAGTTCTCATGGGTACCATACGACGAAGTATCATTGAGATAAGACAATAGATACTTTATTGGACACCACATAATGTTAAAGAAAATACATAAGTACATAATTAAAATTAAAAATTACAATGTACAAGTGGTGGTCTTATCGTTAAAGAGCGATTTCTTCTAGACAACCAATGGATGAAGGGGACTAATTTACACGATAAAAGACGGTGGCGCACTAATAAGCATTAAATGCGTTTAATAGTGATCAAGCTAAAGTTAAGAAAGTACCTACCTAGTATATTAAGAGAACAGCGATTTCTTCTAGACAACCAATGGATGGAGGGGACTAATTTACACGATAAAAGACGGTGGCGCACTAATAAGCATTAAATGCGTTTAATAGTGATCAAGCTAAAGTTAAGAAAGTACCTTCCTAGTATATTAAGAGAACTGGCCAAGTCAGTCTTTAGGCTTCAAAATAATATTAATTCTAAGTGATAAGAAGAAATAATCTTTTAAGTTGTAATAAAATATTTTATGTTGTTGTAAATATTTTTCAAGACTGACCGTTGAACTTGGCACCCATTTAGATCTCACTTCTTTTGTCGTTGAAGTCAACTACCAAATCATAGGGGTCTATGAGTACATACATCGTAATATTGAACTTGGCTCTCTTTTCACATTTATGTTTTTGATGGGATCTAGACACGCGGCAGCGAGTCAAGCCAAGTTCAAGCAAAGGAACTGGCGACCGCGCCGTGTGTTATATTACACGAACCGTCCAAAGCGCGTTTTGACGACTTTTTACACCCTCGTTATACAAAAACTATTACACATAGACAATTCAAATTTAGCACATATACTTAAATATACGAACTATATCTCTGTTCCAAATTCCAATAACACAGCTCAAACGGTTATTTAGATACTAGCTGACCCGCGCGCACTTCGTTGCGCGTGAGAGTCAATTAATAAAGCGAATTCGGTGCTGCTATTTTGACTATGATTGTATTTCCATCCCCGCGACTTTGTAAGCGTAAAATAAGGCATGGCTATAATATTTGCTCCCGCTGTGGATAGCGAAGAATATCGGGCTGGATATTTCTATGCAGTTTTGTTCGCTACCGTAGGAACCAATGCTATGTCCTTTCTCAGAGATCACACTATTTAACCTTCTGCGACTGACGTGCCTCAATTTTTACAATTATACTGACGTGGTAGTACACGAGACACCATTTGAAAAGCAAATATTTTTATGGAATTAAATTATACAGCTATTTTACTTATATTTATTAAATCTTTAGCCTTTTTTTTTAATGTAAAATATATTTTGATTAAAAGAAAAATATGTATTCCCATAATTAAACATAATTTATTGACTTCGCGAAATCAGTCTATGAATATCTACTTAAACATTAATGACATAGAAAAAAATTACAAAATCAACTTTTTTTAAATTTAACATTAGACCTTTTAAAAATTAACAATTACAATAATCAGTCTAAGAAATATGAGATAAATTCATTGGTTCATTTTAAAATTACATAGATTCAAAATCATAGCTTTAATTTGACAATTATCACATAACGGCCTGGAACATTGAAGGCAGATTGGCTTCGAACAATCACAGCAACCATATTTAGTGTGCCTTTTTATTTTTGTTGGACAAATAGAACATAGTTTTCTGTAACTTGTTTGAGCAGATCGAAATACTGATGGAGGAGAGGGGATAGTAGAGAAGTGGCTCGTCTGAAGATTGCTGGCGTTCAACCACTGTGGTAGGTTCTTATCGCGCTTCTAAGTAGGGCTCTGGATCTTCTTTACATGAAATGGCATCTTCTTCAAGGTTTTCCGGCTCGAATGCCGGATCTCCATCTTTATCATCAACATCGCTAAATTCATATTCATTATCCTCTTCCAAACACTGTAATATCTGATCATCGTGAATCACACAATTTGCAGCCGGCGTTCTCTTACGAGTAGAAGAAGTATTTGTGTTGTTATTTGAGTCAGCCATCTAAAAAAATAAGGTTTTGAAGTAAATAATGTAAAAAAAGCTTTCACCTGCAAGGACTATAGATTAGCCTTTGTTAGTAATACAATAGCATTCTATGAGTGAGTGTATTCATTAAAAACAAAAATTAAAATCTATCGATTGTTATTAAGTATAAATAAAATCAAAAATAAGATAAAATAAACTTATATACTGATGTGGTAGTTTAGGAGACACCATGAAAATATGACGATATTACTGAGGTGGTAGTATAATAGACACTTACCTTAACATTGACGTGGTAGTCTCGTAGACACCTTCCTTCCGCTACGGACACGTGCACTCGCTGCGACTGCTTCCCGCACGCTGGCCGAAGCACAAGCTCACTTCAGGAAGGTACTGAGAGCGGCGGCGCTCAAATTTGAAAATTAACGGATATAATCCGAATTTTATGTTTCGCGGTGTCTGTTGGACTACCACGTCAGCCGCAGAAGGTTAAGTTTAGCGGTTATTGATTTCCATCACAAATTTTCACGCCTCTCCTCAGGAATACTATTTGTGGTCCTTTCCCGGTAACTCTTTAAGTTATCTCTATTATAATTTTTCTAAGCTAAATTATAATTATAGGTTACTAATTTCTCACACCATCCTTCCCGCGACTCAAATCAATTCCGTGGTTCCTGAATTTCCATTAAAACTCTGACCCTGAAGGTGGGGGAAGGATCAATACTGAGTCTCCTTAAAAGTTAATTTCTGACATAACAAACTATTCATTAACAGAACCAAAATTCTGAGTACTGGTGAGTTCGCAAAATCTCTTCTTATCGGTCGCCTACGTTACATAAAAAATACGTTGTCCAAATTTTAGCTTAAACGAAGAAGTGGTTACCGATATCCTACACAAACTGCACCCCCTCTTTCCTCCCCTCAAAGATTGATTTCTGTGATAAAAAGTATACCATATTTTTTTTAAGTCTCAGTCTACCTTTGTATCAAATTTTAACTCAATAGGGTCCTATTTCCTATACAAACTTTGACCCCCTAACGCTTCAATTCGAAGGTAATTTTTGACATAAAACTTTTTATTATTCCTCAACACATCCCCAATAATCGACCGAGCGAAGCGAGGTCTTAGAGTCGAAAGCCGCGAAATGCCTGCGTTTGGACCAGTTTAACGCTTGACCTCTGATGCTCAAGTTTGGTCGATGTTTACTTGAAAACGGTTAATCCAAATTAAATGAAATTTTACACACAAGTTAAGAAAGTTATTGGATAATTTAAGTGAAAAAATTAGCTAAATAGGTTACAGGGTTGCAGAGATATAGGTGACTTAAAGTCTTTACGATAGGTCTGACGATTATTTCAAAACTGGACCGCTGATAATTTTTTTTCTAACATATACACATTTTTTATAAGCGACACAAATATATTAGCCAAAGTTTATGTTTGTATGTATGTTTGTTACGCGATAACTGGAAAACCAATGGTCCAATCTGCATGAAACTTTGCAAACGCGTAATATAAATCCATAGAATTTTTAAGTTCGAACATGAGCCAAATCGGTCGAAGGGTTCAAGAGTTAAAGAGATTGCTTTATTACAATGAAACCGATGATCCAGTCTTGATAAAAAATTTTAAACAGGTAGTACAAACTAAAAGAATTCTCACGTCCAAAAATGAGCCAAATCGGTGCAAGGGTTGTAGAGTTATAGAGAATACAAAATTACAATGTTTATCGATTATAATATTATGAGAACTACAGGGATATTCATTTTTCCGTCAGGGAACCGAACCAAAGACCAAATTGTCAAAAATCGATACGACGTAATACGTCATTTCATACATTTTTGATAATTCGGTCCTAGGTTCGGTTCCCTATAAATAAATAGCTATGTTGACTTACTCAAAATATTATGAATTTAAATGATCGTGCGGGTGAAACTTAAACCCATTTTTTATTCAAATAGTAGTCCAGTCAATGAGTGCCCAAAAGAGGCATGTGGATCGAAAAGTCGAAAGCAGAAAAATCTAACTTAGGAACTTTGTTTGGACTATTCAGGAGATTAACATACTAAAAGTTCCCACCCCTCCGAGGTGATCCCGAGGGGTGGGGGGGCCGAAGAAGGTCCCATTTTTAGGTTTTTTGCCTAAATGTCAAAAACTGGGCGTAGTACGATATTTTGTTGTACTACATTATAAAAGCTTTGAAATTTCCTACAACTTTGGCTTTAACACTTTTTATCTATATCCATCGTCCAGCTATGAGCTTCCAAACATGGTCTATTTTTAAGATGCTGAAATTAGTTTTCCATACAAAGTCGGTAAAAAAATCTTATATAAGTAAGTAATATTTGACCAACTTCTGGTTGTCGTACCATAATGAAACTTTGTAAATGTCTAGAAATATGATGACAGTTCAATAATTTGGTACCACTGAGCTGATCTGATGATGGAGCCAGGAGGTGTTTACTGAACCTCTTCAATGGCTATTAGTAAACCCGTCGAGTTTGGGCACATTACACTCGAATTGGCATAAGCAAAAAACCTAAAAATGGAACCTTCTTCGCCCCCCCCCCCCCCCCCCCCCTCCCCTCGGGCTCACCAAGGATGAGTGGGGACTTTTAGTATGTTTATGTTCTGAATAGTCCAAACAAAGTTCCTAAGTTAGTTTTTCTACTTTCGAGACAGCGCCAAAGATCCGTTTTTTGTAAAGTTGTAGTTTGTAAAGTTCATCCTCAAGTCTTTTGTTTAAAAAAATAATTAATAATTAGGCCTACGTTTGATCACATTATCCCACCTGATGGAAAGTGCAAATGTGATCGACGAGCTGCACGTATAAAAAGTCTGATAATGCCTTGAACAAGGACACTTTGTCTTGCTCAGTAGCTGTAGATACATCTTGAAAACCTGCGAGCCTAGATGTTACGCGTGACTGTCATAGCTCTGCGTTCTCGCTCCAAGTCTAAGTCATCATCGGCTGCTACGACAAAAATGTTATAGAATTAGCTACAATATCAATATAATAACTGTTGTAAATTTGCTGTATAACACAAGTAAAGCTAGATATTTTTTCCCAATTTCAATTATTCTAATGTCCACTGCATTGGCAACTTCTTCGTAAACAAGTGCTACAAACTATGAAGATTTTTTTAGATTTTTTTTAAAGACTATAGTAATATTTATTATTTTATTCTATTATTTTCTGCAAGTGAATACACACATAACCTTTCATAAAGATAAAGATTTTTTTAATGTATATCCGTTACGTATTTTGAGTTTTAACATTACTTTCAATTTTGGCATTTTCCTTTCCTTTTACGAATATAATAGGTTAAAGTTTCCATACAATTATATTTCGTAGATACTTATAACTTTTTACCCATGTATACCTATTTTGAGGGAAATTGGGTCTGCGAGGTCCCAGTTCGCGGCGAACTACTAGTCTTATTGTGGATTTGTATACAAAAGTTTTTTAGGAATAATAATTCCCGTTCCCGTAAGAATTTCGCAAAATCCCCTCCCCTCTTACGGGTCGTGAAAGTCACATAAAGAACACGCTGTCTAAATTTTAGCGTAAAATATAACTGGTTACTGATTTCCTACTCAAACTTCTACCCCCCTTACTCCCCCGCACCCCTCCCTCTTAAAGTAAATTTCTGTCTAAAATAATATTCAGTGTTCCTAAACAAAACTCAAACCATGATTCCACAAAATTTCACCTGAATTGGTTTAGCGGTTACGGATTTGCATACAAAAGTTTTTCGGGAATAATTCTCGTTCCCGGGGGAATTTCGCAAAATACCTTCATATCGGTTGCTTACGTTACCTAAAGAATACGTTGTCCAAATTTCAGCTAAAACAAAGAAGCGGTTAACGATTTCTTACCCAAACTTGCATCCCCCCTTTATCCCGCCTTTGAGGTTGATTTCTGGGATAAAAATTATCCCATATCATTTTGTAGAACTCAGTCTACCTCTCTACCAAATTTCAGCTCAATAGGGCCAGCGGTTCTAAATTTCCCATACAAATTTTGTACCCCCCTTACCCCCTCTTAGAAGTTAAATTTTGTCATAAAAACTATTTAAGGGTGATTCCTGAGAGTCAAAATTTTACGTGTCTGGGGGAATAAACTACCCGTAACATAAAAATTCTACCCAAAGGTATTTTTTTCCTGTTAGTCTAAGGTTCAATCTACTTAATGCATGATAGACATCAGGTTATATTTAGCTGCAAGTATCTAAAAAAAAATGTAAAGGCCCTGAAATTTGATTACCGTGGGCTGTCCCTTACACATTTTCGGAACAAAATATATTTTTTACACTAATTTATAAAAGGAATTTAATTAATTCCTGTGATTAAAGCTGTAAAGGGTGAACTGTTATATGATCAAAAAAATACGCGAAGGCTGTACTCAGCGTAGTTTTAGAAAAAATAACAAATTTAGGTTTGTCCCCGGACAAAAAGTGATTCCCATGGCGCGCGACATAACTACCCACATTTCACAAACCACAATACTTAGAAGCTTGTACGCACGCTATTGGCTAACTTCGATTGCGCTCTAAACATAGTGAAGAGAGGCTCCTCCTCTCGTTGTTATAAACTGGATTTACGAAGGTGAGAAATTGATTACCGTGGTTTTGGTTCACTAGATCATTGATTACCTTTTCCATGTTTAAAAATATTTTTTTATCCATTACGGTTTTTTGACTAGGGTGTGCAGTTAGTAAAAGGGTATTGTTTATCATATATTTTATTAATTTTGGTCTATAATTATGGTATTTAAAAATATTGACAAAAAACTATACAATTTTGATTTACATGGTATTGATTCTCATGGTATTTTACCACGGTGATCAATTTTCCCCTGAGTTTTCTTGCGCATTCTTTCACTTTTTACCCAACTACAGCGAAGCCGCAGGTATGGAAGTGATTTTGACAGTTTATATTTGTATATTTCATTATTTCAGATATTTTTTTTATATTGTATACATCAGATTTTTTTATATTGTACTATAGTAGACAGACCACATTAAAAAGTCGCTCAGCGAGCTATGGAGAAGGCTATACTCGGGGTTTCTCTACGTGATCGAATCAGGAATGAGGAGATGAACCAAAGTCACTGACATATCTCCGCGGATCAGGAAGCTGAAGTGGTAATCGAAAAGTGTTCAAGTGGCTACTACAGGCAAGCAAACGCAGCGTAGAACGTCTACCCACAAGTGTGGCAGACGACCTTATTTAGGTCGCTGAAAGACGCTTGAAGCAGGTCGCTTTCAACACCAGTGTTATATATGGAGGTCTAAAGGGGAGGTTTATGTTCAGCAGTAGACGTCTTATGGCTGAGATGATGTATGATGAAAAAATAAAACGAAACTATGGGCTGACTGCAACTTTCAGTCCAGATTAACCTAACTAATGACAAATGTACAATCTGATGACAGCTTCTAGAGTGAATCCTGTCAGTGACTGTTACTGTAATATTTTTACATTGTTTAAGACTGCAATACGTTGATTTTATTTAGTTTACATGATTATTATAAAGAGAGCCAATATAGACCTTTTTAATACTTTATGTTTGGTGTATATCTGTTTGGATCACCGTTTTTAATCATTTCTATTTTATATAATTAGTATGTAGAGGTCAATATTTAAATAATAACATAGAATTCAAACAAAATAGTTTTAATTTTGATTCCCATGCCACACTTTATTGATTCCCGTGGCACCAAAAATTTAAATTTAAATATCTTCTGAAAAAAACAAGTTATAATGATGCCTATTTGATTGATGTAATTATAATTATGGGAAATTTGATGTTTTACATGTAAAATGCAATAATACTTTGATTTAAAATCTGCCACGGAAATCACTTAAATACGCCCGATCTCAGGATTTACCCTTAATGTTCCTCAAAACAATCCCAACAATCGTTTTACAAAATTTCAGCTCAATCGGTTCAGCGGTTAAGGATTTGCATACAAAAGTTTTTTAGGAATAATTCCTGTTCCCGCGGAAATTTTGCAAAATCCCTTTATATCGGTCATCTACGTTACATAAAAAATACGCTGTTCAAATTTCAGCTTTAAAAGATGGCCGATTACTGATTTCCTACTCAAACTACTACCCCTCTCTTCCCCCTTCAAGGTTGATTTCTGGGATAAAAAGTATTCCATATCATTTATTTGGATTCAATCTACCACTGTACCAAATTTCAGCTCAATAGGGTCAGCGGTTCTAAATTTTCCATACAAACTTCGACCTCCCTTTACCCCCCCTTAAAAGTTAATTTTCGTCAAAAAAAAAAAACAATATTCCTAAACACAATCCAAGCAATCGTTTTACAAAGTTTCAACTCAATCGGTTCAGCGGTTAAGGATTTGCTTACAAACGTCTTTTAGGAATAATTCCCGTTCCCGTGGAAATTTTGCAAAATCCCTTTTTACCGGTCATCTACGTTACATAAAAAACACGCTGTTCAAATTTCAGCGTTAAAAGATACTGATACTGAAGTTACTGATTTCCTACTCAAACTTCTAACCCCCCTCTTCCCCCTTCAGGGTTGATTTCTGGAATAAAAAGTATTCCATATCATTTATTTTGACTCAATCTACCTCTGTACCATATTTCAGCTCAATAGGGTCAGCGGTTCTAAATTTTCCATTCAAACGTTGACCCCCCTTTACCCCCCCCCCTTAAAAGTAAATTTCTGAGATAAAAACTATTCAATGTTCCTAAATACAATCCAAACAATCGTTTTACAAAATTTCAGCTCAATCGGTTCAGCGGTTACGGATTTCCATACAAACGTTTTTCGGGAATAATTCCCGTTCCCGGGAGAATTTTACAAAAATCCCTTTTTATAGGTCGCTTACGTTACCTAAATAACACGCTGTCCAAATTTCAGCTAAAACAATGAAGCGGTTAACGATTTCTTTCACAAACTTGCAACCCCCCTTTCCCCCTTTTAAGGTTGATTTCTGGGATAAAAAGTATCCAATATCTTTTTTTAGGACTCAATCTACCTGTGTACCAAATTTCAGCTCAATAGGGTCAGCGGTTCTAAATTTTCCATACAAACTTCGACCCCCCTTTACCCCCCCTTAAAAGTAAATTTCTGACAAAAAAACTATTTCATGTTTCTAATCACAATCCTAACAATAGTTTTACAAAATTTCAGCTCAATCGGTTCAGCGGTTACGGATTTGCATACAAACGTTTTTCGGGAATAATTCCTGTTCCCGAGGGAATTTAGAAAAATCGCTACTTATTGCACGATGAAGTTTTTCAAAGAATACGCTGTCCAAATTTCAGCTCAATCCGTCCAGCCGTTTGGGCTGTGCGTTGATAGCACGAAAGTGTACGAACGATTTTATATAATAAAAGAAGATAAGTAAATCTTTAGATAGATATAACTCTTTTATTTAAAAACCGATTTAAATAAAACCAATACTATTTACAAATTAGAGAAATTTGCAACGTTTTAGCGAAAACTGCATACAATTCGGTTGTGCCGTTTTATCACACATAAGTAATAACCTTTTTACAAATTAAGCCTAATAAAACTACTCTGGTAAATTTTCGTTTATGGCCACATCGATAGATGGCGTATTTTTAGTTTGTCGCACTTTTTGCTTTTTGATTTTTTTGAATTGAATTTACTTTATATTCTATTACTTTTACTTCGAAATTTTGATGTAAATTAGGGGCGATGTGTCCGATATAAATGATTATTATTTATTTTATTATTTTATTTTACGTTTCCCTAGGAAAAATTGACAAAATGTTTTACGATCTAGATCGCGCAAGCGACTTTTTCGCGTCGTTTTGTTCATATGCGTATTTTCACAGTTCACCTTAGTAAAGGATCACAATGAATGGGGAGAAATTTCCATTCTTATTATATGTATGGATAAACATCCAGTAATCGGTGAAGTTAATACATACTGAGGGATAGATCAAAAGTAATATCCCAGTTCCAGATGACCTAGAAAGCTGAAATTTGGCATCCCGATAGGTAATGTCGTAGTAACAAAGGGAAAAATCAGAAACTAGTATTTTTTTATCATTTTAAATTATTATTAATTTTTAAAAAATGTATGATATTAAAGTTTGGGACGCCTAGGAACACATAAAGCAATACATGTTGCATGTTGCTATATTTTTTGTGTAGGCGGCTATTTTCTGTTAGATACTACAAAGTGCGCGCGAGTCCACTATTCCTACTAATATAACTAGTAGTTCGCCTCGAACTGGGACCTCGCAGACCCAATTTCCCTGAAAATGTTAAAACCTTGGGTTTTAGGTATATATACATGGGTAAAAGTTATAAGTATCTACGAAGTATAAATGTATGGAAATTTTAACCTATAACATTCGTAAAAGGGAAAAAATATTCGTAAAAGGAAAGGAAAATGCCAAAATTGAAAGTAATTTTAAAACTCAAAATACGTAACGGATATATTTAAAAATAATCTTTATCTCTGTGACTATTCTATTGTTGTGATCAAAGTTTCAATAATAATAAAATATTAAAGGATATGTGTGTATTCACTTGCAGAAAATAATAGAATAAAATAATAAATATTACTATAGCTTTTACAAAAAATCTTACAAAATCTTCACAGTTTGTAGCACTTGTTTACGAAAAAGTTGCCGATGCAGTGGACATTAGAAGAATTGGAATTGGAAAAAAATATCTAGCTTCACTAGTGTTATACAGCAAATTTATTTGTGTTTTTTATTTGTTAAGTCTCATAATGTAGTTGTTAACTTTTCCTTAAATAAATAAATTTACGACAGCTATTATATTGATATTGTAGCTAATTCTAACATTTTTGTCGTAGCAGCCGACGATGACTTAGACTTGGAGCGAGAACGCAGAGCTTTGACAGTCACGCGTAACATGTTGGCTCGCAGGTTTTCAAGATGTATCTCAAGGCATTATCAGACTTTATATACGAGCAGCTCTTCGATCACATTTGCACTTTCCATCAGGTGGGATGTGATCAAACGTAGGCCTAATTAGTATTTTAAAAAACTTGTGGATGAACTTTACAAACAGGGATCTCAAGGCGCTGCGGATCCAGTACAACAATGCTTTCAGGATGCTTTTGGCGCTGTCTCGATACTACAGAGCGTCAGGGATGTTTGCAGATGCTAGAGTGGATGATGGTTTTAATGTCATAATAATATGTGATAAACACATAAATAACAATCCCAATAAGTTTCTTGCTCGTTCTTTTCATAGATATATGCTTTTTTAACGAGCAGTAGTCTTAAAATAGATCTAAATAATTGTAAAATTTACTTTCAAAAGTGAAGCACTGTGGCATATTTGAATAAAAAATGGGTTGGAGTTTGATTAATAAGTTTAGAAAGTATATTATATTGATACTAAAAAGAATAACTAAATTAAGGGCAAATAATTATACCTATATAGGTACTACTCGTATTATGCAAACTTGAAAATCAGTAAATTAAGTAGGTACCTACTTCCACTGGTAGGATCTATACGAGGATAATATTATTATCAAACTTGATGTATCAAATAAAAACTATAAACATATCCTGCACGGTGCAGGCTGCACCCGCACGATCATTTAAATTCTTAAATTCTTCATTTAAATTTACTTATCCGTTAGGGAATCGAACCTAGGACCGAATTGTCAAAAATGTATGAAATGACGCATTGGCGGATCCAGGATTTGGTCCTGGGGGGGAGGCCAAGGTGCAGACGGGCAAAAATATTATATTTTTTACTACGAAAAGTGTGTGTTTAGCTCGCTCTAAACAGTTAGAAAGTTCAAATATCCTTAAAATTAAGTGCGCAAGCAGCTTGCTGCGAGCGCCGAGAAAAAAATTATAATCTTGACCATGAAATATGTGCAAAATTCAGAATTCTACAATGGTTCTGGGGGGGCTTTGGCCCCTTGCCCCCCCCCCTAAATCCGCCTATGTAAATGACGTATTACGTCGTATCGATTTTTGACAATTCGGTCTTTGGTTCGGTATCCCTGCAGTTCTCATAATATTACAATCGATAAACATTGTAATTTTGTATTCTCTATAACTCTACAACCCTTGCACCGATTTGGCTCATTTTTGGAGGTGAGAATTCTTTTAGTTTGTACTACTTGTTTAAAAAGTTTTTATTAAGACTGGATCATCGGTTTCATTGTAATAAAGCAATCTTTTTAACTCTTGAACCCTTCGACCGATTTGGCTCATGTTCGAACTTAAAAATTCTATGGATTTATATTACGCGTTTGCAAAGTTTCATAAAGATTGGACCATTGGTTTTCAAGTTATCGCGTAACAAACATACATACAAACATACACTTTTGATAATATATTTATGTCGCTTATAAAAAATGTGTATATGTTGGAAAAAAAATTATCAGCGCTCCAGTTTTGAAATAATCGTAAGACCTATTGTAAAGACTTTAAGTCACCTATATCTCTACAACCCTAAATTCTATTTGGCTATTTTTTTACTATAATTATTATATTAACCTATTTAACTTGTGTGCAAAGTTTCATTTAATTTGGATTAACCATTTTCGAGTAAATGTCGATCAAACTTAAGGACCAGAGGTCAAACGTTAAACTGGTCAAAACGCAGGCTTTTCGCGGCTCTCGACTCTAAGACCTCGCTTCGCTCGGTCGATTATAAATATAAATACAAACTTTATACCTACTGTACGTATGGATATATGTTTTTTTACTTTTTCACGCCTAAACGGGTGGACCGATTGACTTTAAATTTGGTATAATAAAAAATATAGCTTAGACCCCTGGAATAACATAATATACACTACTGTACCAAACTGTATAGCGGGTAAAACAGCTAGGCACAGCTAGTCACTAATAAAAATAGGTTCCTGGTACCTACGTAACAATTGTATATCCTATGTAAATACCTATCAATATATCGACTCACCAGCACAAGGCGGCTCAGTAACATAGAGGTAATAATATTAACATTGTTTACAATAAAAATAATGTACTTATGTATATCGCCTTAGGTGCTAGTTGGTGTAAACATTTTAGATACCTACGTACCTGTAACGTATAGTCATAATGTTATAGGTATGTGGCGGTATCTGGGGGCACGGCAGTGCCCCCGCCAAGTCGTCGTCATTACAAGTCTTGTTCGGCTTAGGTTTCTTTTGATCGAAATTCTAATCCAGTTCCAGATGATCTAAAAAGTTAAATTTCCATCCAGGTAGGCGGTAGGTATAAAGATAGCTGGGTGAATATAGATAAATTTATCAGTAACTAGTATTGTTTAAAAATCAATTGATTAAGTACAATATTCAAATCAATAGTGCACATAAATGCTATACATAAATAAGTACTAAATTAATTATAGGTATATCGAAGCACGGCGAGGCTCACGGGCCGCGGTGCGACGACCGTGTCATAGAGCAGTGGGGTGGGGGGAGGTGCAATAAAATAATAATTTGGTATTAATCTTATTATGACTGGGTGTCTTAAACCTATTACATACTAAAAAGTACTGTACAAAAAGCAATGATATCCCATCAAAAACATAAATGTGAAAAGAGAGCCAAGTTCAATATTACGATGTATGTACTCATAGTTACCTATGATTTGGTAGTTGACTTCAACGACAAAAGAAGTGAGATCTAAATGGGTGCCAAGTTCAATGGTCAGTCCTGAAAAATATTTACAACAACATAAAATATTTTATTACAACTTAAAAGATTATTTCTTCTTATCACTTAGAATTAATATTATTTTGAAGCCTAAAGTTTGACTTGGCTAGTTCAAATTTGTAATATAAACAGTGTTTAGGCTTTACCTTAATCGTTAGTTTCACAAAACTAAACTAGATGGCGCCACTAGTCAAATTAAAACTCGCAAGCGATGTGTGTCGGAACATTAGATACTGACTTAACGTTTATTGAATAAACAGCTCTCTCTCATATGCGTATGCGTTGTATTATTTGTGCCTAGTAGTTCTATGTGTAGTGTAAACAAGGTCCTAGCGAGACGGATTACAGTGTATTGGATTGCATATATGGATTACAGTGTTTATATGGATGGGAGTAAGTCTTAGAAAATAAGTGCGAAATTAGACTGTATTGCGTAGAGGAATTTAACTTGTAATAATTTAATTAGATCTGCCAAAGCGGTGCGAACTAGAGTTAAGACTTAGAATAGTTGCGCGTGCATGCTCGGGACTTAGAATAAGGCAAAAGAAAACGAGGGAGCCGCGAATCTATGCCGGATTTCCCCTCGAGATTAAGTCCCAAACACTCAGAATAATTCAGAACGAATTTTACCGGACTTAGAAAAATTCTCAACAGAACTGAAAAATTATTCTAACGAGTTACTATATATAACGAGCTAGATTGCACTCAACTTAAATCATGGAAGTCGACACCAGAGTCATGGCAGATCTAAAGCGACAAATAGAAAAGGGGAAAATGAACTTCAAAAAGTCGCCCAAGGAGAGAATTACAGAAGCATATGTAATGACCAGATTGGAAGCATTAGAGGTCCTCAGTAAGCAATTTACAGCCAAACATGAAGCAATAATTAGCACTTATGATGAGCGAATTCTGAGCAAAAGTTCCTATGTTGCCGATGATATATTCAACGAAGGATACGAGACTTATTTGGATTATAAAGGAGAATTAACTCACGCTTTGGCAAACTTTCGAGAACAGAACCCGTCGACCAGTAACAAATCTACTACGAAGTCCAGCAATGAATCGATGTTGAAGCTACCTAAAATATCGATTCCAACATTCAGCGGAGCATACTCACAATGGACATCATTTCGCGATTTATTTGTGTCTTTGGTACACAAAAACGCTGCACTCGACGACGTCCAACGCCTTCATTATTTGAAGACTCAAGTCACTGGCGAAGCTGAGCGTCTGATTAAGCATCTACCTATTACGCAAAGCAACTATAGTGTTTGTTGGAATTTGTTACAAAGTCGTTATAATAATAAGAGGTTCATGTCTAATTGTATTTTGAAACGTTTATTTAACCAACGTAGTATGAATGTCGAATCGGCTCAGGCAATTAAAGATTTGTTAGATACCACGTCAGATTGTTTGCATGAAATGTCAAATTTAGGGATTGATGTCAAATCATGGGATGTGATTATTATATACATAATCAGTTTGAAGTTGGACGTTGAAACTCGCAAGCAGTGGGAACTGCAGGTTAGTAATTCAGGCGAGGATTTACCGTCTTTCCGTCATTTCCGGGAATTTTTGGAGGCTCGGTTCCGTGCGTTAGAATTTGTGGAGCCATCCAAACTTAAACCTAGACCGTCCCAGAATCCCGTGCATTCTAATAAAGTAATGCACGCCGTCTCTAATGATGTTTGTCCACACTGTAGCGAGCCCCACAAATTGTACCATTGTAAGAAATTTACCAACGAAGTGGTACACACACGCCGGGACTTGGCAAAGTCCCTGAATGTATGTTTTAATTGTTTGGGCTCAAGCCACGGGAGCAAGCAATGTCGTATTCCAACCAAATGTCGAATTTGCCACAGGAAGCATCATACTCTGTTACACCCCCCTAAGGAGGTAACAACTGTTGCAGCGGGAGTACCTGCCGGAACTGCAGCTCAGGATAAACCCCAAGAAGACGATGCAGACACGCATGAGAGCAGCCAGATACATACGCATTTTTCGTCAGGAAATGTCAACGCGCAGACATTATTAGCCACAGCTTTGGTCAAAGCTGAGTCGAAAAATGGTCACCCTCAAGTATTACGGGCCCTTTTGGACCAAGGATCACAAGCCTCGTTCATATCCGAGGCCGCGGTCCAATTGTTGAGGTTACAAAAAATTAGTGCCAAAAGTTACATTTCAGGTATAGGTGGTGGTACAAGCGATCTGACCTCCAAATATATGGTCATGGTAAATATTCAATCGCTCCACGACCCGGCTTTCAACTTACGAGTGAAAGCCCATGTACTTAAAACGGTCACGTCGGTCTTGCCAGAGAAAACATTCTCTCTGCAGAATTGGCCAGATATTGCTTACCTTACATTGGCTGATCCGCAATACAATACGCCAAACAGGATTGACATCCTTTTGGGCTCCGAAGTGTATTGTAGTATCCTGAAGGAAGGATTAGTAAAGAACCCTTCTTGTTCCATGATAGCACAGGATACTTACCTCGGATGGGTATTGTCGGGCCAAATTAATAGTCATCCTTCGCTTACCAGAAATCTTCTGTGTATGCACATCCAAGTGGAAGAGGTGGACATCCTGAAACAATTTTGGGAGTTAGAAAAGGAGCCAAATGGTTTAGGAAAAATACTTACCCCAGAAGAGGAAGCTTGCGAAGCACACTTCGCAAATACGGTTCGCAGAGACGAAGATGGCCGTTATGTTGTCGAACTGCCATTCCGGACCCAGGAGCCACAGTGTCAGTTTGGGAGAACTCGAGACATAGCTGTAAAAAGTTTAGTTAGCCTAGAGAAGCGGTTGAGCAAAACCCCGGAGCTACAAAAGCAATATTCGGAAGTTATATCTGAGTACTTACAGCTAGGTCACATGGAGGTGGTCCCCAAATCAAGCGAAGCCAGCCAGGAGAAATCTGGTAAAGTTTGGTTACCTCATCATGCTGTGGTTAGAGCCGACAAGTCTACTACGAAAACCAGGGTGGTATTTAATACATCGAGCAAAGGAACAAACGGAGTCTCTTTGAACGATACCGTAATGGTAGGACCTACCCTGCAGCCTGATCTGCGTCACATCGTGATGCGTTGGAGAACTCATCCGATCTGTTTAACGGCTGACATCATCAAAATGTACCGGCAAATTAAGGTGGCTGACAAGCATGTAGATTTCCAGAGAATTGTTTGGCGAGATGAAACGTCTGAAATAAGAGACCATAGATTATTACGCGTAACATTTGGAACAGCGTGTGCGCCTTACCTCGCAGTCAAAGCGTTGCAGCAAACAGCTGTAGACGAAGGTCAGAAGTATCCATTGGCTGCCGAGAGAGTGCGCACCGACTTCTACATGGACGATTTAATGACGGGTGCTGAAACAGAAGTTGAAGCCGTTAAACTATATGAAGAAATGAACGAATTATTAGCGAAGGGATGCTTTACATTACAAAAATGGTCAAGTAACAAAGTGGATCTACTGGATGAGTTAAAAATGGAAAGCGGTAAGGATTTAGAAATTAAAATTGATGAAGTTACCAAAATATTAGGACTCACCTGGAATCGGCGTAGTGATGACTTTGACTACACAGTGAAGTTGTCGCCCCCGGCCGCCGCCGCCGCCTCTGCTGCAGGTGCCGCGACCGCTGCTACCACCGGACCTGAAACAAAAAGGAAGATTATCGCGGAGATATCTCGACTTTTTGACCCCTTAGGGTGGATAGCTCCTTGTATAATTACTGCCAAGGTTTTTATACAAAAACTTTGGATAGCTGGCTTAAATTGGGATGATAACTTACCCGAGCACCTACTCCAGGAATGGTCCAACTATCGAACGGAACTCTCCAGTCTTGTTCATTTTCACATCCCTCGCTGGTTAAGACGAAGTAGGGATGATATCAGCGTTGAATTGCACGGCTTCAGTGACGCTTCTAATGTGGCTTATGCCGCAGTTATTTACATGCGAGTCATTGACCGTGACGGTAAGATTCACAGTAACATCGTGACTGCAAAAACGAAAGTAGCTCCTATAAAACAAATTTCGATTCCCAGGTTAGAACTGTGCGGTGCGGTGCTGGTCACAAAATTATTGGAGGAAGTGGCTGGAGTGTTGGACATTCCCAAGTCAAACTTACACGCGTGGACGGACTCCACGGTCGTGCTCGCTTGGTTAAGTGACCACCCCAGCCGTTGGAAGACTTTTATTGCAAATCGGACTTCGGAAATACTTACCCGGATAGAATCCTCGCAGTGGTCGTATGTCCAGTCTAAGGATAACCCAGCTGATGGGGCATCACGGGGTCTCACGCCATCCGAGCTGGTGAACAGCAGGCTGTGGAAGGAAGGTCCAACATGGCTAAAGGATGATAAGATTGACTACAAACGACCAGACTCTATACTCACCAGAACGGAATTGGAAAGGAAGGCAATCAAAGCACATGTTACATACCAGACAGAAGAGGACTTACCTTGGACGAAGTTCTCAAAGTTACAAAGACTTGTCAGGGTAATCGCTTATTGCAGGAGGTTTCTTCCATTGAAGTCGCCCCAAGCTCCGAGACCTAAACCCTTACCGTATCTCACTGCTGCAGAACTGAAAGAAGCTCTGAAATGCGCTATACGACATTTTCAGGGACAATTCTACGCAAAAGTCATGAAGACTCTTGATCAACGGCATGAACTATCTTCGCTCAACCCGTTCATAGACGCCGAAGGTGTGCTGAGAGTTGGGGGACGAATTGATAACTCGAACCTACCGGAGCATAGCAAGCATCCCGTAATTATTCCCGACAAATCGCATCTGGCTAACCTCTTAGTTGCAGATGCTCATGAGAAGACTATGCATGGAGGTCAGCAGCTAACGATCACTTACCTCAGGTCCAAGTATTGGATACCAAAGATTAAAAACTTGGTACGAAGCCACATTTATGGGTGTGTACCATGTATACGCCATGCAGCTGTCACCAAATCCCAATTGATGGGACAATTGCCGTCCTGTCGCGTGACGCCTAGTAAGCCATTTTTGTGTTCCGGAGTGGATTACGCTGGCCCGATAAACATTCGAGTTTCCAAGGGTCGTGGGAATAAATCGTACAAAGGGTACATATGCCTCTTTGTGTGTATGAGCAGCCGTGCAGTACACCTTGAAGCGGTCTCTGACCTATCGACGGAAGGATTCCTTGCGGCCTTTAAACGATTTGTTGCCAGGCGAGGTCGTTGCAACCAGGTTTGGAGCGACAACGGAACGAATTTTGTCGGCGCATCCAAGGAGCTCAAGAAGCTCTTCAGCAACGAACGAGCTTCAATGCTTAGCGATGTCGCTAACGTTTTAGCAAACAACGGGACAGAATGGAACTTTATACCTCCCCACGCCCCGAATTTTGGCGGTCTTTGGGAAGCAGGAATCAAGAGTACCAAGCACCACTTGAAGAGAGTAATAGGCGACTCTACTTTGACGTTCGAAGAGATGTCCACCGTGTTATCTCAAATAAAGGCCTGTCTCAATTCTCGTCCGCTGTGGCAACTAAGTACAAATTCCGATGATCCAGTACCCTTGACCCCTGGTCATTTCTTGGTTGGAGAACCATTATTGCTTGCGCCCGATGATTCGTATGAATGTGGTCCCGTAGGAATTCTACGTCGCTGGCAATTAACCCAAAGAATGGTTCAACAGTTTTGGAAAAAATGGGCCCAGGAATACTTGGTAAATTTCTTCCAAAGGTACAAATGGAATAGAAAAGTGTCCGAACCCGTTTTAGGAGACGTAGTGTTGGTTAAGGAAGATAACCTTCCCCCAGCCAAGTGGCTGTACGGTAAAGTTGTGAGCATTCATCCAGGGAAGGATAGCATCACTCGGGTTGTTACCTTACGTTATAAAGGTTCGTTGATTAAGCGTCCAACTTCAAAACTGTGCATGCTACCGGCTAATCCTGACTCTTGTTAAAAATGTCGAGGATTTTGTGTAAAATAAACTTTATGATTAGAATGTAATTTGTAGCAGTATCAATACCGGACTCTGATATTATGAAGCTCGTTGTACAGTTATGTTTAATAATGGTTCTAACGAAATACTTGTTTCGATATTTAATATACAGTCCACTTACCCATTTGATCGAAATTGAGATATTTGTTAGTTATGTTTGTCGTTAATTGTTCAATGTACAACCTAAGTCTGTATTACATATTGTTAGAAATAGAATAGAATAGAAATACTCTTTATTGTGGACCAACATATTTACAAAACACTAATAAAATTGAATTGAAAGGAACACAAACTAATACATATATGATAAGGTAACTTAAAATTAGAGCATAAGTTTGGTCTACAATGGGCGGCCTTATCGCTTTAAGCGATCTCTTCCAGGCAACCGCATTTTTAAATGGATATTATATGCAAGGAAGAGTAGGGTTCTCATGCGAAATAATAATAAAGGTACTTAATTTAAAAAACCTATTAACACATACTAGAATATATGATATACATACTTACATAATATTAAACATACAGAATTATATAAATGTAATAAACAATAATATATACCTAAAATACAAACATACTTAAAATAAAAATACATAGTATATTAAAATACATATTTTAATAATAATATAAATTAAAATAATACATATTTTTAATATAAATTTAAATAAGATAATATTAAGTTTGTGACAAGTAGTAGTCTTTAAGTTTGGTTTTAAAATGTTCGAGCGTTTTAGCGCACCTGATAGGGACAGGAAGTGCGTTCCACAGGTGGACGGCGTGATAAGTAAACGCCTTAGCATTGTACTTAGAGGCAATAGTAGGGGTTGTGAACATAAGAAGATAGTTATTGGAAGAGCGAAGATTTAGCGAGTGTGAATCAGATACAAATTTAAAACGTTCCTTTAGATATGAAGGTGTAGAAGGATTAAAAAGAATATTATAGAGAAGAGAGAGAATGTGAGTATTCCGGCGAAGTCTGATCGGTAACCATTTCAGCTTACTGCGGTACTCAGAAATGTGATCATATTTACGCAACCCAAATATGAACCGGATGCAGAAATTTTGCAGTCGTTCTAATTTATTAAGCTGTTCTTGGGTTAAGTCCAGATAGCTAGCGTCCGCATAATCTAATATGGGCAGAAGAAGAGACTGTGCAAGGGCAGTTTTAGTGGTAATCGGCAGGAAGTTGCGAAGTCGTCTCATAGATCCCGCTGTAGCGTATATTTTCCGACTTACTTGTGTTATTTGAGTGTCCCATGATAGGTGGCTGTCAACATATATTCCCAAATTTTTGACTGATTTGCTGATCGGAATTACAGTACCGTCAAAAATTACTTGGGGCAGTCGGAACCAGTCAAGCTACGAAATCATCCGAGAACTACCAATAATGATCGTCTGGGATTTAAGCGGGTTCACACTGAGCCCATAGGACTTACTCCAATCCAGAATGTGTTGTAGATCACTATTGGTAGTCTCAATGGCCGATTCGATGTCATCGACTGGGGCCTGAGTGTATATTTGTAGGTCGTCTGCGTAGAGGTGGTAGGAAGAAGATAATTTTAGTGAAATAGAGTTTATGAAGATAGCGAAGAGAAGGGGAGAAAGAACGCCGCCCTGTGGGACACCGGCAGTCGTATTACACCATGATGAGAACTTTCCATCAATGCGAACACGCTGCCGACGGCCAAACAGGTAACTGCGAAACCACTCAATAGCCGAAGAAGAGATGTTAAGAGAACGAAAGAGACTGAGAAGGATTTCAAAATCCACGTTGTTAAATGCGTTACTAAAATCGAGTAGTGATAGTACAGTTAAATTTCCCGTGGCCATACCAAAGCGTAGGTCTTCTGTAATTTTGACTAGCGCAGTAACGGTACTATGACCACGACGGAAGCCAGACTGAAAAGGATTTAAGAGAGAATTACTAATAAGAAAGGAATTTAGTTGATGGTGCACAAGACGTTCTAGGACTTTAGAAAGAAAAGGAAGAATAGAAATAGGTCGGAAATCAGAGAAAGATGCAGGATGCGATTTTTTAGGGAGTGGAATGATTTGTGCTTCTTTCCATATTGTCGGAAAAGTAGCTTCGGTTATGGAGGAATTAAGGATATGACAAATAACCGGCAAAAGTTCGTCAAGAATGAGAATTACCATTTTGCGACTGATGCTATCACTACCCACCGCATTAGATGAGATAGAGTGGATACTTTTCTTAACATCACCCTCGGAGAATTGTTTAAAAATAAAAGAAGAATGGTCAGGAGCGGGAATTGATGATAATTGAGAGATTGTTGCTGCCTTCACTGGGCCATCGAAATTAGAAGAGGAAGAGAAATGTTTGTTAAGAAGGTCTAAATTTAAGTCTCGGGGCAAGTTATCTTGCCGTGATTTCCCAACTCCCAAAGACCTGAGAAACTTCCACACTTTGGCGGGGTCATCGTTTTGGACGGAGTCATGAATGTGCCGGCGTTGCGCATCCCTACACACCTTGTTGCACTTATTACGACGCATAGAGTACTTACTTTTATTAACGTCGGTAGGTTTCAATTTATATTTAGTTTTAGCAGCACATTTCTTTTGCATTAGACAGCGGATTTCGGTACTGATCCACGGAGCAGGTAAATGTTTAATTTTGATCGGTCTTACGGGGGCATGTTTATCGTAAAGATCGATTAAGGTAGCATTAAAGAATTCGATTTGTTCATCGATGGATTTTGTCTCAACAATCCCGGACCAATTTAATTCACTTGCATCTTTACGTAAGGCTTCCATGTCGATACTACCAAAACTACGTTGCAGAAGGACTGTGGGCTTGAATTTAGGCGGGCGGATTTTATAAGCAACATATATAAGATCGTGGTAGGAGAAAGCATCCGCCGCACACTGGCCATGATCTCTGACAAAATCAGGAGACGAAACTAGAATAAGATCTAAGAGAGAAGGCGTTGAATTTGGAAAATTATGCGTCGCATGTAGTGGAAGAATAGATAGATTGTTTGCCCTTGCAATTGATTGAAAGATCTTAGATCGGGAGTCCTGTTTAAGAAGGCATGTATTAAAATCGCCCATGATAATAGTATGGTCGTATAATGGACAGAATGACTCAAGAAGACTTTCAAAAGAAGAAAAGAAATTTATGCGTAAGGATGGACAGTAATAGACACCGAGAAGAATTTTGGTATGTGAAAGGACAATTTCGATTAAAAGATGTTCGCCCGCACTTGGAGGAGGCGGCTGAGCCGATGTACTCACTATGGAGAACGGAATGTGCGATCGGAGATAAATGGCAACACCGCCACCACCGCTCCCAGTGCGGTCGTTTCGAATGAGTTGAAAACCAGGAAGCATGTAAGAAGCATTAGGAAGACAAGGCTTGAGCCAGGACTCTGAAACTAGGATAGCATGTATATTATTATTATCAAAAGACGCTAGCATATCTGTAAAATGAGCCGGAATACTTTGAGCATTGAAGTGTAGGACATTCAAGTTCTTAGAACTACTACTTAATATAGAACCTAAAGAATCTGACAGGGAAGGAAGACTCTGGAAGCTGCAGTCAGCACTGCTGTCTGTGTTTGTAGATGAACAGGACACAAAATTAAGGTCGTCATCACTGTCAGATTCACCAGAACATATATATTCATATCTATAAATTTACAGTATAATATAATAAATACTCAAATAAAATATATAAATAAATATTATAATAATAATAAATATATATTTATATATCGGCAGCTTATATTATAGCTATTAAATTTAGTTGCCACATAGTTAAATTCGGGGGACCAGAAACGGAAGTGGCACTGTTTCTTGTGTAACGCAGGCTAACATCGTTTCGTGATTGGTAGACATGTAATGGGAGTGACGGGAAGTGACGTTAGCCAATGAGAGTCGAGTAGTTGCACGGTCGTCCGCTAGGGGCGCTGTTGTGAGCGAGCGGTAGGGCGGACGGGCGTGAGGTATTATATTGAGCTGTGTAGACGACGGAGGCTCACTTTACGTTTGGCCGGCGACCGGGACGGACACTTTACCTTTGACGGGCGACTGGGACGGTCACTATACGGTTTGGGTATCGAATTAGTTATCGAAGCGTTCGTAGCTTTGCGGAACACTCGGTCCCCGTTAATATTGTGTAATACTGAGTAGTGTAATATCATCCCTAATCACATTGTAATGTAATTGTCTGCAAGTGAAATAAATGTGATCCATATTATTGTGGTGTGATGTCTTATTCTCCTCGCCCGTTATATCCACGCTGTAAACCATGCCTGAGGGGCTCCAGAATGAGCGACAATATGGTGACAGTGACACATATAGGTTACTACGCTACGTGCCCGCTATCCTGTCCCGACATCAGAAGTGGGATAAAGAACGGTGAAAGAATTTAACGTGTTTTTTTCAATGTTTCAGTTTGCCTGCCTTGTTCGCCGCACCTGGCTTTTCCTGTGGCGAGTGCGGAGTGCGCGAACTGCGCGCTGTGTTTGCGCAGATGTCTACGCGATATGCGCGCTGTCTGCGCGATGACTACGCCATCTACACGTCGTGTCCGCCCGTTATGTCTGCGCGATCTGTGTGCTACGAGCAGCGTTTAACCCGCTGTCTGCGCGTGTGTTCGTGTGTATTTGATTTGTGGTTGCATTGATTACAGTGAGATGCAGTGGAGCGCGTTTGCCGGCGCTCGTGCGTGCGTGTGTGTGTGCGTGCATACGTGCGTGTATGCGTGAGTGCTGAGTCTGCTGCGCTGTGACCTGCGACGCTGCTGGTCGAGCAACGAGTCTATCTTGGTGTGACTGTGAGCTTTGAGTCGATCTGAGAGATCGAGCCGTATCAGCGATGAACATTATTTGGTGAGTCGATTCCATGATTTTTTTGTTCATGTTTACTGCAGACTACGTAACCGTAGCTTGTTTTGTCTACTCTTGTAGTAGCATTTTAGTGTGCGATGAGCGGTAGTAGGAGAATTTGATTCCTGAGCTAAGTTTTAATGTCGCTCAATGCTAATTACCTACCCTCACTTTTGTTGTAAATAGTTGAACATGGCTCGCAGTGTAGTCAGCTTAGAACAAAGCTTAGAAGTGTTATCTGATAATTAATTAGGCCCTCGCGTTGTGTTAATGGAAGTAAAATAAGAAATTCTGAGATTTTAGTCTTAAGACTGATTACAATAAATGAGGTTAGGTTTGAGTTAGGTTAGGTGCACTATTTAAAAATTGCAATTTTAATGCCATGGTTTGTGTACCGGTACAATACGATATTCAGAGATCTTAGGCTTACATTACAATTGAGGTTAGGATTGAGTCAGGTTAAGCAAACGCAATTCTGTGCTGTGGTTATCTTTATTACAGATGAGTGACGTGCAGCAGCGTATGTGGTTATGCGGCACGCTGTCCTGAGCATCGGCGCGTGTGTGCGGTCACTTGGCGTGCTGGCCTGAGCATCGGTGCGTGTGCGGTCACATGGCGCGCTATCCTGAGCATCAGCGCGTGTGGTCGTGCGACGCGCGGTCGTTTTGAGTGTGCAGAGGAGAGAGAAAAAAAAGGGGGGAGGAGAAAAAAAAAAGGGGGGGAGGAGAGAGAAAGGATTTGTATCGCCTTTTATGTTTAGTTGCCAGTCACCACGAGAGATAGAGGTCCAAACAAAACCAAAACCAAAAAAAAAAAAAAAAAAAATTCTTCTTCAGTAGACTTTTTGGTCGATAGCGAATCATTTTGCTGTAGTTCATGTGGTTTTTATTGCTGTTGTGTCACTCTGACACTCTTGACCCATTGGATTGTGTGACATTTCTCAGTGAAAAAGTAAGAAATTAAACTGAAGTCGAATTGCCCAAAATGATGTGGTCAGTTTAGGGTGGACATGGCTGTTCAGTGTGTGTTGTGGGGATTCAGAGGTCTGCGAGACTCTGTTTTCTAGGCTATTGATGAGTGGAGTTTTGAGCAGTTGCGTGTCCCATCCGAAAGGTGATCACATCATCAGTAATTTTTAAGTAGCAACCTAACTGATTGTTTTGTGAGTGTTCTTGAGAAATGTGTCACAACCGAACTTGATGGCATACTAAGTCGCTGGGGTATATTTTCTAATGAGAGCCTCAATTATCTGTCTCTTTCGAAAGAATTATGTCAGGATGAACGAGCGGTGGAATGTGGAATAAATTAAAATGGTGTCTTTTTGTTATAGATGTGCGATGAGATCGCGCTGGGAGAGCTCACCCTGCGAGAGTTCGCTCTGCAAGAAGATCGCCCGAGGACGTGCGAGCGTCAGGAAGGCCGTATCGGCAGCTTATATTATAGCTATTAAATTTAGTTGCCACATAGTTAAATTCGGGGGACCAGAAACGGAAGTGGCACTGTTTCTTGTGTAACGCAGGCTAACATCGTTTCGTGATTGGTAGACATGTAATGGGAGTGACGGGAAGTGACGTTAGCCAATGAGAGTCGAGTAGTTGCACGGTCGTCCGCTAGGGGCGCTGTTGTGAGCGAGCGGTAGGGCGGACGGGCGTGAGGTATTATATTGAGCTGTGTAGACGACGGAGGCTCACTTTACGTTTGGCCGGCGACCGGGACGGACACTTTACCTTTGACGGGCGACTGGGACGGTCACTATACGGTTTGGGTATCGAATTAGTTATCGAAGCGTTCGTAGCTTTGCGGAACACTCGGTCCCCGTTAATATTGTGTAATACTGAGTAGTGTAATATCATCCCTAATCACATTGTAATGTAATTGTCTGCAAGTGAAATAAATGTGATCCATATTATTGTGGTGTGATGTCTTATTCTCCTCGCCCGTTATATCCACGCTGTAAACCATGCCTGAGGGGCTCCAGAATGAGCGACAATATGGTGACAGTGACACATATAGGTTACTACGCTACGTGCCCGCTATCCTGTCCCGACATATATAATAGAATAAAGTCTGATTAAATTCCAACTGTGGCTGCTTATTATAAACGGCCACCCACCGTTGAGTGAAGGTATAGGAAAAATATACAAAAACAACACACACTACAAATAATTTAAAACAGATCAGGTTAAATTCTATTTCCGATTGGGCAGTTACACTAAATTTTTGTTAAAAAAGAAAAACACAATAACAATTAACCAAATAAACAATATTTACATAAAATTGTTATAATCATTAAAATTTTGGCAAATGTTTAACATGTACGACACACATTTTAAATCGGTGTAGTAAAAGAAAAATTACGTAGTTGTCAATGTCATTGAAAATTTGACAGTTGACAGTTACTAATCTGTCAAGTACCTGTGATTTGAGATTGACAGCAAAAAGAAAATAATTAATTTTATACACAAACACAAAAATAACAGGTATACCGACATGGTTAAAAATAAATTTTGAGACGAAAAATAGTGTAATCGTTAAAGGAAGTTACTTGGTCATCTACCCTGCAACAATTTAAGCCCAATCGGAGATATTACAAAAGAAAAACTTACCTAGGACATGCACACAACTTACAACTTACAATTAAAATTGTTTTAAAATTGTTAGTAGTTTTTTCTTGAGAATCAAATTGTAATGTATTCTAGTGCGCCATATTGTTGTATTTATCGGTTTTATACGCTCATGGTGGGCAGACTTGTGAAGGACTATGTAGTCCTTGGTGGGCAGAATGTTTAGGCTTTACCTTAATCGTTAGTTTCACAAAACTAAACTAGATGGCGCCACTAGTCAAATTAAAACTCGCAAGCGATGTGTGTCGGAACATTAGATACTGACTTAACGTTTATTGAATAAACAGCTCTCTCTCATATGCGTATGCGTTGTATTATTTGTGCCTAGTAGTTCTATGTGTAGTGTAAACAAACAGTGTAACAATTGGCGGTCTTATCGCTAAAAGCGATCTTTTTTGCAGACAACCAAACGTTTTAGTGTAATGGATTCATAAATTTGCCATCTATTCTTTTTTCGTGCCAAATATGATTTAATTTGATTAATTAAAATAATATTCTGATATTTTGTCCACGTAATAGATAACAAAAAATAATTAATTATACATGGTTATTTTTTATGTATTTTTAAAATGGTCACCTCGATTTTTCAAAAAAAAAAATTGATGATCAATGACCTCCCCAATAAGGCCGTAAAGTATTTCTGCCGTTTAATATTCAATTTACAAAGTAGGTAGGTAACAAAAGTGTCCAGTATCATCATCATCTTGATCTTCCTGACGCCCCGTGGAGGGCGGTAGGGTGTCGGGTGTCGGGACTAGTCCCGCTGGCCAGGCTGCGTCGCTCAGAGCCAACTGCCTCCGGGTAGCTGGCGGCCGCCGGAGTCGCAACCGTTGCCGGCCGGCTCACGGACTCAAGGCGGCTCTGCTGAGGCGGACCGGACCTACTATCCTGCGCGTCGTCATTCTCACTGAGGATGTTCCGCGGCAGGGGGCGCCTCCGGTGGTCTGGCGTGTAGTGGAGCGATGTTATGTAGAGTCCTTTTCACGAAAGAGGTCCCGCGGAATTTTCGAGGAACTAAATTATTTTTTTTCGATAATTACCGGACTTCATATCCTAAATAATTTTTATTTGGTAGATAAAATAAATACTTTTTTTATTAAGAAATAAATATGAGTAATTATGAGGCGTTAAAAAGTTATAGACATGTTAACTATTAAAATTTGCGATAGTGGCGCCCCGCAAAAAGGACTCCTTTCGTGAAAAGCACTCTAGGTGGGGGAGCGGCCCGTTGTCAGCGCGGTCGAACATGCGACGCGCGTCCAGTATCAGATATCGTGATAATTTCGTCATCGCGACTCATCGACGTCACCCGTCACCTGTCACCCGCTCGACAGGCGTAGCCCGATGTGGAGCGGGCAGCGGGCCTCACTGAGATAGGTCTACATCACTAAAATAATAATGACACGAATAGGAACAGGAAGGTAAATCAAAGGCCAAAGGCGGATCTCTCACGACAGGAGACACGATAAAAGACGTGTCTACGGCACGGCTAAACCCCCAAGTGCACTAAGTCGCAGTTCGGGGTATCCCCATATTTTTACCGTGGCATAGATATCATAATATATTTAATTAAATAATAATTGATAAGTACATAGATGACATCAGAAATAGTGCAAGTTGGCGCTCGCCAGCGCGGAGGCACCGTGAGACGAGCGCAGGTGGCCTCACAGGGCGGGGTTGGCAGCACGGGGCGCGGGCTCACAGGGCGGGGCTGGCAGCACGGGGCGCGGGCTCACAGGGCGGGGCTGGCAGCACGGGGCTGGGGGCGCGGGCTCACAGGGCGGGGCTGGCAGCACGGGGCTGGGGGCGCGGGCTCACAGGGCGGGGCTGGCAGCACGGGGCTGGGGGCGCGGGCTCACAGGGCGGGGCTGGCAGCACGAGGCTGGGGGCGCGGGCTCACAGGGCGAGGCTGGCAGCACGGGGCTGGGGGCGCGGGCTCACAGGGCGGGGCTGGCAGCACGGGGCTGGGGGCGCGGGCTCACAGGGCGGGGCTGGCAGCACGAGGCTGGGGGCGCGGGCTCACAGGGCGAGGCTGGCAGCACGAGGCTGGGGGCGCGGGCTCACAGGGCGGGGCTGGCAGCACGGGGCTGGGGGCGCGGGCTCACAGGGCGGGGCTGGCAGCACAAGGCTGGGGGCGCGGGCTCACAGGGTGGGGCTGGCAGCGCAGGGCTGGGGGCGCGGGCTCACAGGGTAGGGCTGGTAGCGCAGGGCTGGGGGCGCGGGCTCACAGGGCGGGGCTGGCAGCACGGGGCTGGGGGCGCGGGCTCACAGGGTAGGGCTGGTAGCGCAGGGCTGGGGGCGCGGGCTCACAGGGTGGGGCTGGCAGCGCAGGGCTGGGGGCGCGGGCTCACAGCACGGGGCTGGGAGAGCGGGCTCACAGGGCGGGGCTGGCAGCACGGGGCTGGGGCGCGGGCTCACAGCACGGGGCTGGGAGAGCGGGCTCACAGGGCGGGGCTGGCAGCACGGGGCTGGGGCGCGGGCTCACAGTGCGGGGCTGGCAGCACGGGGCTGGGGGCGCGGGCTCACAGGGCGGGGCTGGAGGCGCGGGCTCACAGGGCGGGGCTGGGGCGCGGGCTCACAGGGCGGGGCTGGGCGCGGGCCCACAGGGCGGGGCTGGGGCGCGGGCTCACAAGGCAGGGCTGGGGCGCGGGCTCACAGGGCGGGGCTGGGGCGCGGGCTCACAGGGCGGGGCTGGGGCGCGGGCTCACAGGGCGGGGCTGGGGCGCGGGCTCACGGGGCGGGGCTGGGGCGCGGGCTCACGGGGCGGGGCTGGGGCGCGGGCTCACAGGGCGGGGCTGGGGCGCGGGCTCACGGGGCGGGGCTGGGGCGCGGGCTCACAGGTCCGGCGCGCGCTGGCAGTCGCAGCGCACGGCGTGCACGCGCCACACGCACACATACAGCGCAGTGCACACCAGCGCGCCGCCCAGCGGGCCCGCCCAGTACACCTGCACACACACGCACACTGTACACACGTGCGGCACGCACACACGCGTGGCACAGTACGCACCCAGTGGTCAGTGAAGTCGCCGGCCAGCAGCGCGGGCCCGAAGCTGCGCGCCGGGTTGATGCTGGCGCCGCTGATCTCGCCCTGCGCACACACACATCACGTTAAACTCTTTCGGATCACGAGAGACGTTTTTTTTAAGCTATTGCATAGCTTCTATCGCGGGCCTTGAGCGTGGGGACCGAATCCAGAAATTCCGTAACGAAAAAAACCTAACACCCCCACTCCGACCGGTTAATTTAATAAAAGAAAAAAAATTGTTTTTTTTTCGGTCACCACGCTCAAAGTGTAACTTGAATTTATATCAAAGAAAAAAAAGGAAAAAAATACTGTATTAATTAAATAATTATAATTGCATAAGTTGATAACAAATGCTATGCAATAGCTTTACCGTGGCAGTCTCCGAGTGCCACACGTCTTTTTTTTATTTATGGTTCACGTGAACGATCACTCGAAAGCGATCGAGTCGTGAGGTCCGATTTCGGCAGGGCCCACGGGGGGAAAAAGCGAATCACGGGTGAGAATTTACAACGGGTCGGTCGAAATGCGGTCCCGCGCGGGAGGCGGGCGCGCGGGGTGAGTACGCACCGCGAACAGCGTGAGCGCGCCGACGCAGACGGCGACGCGCAGCGGCCACGAGTCGCGCGCGCCGCGGTTGCGCTCGTCCCACGCGGCGCAGTTGGCCAGCGCCAGCACGCCGCCGCACACCGCCTCGTAGCACAGCGCCCGCGCCGCGCCCGCGCCGCCCGCCGGCCGCGTCACCGCGCGCGCCGCCGCGCCCGGCTCCAGCGCGCCCAGCGCCGCCGCACCGCACACCGCGCCCAGCACCTGCGCCGCCAGCATGCAGCAGGCGCGCGCGTGCGACACGCGGCCCCACAGCGCCGCCGCCAGCAGCACGGTCGGGTTGAACATGGCGCCCGACACGTGGTCGAAGCACTGCACGAGCGCGGCCACGGTGGCGGCGGCGAGCGCGGCGCGCGCCCCCGCCCCCGCTCCGGGCCCGGCAGCGCACGCCACCAGCACCAGCAGCGCCGCGCCCAGCGCCTCGGCGGCGCACACGCGCGCCTCGACCCGCCACTCCCACGCGTGCCGCGCGCACCGCGCCCGCCCGCCGCACCCTGCACACGGACCTCTCCTTACCGCTCCGCGCCGTACGCCACCGACTCGCTCGATCATTCATATACGAGTGCTTCACTCGTTTAAAATTAAAACTAGTAGTTCGCCTCGAACCGGGACCTCGCGGCCCAATTTCCGTGTAAACCTAAGATTTTAGGCCTCGACCATCCTAGTACGAGAACTTTAACATTAATAATAAAACCCGAGTACCTAAATACATACGTAACGAGATTTTTTTGAATATAATCCTTTTTAGGGTTTCGTACCTCTAAAGGAATGTCGAATCCCTCATAGGATCACTCGGTCGTCCGCTTGTCTGTCAAGACTAATTTACTCCAGATCCCGTAGAGTTAACGAGTTGTTTTTTTTACCGTACACGTAGGTCTATGGCCGATTGGTGCCCGTGAAAAATTTAAATTACCTACTATGTTAACGTAGAAAAAAATACTGAAGTTTACCCTTCAAAAAACGTAGTACATTTTTATCCACTGAATAAATCAATATACTTGCCGTTACGTTTATGAAATTTGGCAAATTTTTAGCACATATTATATTATATTACTATTTTTACACATATTATATTATTTGAGGTAGATAATCTTATAGCTGGATTAAAAACTGATAGCGCCACTGGCATAGATGGCTTTACTGGTACCTTAATAAAAAATATCAGACCTTACATCTTGGAACCCATGACCTTTATATGCAACCTGAGCCTTGAAAGTGAAAGTTACCCGGATAGTTGGAAAATTGCAGTGGTAGTCCCTATTTACAAGGACGGCCCGAAATATAGCCCAAGTAATTATCGGCCCATTTCTCTACTAAGTCTCTTCTCCAAGCTACTAGAGAAAATCGTCAATATCAGGCTGACAAACTACTTGGAAGACAAGCTCTACCTTTCTGAGCGACAATTCGGTTTCAGGCGAGGTAAATCAGCTGAGGATGCGGCAGTACTACTCACAAAATCTATCTCTTCAGCCGTGGACCAAGGTATGTGCTCCGTGGGAATATTCCTGGATCTGGCCAAAGCTTTCGACACCGTGTCAATCCCAATCCTAACTCGTAAACTTGAATGTCTGGGTATTAGAGGCATTGCGTTAGACTGGTTTCAAAGTTACCTAACCAATCGAAAGTTGCGAGTTAGGGTTGGCTCTCACCTGGGTGGCGAAGCAGAGGTCTGTTTTGGTGTTCCTCAGGGAAGCATCCTTGGGCCCACGCTGTTTTCGGTTTACATAAATGATGTCCTCGAGCTGAATATACCCGGCGCAGAGGTAATTTGTTATGCTGATGACACAGTACTGCTTTTTCGTGACGTTTCATGGGATAGTGTTACAAAAATGGCTGAATCTGGTCTTAATTTGGTAGCAACGTGGTTAAATCGAAATCTTTTAACGTTAAATTCAAAAAAGACTAAGTTTGTTACCTTTTTAGGGTTCCGTACCTCAAAAGGAAAAAAAACGGAACCCTTATAGGATCACTTTGTTGTCCGTCCGTCCGTCCGTCTGTCTGTCAAGACCCTTTTTCTCAGGAACGCGTGGAGGTAACAAGCTGAAATTTATAGGAAATACTAAGGTCCATTGCTTCTTAGAGCTGTGAAAAATTCAAACTTCTAGGCCAACGCAATCAAAAGATATAGTCGAATATGTCGCAAATTTCAGCAAATTTTCGACATTACCAAATAAATCAAAACCTACGGGGAACTTCCCGTGAACTCAGAATCTTGAATTTTGGCACAAAGCAACTCCTTAGAGCACAGATAAAGGAAAAATTGCGAAAACCATAAATTTTTAATTTCATCATATGAAAAAAATATTTTGAATAATTTTATACTTACTACCCCTTTTCTCATGAACGCGTACAGGTATTAAACTGAAATTCATATCAAATACTAAGGTCTATAATACCTTTAAACTGTAATAAAATCAAACCTCTATCTCAACGCATTCAAAAGAAACAGCAATTTTAGCCGTATTTTTTAACTCGCGACTACTCTCAAGGGAATCAAAACCTATAGGGTACTTGCCGTTAACTCAGAATCTTGAAATTTGGTTCGCAGCAACGTCTTAAATTACAGGCACAGGAAAAATTGCGAAAACTGCCAATTTTTAGTTACATCATATAAGAAATATTTTTAATAATTTTGTATTTATTATCCCTTTCCTCAAGAACGCGTACAGGTATTAAATTGAACTTCATACCAAATACTCAGCTTTATAATAACTTTAAGCTGTAAAAAAAATAAACATCTATGTCAACGAAATCAAAAGAAACAGCAATTTTAGCCGCATATTTTCAAACTCGCAAGTACTCGCAAGGGAATCAAAACCTACAGTATATAATATTATACCCACTTTTCCTTAGGGTTCCGTAGAATGCCGTAGGTTTATACGGAACCCTCGGTGCTACTCGAGTCCTACTCGTACTTGACCGTTTTATTTAAAACGCGTCTCACCAAGCCAAACAATCTGGTCATCAAAATCCACAACGGCTGTGATGTCCTTTTACGAGCTTCCTCCTGTGCATGTAGTTGTGACAGTATAGAACGAGTGGAGCATATTCGATATCTAGGGGTGGAACTGGACGAAGCCCTTAATTTTGGGCAGCACATAAGAAAATTATGCGTTCGAGTTAGGAAACTAATTTATGTCATGAAAGCCTTGAGACATTCTTGCGATAAGCAAACATTATTAATAGTGTCCGACCGAAATTTCGGTTTCGGTTTCGGCCGAGTTTCGGCCAAAAATCGAGTTTCGGCGAAAGTTTCGGTTTCGGCCAAAATTGGCCGAAACTTTTGCCGAAACCGAAACTCCCTTCGGAAGTTATCGTGCACGCTCGCCTAGCTTTGTTTCTCGCGACAACGCTTTGGCGGACGACTAATAATTTAATATAGGTTTGTTAATTTTAAATGTGTGATTTGATATTATCTTTGTTGAGACTGGAACTAAGCGTGTAATAGCAATTTTAGTAATTATTATTTTTGTATAGAGGTACCTAAAAGAGATTGATGATTCTTCTAAGTACAAATAGGTACAAACCAAAGTATTAATTAGTAAGATTTCAAAATACTCATACTTAGTATTTTACCCGTATGTCCCCGAGCGGCTCCATCGAGCTGCACCTGCGCATGCGAATTTGAACCTTATTTTAAAGAAACTAGAAATAGATATCAATTTTGATTTGAACTGGAAGTTTTTCCTGGATCAAGGGGTTAATGAAACAGTAACAATTAGTGTTGTGTATAACTAAAATTGATAACTGATAAATATTTTGCTATAAGAACTTAATTTTAATTAATAGGCCAAGCGCTATTCAGACTACGCGCAATGTAGGCTTCCGTAGAACTGGCAAATCGTATATCTACTGCCTTAATTTTCATCAACGATATCTTTAAAACTAATAAAACTATCTTAACCGCTATGGTATTCCTGGAAACTTCATGGTTGAAACTATATTCGTAATTTTTAACAGTGTTTGAAAGCCAGTAGTTTAGATTTTAGAGGGTGGGGACGCCCAAAAAAAAATTTAAACTTGAATATCTTTCAAATGGATCATTAAATCGAAAAAATTCCTTAGAAATGTGTCCTTCATTAAAATACCTATTCAACAATACCCTTAATGATGGAATCAGACAGAAAAAATATCATCCCTAATTTACAAGTTTGGGAGCTACCCTAAATTAATTGATTAAAATTTATTTATTTTTGTAACCGTTCTCTTACCCTAATCATTGCCCTCCTCTGTGCAAAATTACAGTTTTCTAGGACTTATAGTTTCTCCGTAAAGCTGCGGACAGACAAAGCGAAACTATAAGGCTTCCTTGTTGACCACGGAAGCCTAAAAAAATAAAAAATATTATTGATATTTTTTTTATATTACAACTGATACAACAAACTTATTATTATGCTGTGCTTCCATTTAATGTCCTAATTAATGCAGAATAATGGGTAAAATGCACCAAATTTCAGTATTTTAAAGTTTTTTCAGTATTTTTTTTACTTGACCACGTGAGTTTCGGTTTCGGTTTCGGCCGAAACTAAAGCCCCGGCCGAACATTCGGTTTCGGTTTCGGGCGTAAAACCAGTTTCGGTCGGACTCTAATTATTAATGGTCTTTCAATCACTCTGTCAATCCATCCTTTCATATTGTAATTTGGTATGGGGAGGGGCATCAAAAACTGCTATGCTAACTTTGGAAAGAGCACAACGGGCAGTTTTAAAGGTTATGCTGAAGAAACCTTTTAGATATCCTACTGCTGACCTTTATTTAGAAACAAAAGTCCTCACAGTAAGGCAGTTATTTATTTTAAAAGCTGTCCTTCTGGTACATCGGAGCACCGCTAAACTTAACGAGCCCCCCCAGGAACGCCTTCGGAAACACGCGTTTAGGGTACCTGTGCCAATAGTCAAGTCAGCATACGCTCAAAGACAATTTTATTATAGTGCGCTATTTTTTAACTAAACGATTCGTGAGTATATTTAGATTCATCTTTGTAAATAAACGGCAAAAACTCACTAGACTAGACTGGACATACTAGTTTAGATAGTGCGCTGTGTTCTACCAGTCGAGAGTTCGAGCCCTTTCTTCCACGTTGAGGGAGTCATAAACTAAATGAGTAGGTACCTAATTCAACATTTTGAAGTGGCGGTCGTCTTGGACCTATTTACTACGTTAGGTACATCAAACTTATAACACACTGTCGTTTTTGTTCATCGGGTGTTAAAAATGGCTCTAGCTCCTTTGCTCGTTTTAGCCGACTTCGAAAAGGAGGACGTCAGATTTGATATTGTAAAACGGTGAAATGTTGTATGTTGGTTTAGCTTACTTGCAGGAGCGTAGGGTGGTGGAGACGGAGGAATAAATACGAGTTTACTCCATGACTGTGGTTTATTGATTAACCTCTCTTACAACTAATTTAACTAAAGAAGACATGATCTCTTCCGTGTTGACACTGGACAACGTGATGTTTATCTCTGTACGTGGTTTGAGATGATAACTTAGCTTTACGTGATTTATACTCAAGATTAAAGTAGGAAGCGATTTGTGCATGTCATACTCTACAACTCCCCTAAAAGTTTCAGGGTACCTCACTCCCCCTTTTTTTTTTTACAAAAAAAAAATACATATAGAAAGCAAGAGTGTCCACATTGTCGCAGCATCAACATTACAATATTTATTATTAAAATATTTACCTATTTAAAGTTATTTTCCTTAATTAAATTTACACTGCAGTAGGCATAAAATATTATGTAACTAAGCATAGCAATATTATATCTATGTTTTTAACAATTTTGTATTCTTTATATTATGTACCTACTATTACTTCTTTATTGTCCTTAACTATCTTAACATTAGGGTTTAACATTTCAATAACTTCAAAGGCTAGGCACGTATAATTTCTCTAATTTTGGTTGATTTTTTAACAATACTAAATCATCTGGCTTATAATTAAGTGTATTAAATGTCATGTCGTATTTCACTTTCCGTTTTTGTTTACATAATAACAAATTCTTTTTTGCATCGGACTGTGCTTTTTGTAATCCTGGCAGGGTCGCCATGAAATGTTGTATGTTGGTTTAGCTTACTTGCAGGAGCGTAGGGTGGTGGAGACGGAGGAATAAATACGAGTTTACTCCATGACTGTGGTTTATTAATTAACCTCTCTTACAACTAATTTAACTAAAGAAGATGTAGCAATTTAGGGTGTACTGACTGAAATTTCCGACTAGCAAAATTGTACACCAGCATGAGAGCCAGGGTCATGGATGGTTTCAGCCTAGAGAGGAGAAAGATCAGAAGAATTTAGAATAAGGGCGCCACTGATCTCCCTCCTACAAACGAGAAGCGGGGTTGGTACAAAATAAAAATCATTAACAAAGTTATATAGGTTATTTTATTCCTTGGTTCCACATCATTAGTTACAAAATAAACATGCATTAAATTATCAAAATAAATATGTAAGCAAGTTGAGGTACTGGTGAAATTAATTTATGGTACATACAATTCCGACTTATTACTAGCCGCTTAAACAAACTAGGTTCTTATGGCGCGTGGCCTAAAATGGAACTAATTTAATACAAGGACCGTATTATGTCCATACGGTAAATTTACACGAGATTAATGTACAATAGGGTACCTAAGAATGGCTTAGGGCCCAAAATAAAAGGTACGTTACGATCGAAATTAAATTAGCAAATTAGGTTAAATAAAAAAAGTTATTTAAGTAAGTCCAGTATTATTTAGCACACGTGGTGATGTCACAGGGAGCTGCTGATGGCCCTTCGACCGTGACCAGGAATCACCCACGTGGACAGAACAAAAGTTACAATAAATCTATTACAAATCTTGCGTTATCTGCAGAGATTATATGGGGGGAGTACTATATTCCTCACACGAATACTACAACAGGAGCCCTAGGGTCCTGCGGCACGCACGTGGCTGTTCCACAAAATGGCGGCGACGGCGCGGCTTGAAAATCGGGAATTAAACCACGTAGAACGCAGCTGGGCAGCTACACTAGCGCCACCCGCTGGAATATGCTCGGCGGCAGCCTCGCCTGTGACGGGCGGCGGCCGAAGCTTGAAGAGGCGGAGCCCTAACCCGGGACCCTGTGAACAATTCACAGGTCTTAGGCCCGTTCCTATCAACCTACGGGAACATGGCGTTCCAGAGTAGAACAATCCTACCCACTCAGATAAAAAAAATAAACTCACCACTTAAAAGTGGGTAGGCCAACACGTGTTCGCCTGGCGGACGCGCGGGACGAACGGCACACGCAGCTCGGTGTCGGAATCAGTGCTATAGGAAAAGAACAAGATTTAACATCGAGAAACCTCTAGAAATACCGACGTAGGAGGTCGGTCAGCGATAAAAAATTAACCGAGGTTACTCACCGGTGATTAAACAAAACACTGATTTTACTGTATTTCTATTAAAACTTTTACTGGAGACTGGGGAACTTGTCCCTATAAAAAAAAATAAAACACTCATGGGCGAGGGACGCCACGGCAGAGCCGACGGCCTTCCCCCGCCCTAACCGCGACTTCTTACTTGTGCTCTCGATGCGTAAAAGAAAGAACAATGGGCGTGTTTTGCCTTATAAAGGCTTTCATGGCGTCGTATGGCCTGGAGGGGAAAAAACATGGACGGCTGGGCTACCAGCGCATAAATCCAAATACTACTCAACAGACTTGACACGACTACCCTACTGTTTCAAAATATTAATCCGACCCGATAAATGAAACACATCGAATCGGCCTCACATCTGACCCAAGGCGATTCCCTCACTATAAACCCTACCTGTAGTTGGTAGTGCCTACTATTTAATTGTTATTTATTGGAGAGGAAACCGATATAAATTGGTATTTAACTATTTTTAACAATTTTATTATTTTAGAATTTATTATCATTTATTTGTCTTGGGAGATAAAAATTTCCTACCATTGAGTGGATTTTTAGCTCCCTGGCAACTATTTATTTTTATTTGGCACATGATTTGCGCTTGTGACATTCATTAAAAAACTTAAATGTCAGAATGACAAACAAACGGTCGGACTGACAACTGACATTTTGACAGCTGACAACCAAACTTATTCATCTACCCACCTTTTTATAGGAAATTCAAGATATTTTTATTTGTTTGTTTCAATTACGGAGGGTGAATGAAAAACTTTAATTATTTACTTTAAAACATTGAAAATCTACAGTGAAAATATGCTAATATGATGTGGAATGTGTGTGAAGGTAAAATTAACATTATTTTTCTAGGACCTAGTAGCTTATTTTGCTACAGTACAATTTTTGGTGAGTAGATTTTTTTTTTATTTTAAACTAGTTTAAAATAAAAAAAAAATCGTAAAGTAAAAACTATGTCTTACTAAATGAAAACTATTTTCCCTATACCAACTACTAAGGGTCCAATACCTAATACAACACTACTGAATGATAGATTTTATCAACCTAAAACAAATCAATAGCCAAGGACTCCTGAAACAAAATTAAGAATTCCAGAGAACTACAAATGTTACATAATATTGGTGGTTGCAAAGTGTAAATTAAGAAACAATAGATTAGCTGAATACAAATGAAGGATTACAATCCTATCATCAACATCTAGTTCATAAAACAATGTTACTGACCAACCTTTGAAAACCTGTACAACCTAAAACATCCTACGTGCCCAAAGTTTAGACCTATGTTTAACGGCCAAAAACGCCAAACACTTGGCTGCCTAGAGGGAGACTAGTTAACAAAAAGTCAGTCGAACCAACAAGTAAACTAAACCAAAACACAAAATGCAAACTACGACTATAACAATTACCAATATTACTAATATCCTTAGGGATTCTAAGTACAAACAACCGATGATAAAAGAACAAAGTTTTAAAACCTCAGATTAATGGCTAAAACTCCGTCCAAATTAATCCGCTTACTCAACACCTAGTTCACAAAAGGTCAGTTAAAACAAAAAACTAAGTAATGCCTTGGCTATAACAAAATACAACCTACAACCATAAATACAGGAACAATGCTAATAAACTGGTGGTTGCTAGTACACACTAAAAAAACTTGAGGAACAAAGTCCAGACCTCTGATTAATGGCCTAAAACGCCATTCCTCCAAATTTCTTACTCCGATAACCGGTCAACAAGTCAGTCATAAGTCATGTCAGTCATGTTACTGTGTGGCAGTGTGTATCTGTGAGTGTAGGGGGTGCTAAGGTAAGCCAGTGGGTTGCTGAATAATTACTAAATAATAAAATTAAATTATACCCTTCCATTCATCATTTCTACATTCCCCTCTTCTATCACACATTCACAATAATTTAATATTTATAATTTAGAAATCATAACAGTTTCCAGCTGATGTGTACCTTGTGTAAGTGTGGAGGTGTGAGATCGTGTACGAGTGTAAACGTTAGAGTTTGTGAGCTGACCGGAATTATCATTGTAACCTCTATAGCCACTAGCTAACCAAATAGCATATAAGAACCTAGGATAAGCAAAAATAATGCTGGAGAGTCCAATGCATTTAAAACTCCCACAGCCTAAGCCTACCACTAAGTAAATAGAAAAACTTTCTTAGTACACTGCAATATTATATAGATATTTTGACAGGCCGAAAGTGAGGGTAATAGTACCTCTAACACTTCCTAGAGACTGCTAGGAGTCAGCGGCCGGAGGTGGGGAAAACACCAAACACCTCCTAGAGCCCTTTATAAAACACCTCTCCTAGGATACTGCCTTCAGATGGGTCAGTACCTCATACCTATATACAGCGTTAATTAAAATAGAGTGAAAGCTTCCTTAAATAAATTTTAACTGAAAGTTATTACGTTAAAGTTAAGTAAAAGGACGTATAACTATTACAGGTTGTAAGTGTTATTATATCAAATCTAGGTATTGGTATATTAATTTAAGTAGTTATAATAAGTTGGTAAGTATTTAATATTATGCATTAAAGCAACATCATAAATTAAGAGCTAGGAATTTCACCAGGTCGTACAATATCTTTTATATGGAAGTTGCCTAGATCCTTCCCAGTTAAGGATTTTAGGTTATATACCAGGGGACCTAGCTTCCTATTAATAATGCACTTCTCATAACGGGGAGCCAATTTGGCCGAATAATATTTCGCCGCATCAGATAGCGTGAAACACTTTTTATAAACAAATTGACCTTCCTGTAACTCAATGGGACGCCTTCTGATATTATAGTATTTAGCGTTCCTAGAGTGTGCATCTAATAAATGTTTGCGAACTTTTTCAAAAATTAATTTTAAGTCTTTCAGTGAGTCAGTAAAGCCAAAATCAATGTCTGCTATAACATTCCTATCCTCAGGGTGGTCTGAGTTATATAACTTGTACTTCTAACAATTTCCCTGTTTACTCGAGGATTATAGAACAGATGAGGTATACTATATTTGAGAATACAATCCCCAAAATTCTTTGGAAATGAACTGGGGTCCGTTATCTACATATAAATACTTCGGGGTTCCATGTACTAGGAATATACTTTTCTCAAGACAATTAATTATAGTATTCGAAGTTACTTTCTTCAATGGAGACAAAGTGACATATTTACTGAAATAATCTGAGCACACAAACAAATACTGGCTCCTACAGTAAGAGAATTTATTATATTTAATTTTCAAGTTTGGATAAAATGTTGGACTAGTGGAAACTTTTTTAAAGATCTTTATTCTATGTTGAAATAGTGTCAGGGATAATAATTATGTTCTTTACCTATGTATCAGTTCAAATTCAAATTGCCTTAGCGACATGTCCATCGGTTCAAGCGGCCTGTTAAATTTTTAAATTTAGAACCACTGAAGCGAGGCATGCTCAGTAATAATATAACATTACTTGCCTTCTACCTAAGCTTGTTTACAAAGAAAGAGAAAAGTCAGGCATGTTAAATAAAAATAAGTTTTAAAATTAAATTTCAAGTTCAAGTCCATTGTTATTAAAATAAAGCTAAGTTATAAAGCAAAATTAAAAGACCAAATCAAACTGTTAAGTAATGTAAGAACTTCAAAATTAAATTATTAACTTCAACTAAATTTGGAAAAGGAAAAGTTAAATTAAAATTCCTATAAATATTTAAATAGGTATATATAAGTTAGGTAGGTACCTATCTAATAAGTTCACACTGTACCTACTAACAAAAAAAATACAATTTAAAATCAAATTAAAGTATATATGTAAGTGAAGTGATATTATTTCAAAACAAAAACTATGTCTACACGCCTACTAACACGTATAAAACACAAGATTAAATTCAGACTAAGTTACGTAATAATCAGTATGTTAAGTTAGGAATTTGAAATTAAAGGTGAGTGAGGTAGGTATGAGTAGGTATGTACTACTATAATAAAATCTCCCAGATAAAAAGTATGTTTACAAACAAAATCTAAAATTGAAAATCAAACGGCATTTAAAATTTAAAGAAGCAACGTTCAAAAGAAATTCAGTTTCAAAAAAAAAATTTCAAAGTTTCAAAAACAAGTTCCAAGAAAAATTCTAAGTTCAAAAAAAATTACAAGTTTAGAAAGAATCAAAGTATCAATAAAAAATCTAAGTTTAAAAATATTCATTGGTTTACTTCCATTGGTTGTCTGGAAGAAATAGCTTGTTAACGATAAGACCGCCGCTGGTAAATTTATACTTTTGACAAACTATAAGTTTAAAAAGAATTAAAAGTTTAAAGAAATTCAAAGTTCAACTCAACTAAGTTTCAAAACACACTAGGTACTCATAAAATCAAAGTTCACACCCGACACAGTCTAAAAAATCTAGATTCTAAAACAAAGTACTAAAAGAAATCTAAGTTTACTAAAACTGAAAAGTTAATGTTTAAAGATGTTTATTGAATCAAAGTGTTTACTAAATATTATCCAATAGAATCTCCATGCAAGTCTATAATAAAATACCGTAAGGTTTGCAAATATTTTACACTAGATGGCGTTACTGGTTTTGAAATGAGCATGAATGTCAGAAATAAATTTAGAGTTTCTACAGAATTAAAAGCATTAAATTACATTTAAACAAGAAAGGTAAACAAGTCAAGAATAATAAGTTCCTGAATCTAAGTTAAATATTAAAAGTTAATTATATGTTTACTTGCATTTAAATAATAAAAGTTAAAAGTAAACAAGTAAAAAAATTAAAAGTTAAATAATTATTTACGTGTGATTTACTCAGGGGTTACTTTGAACAACCTTGAATATACAAGAGAAATATATAAACAAAACAACAAGAATACTACAGGTAAATAAGTTACCTATTGGCAAACGATATAATTTAATAAAAAGACTAAACAATGAGAATGTAGTTTACATTCCAAAGTATTATGTCATAAAAAGTTTTTCGATCACCCGCGGTTCAGTCTACTCGCTCGTATTTAAATTAAAAATATTAATATGCCCTTCACTAATTATCAGAAACAAAACCAACTGGAATTTATTGATATACCTACGTATATTAAGATTACAAAAAATATTATACACGAAAGACAACAAAAAAAAATCAATCAAGTAATTTCATTTATGTTCGTGTCAATTTGTGTAGGTATAGTGTAGTAGTAATATTCGTTAAGTTATGGTAATAAAATGAGACCTAAATTCATGAGCTATTGAAATCCTAAGATCATAAAAACAAAGAAAGATCAAAGTCCACAACAAAAGAAATTCATAAGAACACATAAACAGTCCTACCAAATGCACTCATAAAACAACTGATAAGAACAACAAAGAATCCTACTGCACAAATCCAACAAAAAAAATCAAAGTCAAATAAAAGTCACCAAAAATTATTAACTCACGCGTAACTGCAAAAAGACTCGTTCGTTCCTCCTGTGAATTACACACAAGAAGAAATTCACGGCTTATATGCCGGATAAAACATACGAACAAAAAATATTAGGTTATGCAACAAGACAATATTAAATAACAACTAATCTGAAAAACAAGATTATTATGCCTTGGTAAATAAATCAAAACCAAAAAAACAGTGCGAGTTACGACTATAAGATATATCAGCCTAAATTAAATTCATTAAGCCGTAGGTATGCTGAAAAAAAAACATTTCGTCAGCTAAAAATAAACATTCATAAAAAGTCTTTACGAAGGTGATATGTACGATCCTGTGAATAAAAAATGACCTAGTCAACACAAGATAAATATCGAGTAAATTAAAATGAGGGTAGTTTCAAAACTATTTGAGTTATATAGTGTAAGACAGTATCTAAAGTTTTGCGAAGTTAAAGTTATGTCGTTTAATATTAAGCGGACTTACTGAAATAAAATTGTTATGAGTTTACAACAATTTAACAAAATACAAAGTTATTACAATTTCACACACAAAATAATTTTGTACCAAACGCTTCTCTCTAGGCTTCACGTTGGGTACGCCACTGTAGCAATTTAGGGTGTACTGACTGAAATTTCCGACTAGCAAAATTGTACACCAGCATGAGAGCCAGGGTCATGGATGGTTTCAGCCTAGAGAGGAGAAAGATCAGAAGAATTTAGAATAAGGGCGCCACTGATCTCCCTCCTACAAACGAGAAGCGGGGTTGGTACAAAATAAAAATCATTAACAAAGTTATATAGGTTATTTTATTCCTTGGTTCCACATCATTAGTTACAAAATAAACATGCATTAAATTATCAAAATAAATATGTAAGCAAGTTGAGGTACTGGTGAAATTAATTTATGGTACATACAATTCCGACTTATTACTAGCCGCTTAAACAAACTAGGTTCTTATGGCGCGTGGCCTAAAATGGAACTAATTTAATACAAGGACCGTATTATGTCCATACGGTAAATTTACACGAGATTAATGTACAATAGGGTACCTAAGAATGGCTTAGGGCCCAAAATAAAAGGTACGTTACGATCGAAATTAAATTAGCAAATTAGGTTAAATAAAAAAAGTTATTTAAGTAAGTCCAGTATTATTTAGCACACGTGGTGATGTCACAGGGAGCTGCTGATGGCCCTTCGACCGTGACCAGGAATCACCCACGTGGACAGAACAAAAGTTACAATAAATCTATTACAAATCTTGCGTTATCTGCAGAGATTATATGGGGGGAGTACTATATTCCTCACACGAATACTACAACAGGAGCCCTAGGGTCCTGCGGCACGCACGTGGCTGTTCCACAAAATGGCGGCGACGGCGCGGCTTGAAAATCGGGAATTAAACCACGTAGAACGCAGCTGGGCAGCTACACTAGCGCCACCCGCTGGAATATGCTCGGCGGCAGCCTCGCCTGTGACGGGCGGCGGCCGAAGCTTGAAGAGGCGGAGCCCTAACCCGGGACCCTGTGAACAATTCACAGGTCTTAGGCCCGTTCCTATCAACCTACGGGAACATGGCGTTCCAGAGTAGAACAATCCTACCCACTCAGATAAAAAAAATAAACTCACCACTTAAAAGTGGGTAGGCCAACACGTGTTCGCCTGGCGGACGCGCGGGACGAACGGCACACGCAGCTCGGTGTCGGAATCAGTGCTATAGGAAAAGAACAAGATTTAACATCGAGAAACCTCTAGAAATACCGACGTAGGAGGTCGGTCAGCGATAAAAAATTAACCGAGGTTACTCACCGGTGATTAAACAAAACACTGATTTTACTGTATTTCTATTAAAACTTTTACTGGAGACTGGGGAACTTGTCCCTATAAAAAAAAATAAAACACTCATGGGCGAGGGACGCCACGGCAGAGCCGACGGCCTTCCCCCGCCCTAACCGCGACTTCTTACTTGTGCTCTCGATGCGTAAAAGAAAGAACAATGGGCGTGTTTTGCCTTATAAAGGCTTTCATGGCGTCGTATGGCCTGGAGGGGAAAAAACATGGACGGCTGGGCTACCAGCGCATAAATCCAAATACTACTCAACAGACTTGACACGACTACCCTACTGTTTCAAAATATTAATCCGACCCGATAAATGAAACACATCGAATCGGCCTCACATCTGACCCAAGGCGATTCCCTCACTATAAACCCTACCTGTAGTTGGTAGTGCCTACTATTTAATTGTTATTTATTGGAGAGGAAACCGATATAAATTGGTATTTAACTATTTTTAACAATTTTATTATTTTAGAATTTATTATCATTTATTTGTCTTGGGAGATAAAAATTTCCTACCATTGAGTGGATTTTTAGCTCCCTGGCAACTATTTATTTTTATTTGGCACATGATTTGCGCTTGTGACATTCATTAAAAAACTTAAATGTCAGAATGACAAACAAACGGTCGGACTGACAACTGACATTTTGACAGCTGACAACCAAACTTATTCATCTACCCACCTTTTTATAGGAAATTCAAGATATTTTTATTTGTTTGTTTCAATTACGGAGGGTGAATGAAAAACTTTAATTATTTACTTTAAAACATTGAAAATCTACAGTGAAAATATGCTAATATGATGTGGAATGTGTGTGAAGGTAAAATTAACATTATTTTTCTAGGACCTAGTAGCTTATTTTGCTACAAAGACATGATCTCTTCCGTGTTGACACTGGACAACGTGATGTTTATCTCTGTACGTGGTTTGAGATGATAACTTAGCTTTACGTGATTTATACTCAAGATTAAAGTAGGAAGCGATTTGTGCATGTCATACTCTACAACGGTGTTGTTGAAACAACGAAAAATGTTACACGGGATCACAGGAGTGCGTAGGTACCTGTGTGTATGTTTGTGCCCGCGTTTGTCCTTTGTACCTTGCAGGAGCTCGACTGAGTGGACACCCCGACGGTGCCAGTTATTCTACCGCCTACCGTACTGTGCTTCGGCAGAGCAGGAGGGCACCGGGCTAGGGAAATAACCGGACTGCAAAGTCTTAACGTCTTTTGACATTCGAGTTTCGAGTGAGAAGCGTTGGTGAAGTGCACTAAGAATCTTAAGTAGATACATCACTGTGAAATCCTGGATGGCACTATGGTAATGGGTAGGGTACTTGCTGATATTATGAGCAGCGTTATCTCTTACCACGGCGCTCAGGAGACCGTCTCGCTGGGTTCCTCAAGTCCTGGTGAAGATGCGGATCATAACGTGAAGCTCGCGTGTATAATTGAAGCGCCACTCGCCGCTCTCACAAATATGTACCTATATATATATTATAAGATATCGCCCGATCAGCTTGATGTCCAATGTGTACAAGATATTCTCTAAGATAATACTACAACGAATTACTAACAAATTGGATGAGGCCCAACCAAAGGAACAAGCCGGATTCAGAAAGGGCTACTCCACTATCGACCATATACACTCCGTTAGACAAATTTTGGAAAAATACAACGAGTATAATAAGAAAATATACATAGCCTTCATTGACTATTCAAAAGCATTTGACAGTCTCAATCACGAATATATTTGGCAAGCCCTAAAAGAACAAGGAATCCCTACAATCTACTTAAACATCATAAAGACCATCTATAATACAAGTTCAGCCAGGATTAAATTAGAATCATTAGGAAAGGAATTTCCGCTGGAAAGAGGTACCAGACAAGGAGACCCGCTCTCTCCAAAGATTTTTTCAGCTGTCTGAGAAAAAATATTTAGACAACTTTGTTGGGATAATTATGGCCTTAACATAAATGGTACAAAAATCAACCACCTAAGATTTGCTGATGATCTAGTCCTCTTCGAAGAAAGCCCTCGAAATCTAGAACAAATGATCAACACATTAAACAGAGAAAGCTCCAAAGCAGGACTAAACATATTAGTAAAACAAAACTAATGACAAACTACACCAAAGTACAAATATTAAGCAGCAATGAAGCAATAGATTATGTAGAAGCATGGGCGTACCCAGCTTCTGACCCAGGGGGGGGGGCAAGCAAGGACGAACTCAATTATTTTTTACCGAACTTGAACTTTATGCCTGTATGTATATTATGTTTTAACGTTGAGCAGTTACCTATTTAAAAGGTGCGCCATGCTTTGCTTTTAGCTCACACAGAAATATACATCCTTAAAAAAGCGCGAGCAGCTTGCTGGGAGCGCCAAGAAAATTTTATACTATTTACAAGAAAAAAGTGCTGTTAACTTGCCCCCCGAGCGGTAGGAAAAATTAAATATTATTCCTTAAAATAGCGCAAGCAGCCTGCTGCGAGCGCCAAGAAAATTTTATATTTTCGACAGCAAAAAGAAAAAAAGGAAAAATAAAATACTTATCATAGCGCGAACAGATTGCTATGAGCGCCAAGAAAAAAAAATTGACAATAAAAAACGTGCGATTAACTTTAACCGCAAGGGTAAAAGTTAATCGCACGTTTTTTAGTGTCAATTTTTTTTCTTACTGCTCAGAACAAGTGTTCTGAGCAGTAGGACAATTAAAATATTCCTTAAAATAACGCGAGCAGCTTCCTGCGAGCGCCAAGAAAAATTTATATTTTTGACAACGTAAACAGTGTGGTCGACTTTCTTCGAGCGGTAGGAAAATTGAATATTATTTAAAATTTAATGAGAGAAAAATTTATGTTTTGGACAACGAAAAGAGTGCGGTTATCTTTGTCTGAACGGTTAGAAATTTAATATTTTCACTTATATAAGAGCGCAAACAGCTTGCTGCAAGCGCCCAATAATTTTTAATATTTCTAACTACGAAAGGTGATCTTAGTTTCCGAGTCATTCCGAGCTGCAAGAAACTTAAACATTCTTACTAATAAGTGCGCGAGTAGATTGCTGTGAAAATTTCAAAATCTTGATTATGTAGAGTGTACGAACTACTTAACGCAAGAAAATACTATATTTCTGACCACGATCGCTACTTATAAGAAATATACTATAAATACTATTACCTATACCTACCTACGAACTTGCCACAATTGCCAATTTTGAATACATGATTACAAAAAATGAGCACTTAATATGCTCCAAGTGGTAAAAAAAAAAATTTTACTAAAAAGCTAAAAAAAACTTGCGAGGTGTCAAGGGACACCCGGATGGAACGAAGTTCCCACGATTTACACGATTTATTATTTACAAAAAACCTGTATACACTCAACAAAAATAATCGTCGCGACACCACACTGTTCAATGCGAAATAGAAATGAAAATATCTGGCTTGCTTTCTATAAGAGAGAGAGAGAGATACAGACAGACAGAGAAACCTGCGCACGCCGCACAGCTAGCTTACTATAGCAACAAGTGAATTAAATTAAAAATAAAAAAAACCCCAACGCAGCGCTTTCAAAATATGTAATTAGCGGTTTTTTGGTGGCGGCCATCTTGAATTTTAAATTTATCATAGTGCGTTGTATTCTACTAGTTAAGCCCCCCCCCCCCATCCCCCTCACACACCCTCTCATTCCCCTCCCCCTTCACACCCCCATCATCCCCCTCCCCCCCTTTAAAGTAGTAAGTCTCTATGACCGCTGTAGCGGCTGTAACGTTGTGTTAAAAACTTTTTTTCGGACCGCTATTATAGCGGTTGGGACGTTTGAGTGGATAGCAAAGTGTCTTGACAACTTTTCGTACGAATTTTTTCCGTCTAGTCTCCTTTCACAACGCGCGATAAGGAACTTCATTCCAAAAAATATAGTCCTTACTATGAAACGTGTGTGACCTGCTTATTGCGAGCGCCAAAAAAATTTTTTTTTTTACAGATATAATTCAAGAAATTAGGTTTCCAGGGGGGGGGGGGGGGGGGCGCAGCTGCCCCCAAAAATTGTATAAAATTTTGCTCATATTTTTATACAATTTTTAAAAGTATTCCCAGTTTGCTACTTTAAATAACAACAATGGCATTCTCAATTATATGTAAAATATCTATCTTTAAACATGCCTCAACCATCTTATTAAGTATCAAACTGGTTATACTTTTAAAAATTGTATAAAAATATGAGCAAAATTTTCAATTAACACATTTCCAAAAAAAGGATTTATCAATTGTTATTTGACTAAGTTATATCGTGCGAGCGAGACAGAGCAACTCAGCGACTATTAACCCCTTAACTAAAGTACACAGAGAAAAATTAGGAATATGCTAAAGAGCCATGGAGAGAAGCATGCTTTCAGTAAAAAAAAAAAAGGTAGCACTCCGGGAGTGCCGGCAGAAGTGAAAACATCAATATTAACGTTGTGTTTAATTATAAGTATAAAAGTACTATCATTATGAGGTAGAATACAATGTTTATTTATTGCGCTATCGTACACAAATATGACAATTTATATGTTGTTATTTATAATATTATATCGTTATTTATATATTACATTAAATTTTATCTCTCAGAAAAATCAATTTCCATCCATAATTTCGACGACTTTTACACCATCAACAGACACTCAGGCACGGTAGAAAGAGTGGGAGATACTAGTTCCTCTCCCTTCCCCTCGATCTTACGCTTTTTCGATCAGCATCACGTGACCCTGACGCGAGTTTGAAAGTTTTTACCCATACAAAAAAAAGTGCTCAGCGCCGCTAAAGAAGTTTTCACTTCAAAAATTATAAAATATCAAATTCCAACATAAGAAATAAAACAAATGTAATAGACATTCTCACTAGAATAGACCAACTTAAATAGAGGTGGACAGGCCACATGATGAGATGTGGCCACGAAAAATGGAGCAAACTCCTAACAAACTGGTACCCCAGAGTTGGGAAAAGGAGTAGAGGACGTCAACACCTCAGATGGGAGGACGACCTGAGACAGACAGCAGGCCTATTTTGGAGGAGAGCCACCGGCGATAGACAACAATGGAGACGGCTAGAGGAGGCAAATTTTTACAATTGATACAATTGGTTTATGATAACTGAAGTAAGAAACAAACAGTTTTGATTCGAACCTATTTAAGTGTCTAATAAACAAGTGAATTAAATTAAAAATTTAAAAAACCCCCAACGCAATACGTAATTCACAATTTTTTTGATGGCGGCCATCTTGGATTTTAAATTTTATATAGTGGGCTGTATTCTACTTGTTAAGCCCTTTCATTTGATACCCATATTGAGGGGGTCGTGGAAGAAAAAAGTAATCCGCTATTTTGTAGCGGCGGCCATCTTGGACCGATTTCCACCAAACATAGCTAAGAACACTCTCGACTAACTCTACTTTCAAACAAAAAAAACAAAATCAAAATCCGTTCATCCGTTTGGGAGCTACGATGCCACAGACAGACACATACACACACACACACACAGACAGACAGACAGACAGACAGACAGACAGACACGTCAAACTTATAATACCCCGTCGTTTTTGCGTCGGGGGTTAAAAAAATATAAAAATATAAATATAAAATATAAAAAAAATATATCGGGCGCGCGCTTGTCTAAGCCGCCTGTGCCGCCTAAACAGAGCAGTACACTCAGGCACGGTAGAAAGAGTGGGAGATACTAGTTCCTCTCCCTTCCCCTCGATCTTACGCTTTTTCGATCAGCATCACGTGACCCTGACGCGAGTTTGAAAGTTTTTACCCATACAAAAAAGTGCTCAGCGCCGCTAAAGAAGTTTTCACTTCAAAAAAAAAAAAAAAATATATAAAATAAAAATATCGGGCGCGCGCTTGTCTAAGCCCCCTGTTCCGCCTAAACAGAGCAGCACACTCAGGCACGGTAGAAAGCGTAGACAGAGAAAGAACTATAGACTTTGGGATGTGTTCTATCTCATTCGCACGAGAAAGAGAACAACTTATGCGAAAGCTGTGTAAAAGAAAGAAATAGAATGATGCTATTTTTTGTTTCATACAGCGTGCCGCTTTTTTCGTGTTTCGCAAAATAGTTTGCGAAACAAATTTTGACAGCTAGCTGCAAAATATTGTAGTCGTCTTGATTAAAATATAAATTACTGATTTTCAGCAAAGATTTTTTTAATGAAATTACTTGTAAACGATAAAGACTGAATATATCTACAATTTAGGTTAAAAAATGGTGCGGTGTAGCGTGATAGGGTGTAAAAGTGATAGTGAAAAGAAAATGTTCGGATTGTCTTTTCATTCGTAAGTATTATACTATTTTTTTAATACAAGCATTTCGTAACAAAATTTTAATCATTAGTAATTGTGTTGTATGCACTCTAGACGTAACTTAGGCTTTATAAAAAGCTTAAATATAAAAAATAATTATTATTATAACCTCAAAACTGAAAACGCTTGTGTTGCCAACTTTTTTTATAAATATAAGACATTCATTGAAAAATAATGGCTTGACTTATTATTTATAATGTATATAGTAGTCAACTCGAACACGAGGGTGTGCTATCGGCCGTCTGAAAAAACCGTAGACAGAGAAAACTAAAACAATAAAGATAAAATAAAAAAAAGATGTTTTGATTAAGTTTTTTGGTCCATGAAGTCATCAAAATCCGTAATAAATATGATTAAATTTACATCAGGTATTAAAAATACCCAGGACTACCTTTTTTTTTTTGCCCTTGTCAATATCCCTATTCATAACAATAATTGACTTGAACGAGTGGCTGGGGCCCTGGCTTCCTGTCACATGTGGCGCAGTGGCGCAGATAGTGGCTTGTGGGTCGTACACTAGCATTTAGAATTTTTGGATTGAGTGCTTTTCACGAAAGGAGTCCCGCGAAATTTAAAGGAACTAAATAGGTATTTCTACGTTTTTTACCTCAACGACGTTTTTTTATTTATAAGTAGTATTTAAATCATTGCTTAATAGTTAGGTGATGTAAATACTTTTTCATAGTTGGTTTAATCTTAAATACATATGTATATAAAATATTGAAGAAATAAATGCTCATAAATAAACAAGTGAAATTTAAAAAAAAACTTAATAAAAACAAGCTTTTATTATTATTATTACCATCTAGCACCAAAGTATTCGCCAAGACGAATCAAATGAGCCCAAACTCGATAGAGTTGCGTCGTTTAATTACGGAGTTCCTATGGCCACCTTCCAGTTCTATCATCAGATCAGCTCCTCGTCATAATAATATTGCATTGTCATCCGATTTATATATGGTTGCAAAATTTCAGCTCTATCGGAAACCGGGAGTGGATCTAATTAAATTTGCAAGATTTGATTACAGACAGACAGACAACAGACAGGTGAAAGTAAATAAAAGCTTACAATAAAAAGGTTATCTCTTAAAATTATAAATTATAACCAAATACCATCCCATATAAAAAATGTAGACTCATTTCCCGTGTTTAAAAAACAGCTTACATAATATCTTACCTCTATATTGTACCAACGAGTTATATATTGTAGAAAATAAATTTCTTATATGTTTAACTCAAACATTGAAAATTATAGGAATATGTATATTTGAATTTATCTCATATATTTTGTATCATGGCAAATATCGTTGATAATATTATAACCTTCCTGACCTGAAAATTATCTTTGTTTTTGAAACGAAGTATAGTAACTACCTTTTTCCCCCCAGGAAAATGCGTTACCCGCGCATTGTCACCCAGCGCCGAGGGGCGCAGGGTGGTATGTGGGACCCCCCGTCGAAGATGTGTGTGGTGAGGATAACCATTAAAAAACATGGGGGTGTTCCTGCGGAATGCCATATCACCGGGGCTGCGGGTACACCGAAGCACTCGTCCGCGGCAACTAATAATATCTACCCTATCTTGTAATCTTATTATTTAAGTTTTATTTAACTTGATGATTGTGACGACTAACGAAATAATAATTGTTATGTACCAAAGTGTGTCTTTGTTGATAATTATTGATAATAAAGATCTTTAAAACCTCAACCTTATCTATTACCATTAGGATAAAGTCTAACTCACAGAGTACATTTTATATATAGTAAGTCTACCTCGTATTTTACTTAATAAATGGTTAGGTACTTATTTCTAAAAAATAAAGGAACATGCACAAATTTTGGTTTAATTTTCTTCGTATGGTAACCCGAAATATGGTGACGTAATATTTCTTGTCCCTTTTAGCGGCACGCTTTGTGATAGTCTACAGTATTATCCGTTTACGGTAGAAAGAGTGGGAGATACTAGTTCCTCTCCCTTCCCCTCGATCTTACGCTTTTTCGATCAGCATCACGTGACCCTGACGCGAGTTTGAAAGTTTTTACCCATACAAAAAAGTGCTCAGCGCCGCTAAAGAAGTTTTCACTTCAAAAATTATAAGAGCAAAGTCATTTCAGTGGCGAACCGACTTTCGACGCTCTTACGACTCGTAGACTCGTAACCCCAAAAAGAGGGACGTGACGTTCCACGTTCCTTCTTTTTGGCGTTGTAGTCACAGGCTACTGTTGAGGATTATAACTATCTAGGTACTTTATGTCCCAGCAATATGGTGCCTAATCTAAATACATTACTCAAATGCACACTTGTATTTGTTCAGAAGTGGGTACCTACCTAATGTTTGATGATGACGCAAGGAACGCTAACATCAGCAGCAGGTTGGCGGGTGTCGGTGGTGGGGAGTGTCAGGAGCGGTGAGTGGGAGGCAGTGATCACTCACCGCGGGGCGCCGGCTCCGGCTTGTCCTGGTCGGGGAGGCAGGCCATGGGCGCGAGGGCGGCGGACTCCAGCGTGACTGACGGCTGCAGTGTCACCCGACCGCCTGTCGACTGTTCCTCCGGCGGCGGCGCATCTCGCGACTCAATATTGACACGGCGGAGCGCGCGCGGGGTGCCTCCGAAATGCTAATTTTCACAAGTTTCCTGATACGGGCGAGTGATATCATTATATTGTTTTATTACGTGTGATGTCGCACGGAACTCGGCGGTCGGTAAACAGTAGGTAGTCTGCGGCCCCGCTCACATCTTTCGTAAACACACGAGGCCAAGCGACGCATTTGAGCCGTGTGTTACAGGTAGGTAGGTATCATCCGTCACCCGGGTGTCGAGACGTGCCGGCGGCTTATCGAAAAACGGCTCTCCCCTTCTAATTTTTCATAGCAAGTTAAATAACGAGCCACCAGATAGATTTTGGGTAAATATAAAATCGAAGTCCAAACGGCCCGCGGCCCGTGAGTCAGAGAGCCAACGATCGATAATAGGCTTTAGTCATTTTATGAAAGCTGAAAATTGGAGTTATTTCTAATGTCATTCAAAGAAAATTTATGTATAAAACAAATTTTTATACTACAAAGTAAACCTTTATTAGGTACGCGGTACGTACGACTTACGACTTAGGTAGGTACACATTTGGTGATCGTTCTCACTCCACCTCTATTGGGATTGGGACTATCTATTTAGGACTTAAACTGAAACTTGGCCTATCACACTAATATTATAAAGGCGAGAGTTTGTGTGTGTATGTTTGTTACTTCTTCACGCCTAAACGGGTGGACCATTTGAACTGAAATTTGGTATATAGACAGTTTAGACCTTTTTTTTGACCCAGGAAAAATGCATTACGCATCATCACCTCACGCCGGGGGGTGCGGGGCGGTATGTGGGACTCCCCCGCTGAAGGTGGAAGCGGCGGGGTTACCCACTAAAAACCTGGGGTGTTTCCACCTCGCGCCTTAGTTCCGGGGCAACGGGTACGCCGAAGCACGCCCATACTACCATGCACATTGTCACTCGCATACTCACTCACTGACACATACACACACTCACACAGACACGCGCACAAACTCTCTCTCACACACACACACACACAATCGCACGCATCTAATATTATAATCATTATAGTACCTAATAGTATATATTAGGAGCAATCAAAATTTTCTATATTCAAAATATCTCTATTATATAATTGTCTTTTAGTCATCTGTTCTATAAACTAAGTAGGTAAATGTGTGTAGTAAACCCGCTATGACAAACCTCTCGACGTGCCATCTTAGTTCGAGCAAAGGGGCAGCCTGAAAACCAGCAACTACGCTAACCACGGGTTGACGTAGTTAGGTACACGCTGAGGCTGCCCCTATTGCCAAATAATTGTGGCGCAACACTATATCGCGCGCCCATCACTAGTCCAGGCGTCCCGCGTCATATATATTTTTTTTATTTAAACCATTTTGTTAACTGTGTAAAATTTGATAATAAATTTATTTTCTTTCTTTTCGTCCGCGGCCCCAGCGGCGTTGGTCCTAAGGGACCCCACCTCTTACCGAAATGGCGCACGAAAACACCGCGCGCGCCACCTCCCGGACCTGTTCAGTGACAACGAACGCCGGCGGCCGGCCGCCTCGGGTTCCTCTTAGTTTCACCGTGGTCTCCTCTACGCGCGAGAACCCACCGGGGGTAGATAGTTTAGACCTTTTTTTTTGACCCAGGAAAAATGCGTTACGCATCATCACCCCACGCCGGGGGGCGCGGGGCGGTATGTGGGACTCCCCCGCCAGAGATGGGAGCGGCGGGGATACCCACTAAAAAACCTGGGGTGTTCCTGCGGGACGCCATAATGCCGGGGCAACGGGTACGCCGAAGCATTCATCCGCGGCCCCGACGGCGTTTGGTCCTCACTGACAGGAGGACCCCTCCGCGGTGGGGTGAAGAGGAGTTTCACCCCACCCTCTCAAGGGGCCACCTCGTGGGTCTGTGCTTGCGGCGACGAGTACCCCCGTACTCGCCGCCTAGACCCAGGTTATGGGGGCTGGAGAAGGGCGTGGAAGATACGCCTCCGACGCCCCCTTCTCCGGGCACGCATCGGGAGGTCGGTGGTGACCTCCCGTTCGCGTTCCGCGATCTCCTTCTGCGAGATGACACTCTCGCAGAACGACAACACAACGCAGGCTACAGTATCTACAGCGGGTAAAACTGCCGGGCGCAGCTAGTAAATTATAATGGCGAAGGTTTGCTGATCGCCGGCTCAAAAATTAAATTCAGTGGAACTCGCACAAAAGATTCGTAATTCTTACTATTCTACCATTTTCTATTTACAATATTAGACAGGATGATATTTGGCGTTTACTAAACGATACTAAAATATGTATTTATTTGGTTTCCGAGATCTAGGGTGGCGCACAGTCCAGAATCCGGACGTTGTGAATCGAGGTGCCATCTTTCAGGTTCTATACATATCTTTTAAAGTATTATACGGTACTACAAATTCGGGGATTGCGGCTACGAAACGTTTAGAACTAGGTATCACCAAATGATAATATTTTGTTAATTTCATTCAAATACGAGAAGGGGCGACTCGATCCGCACGCGCATCGATCTCGGGGGTCGGTTTACGAAATAAAATACAAACAAATTTAGTTAATGATTTAATGAACGTGTCCAGGTCGCGGCGGCTAGAGGCGCTGCAGGCTCCAGGTCGCGGCGGCTAGAGGCGCTGCAGGCTCCAGGTCGCGGCGGCTAGAGGCGCTGCAGGCTCCAGGTCGCGGCGGCTAGAGGCGCTGCAGGCGCGGGCGCAGGGCCGGCTCCAGGTCGCGGCGGCTAGAGGCGCTGCAGGCGCGGGCGCAGGGCCGGCTCCAGGTCGCGGCGGCTAGAGGCGCTGCAGGCTCCAGGTCGCGGCGGCTAGAGGCGCTGCAGGCGCGGGCGCAGGGCCGGCTCCAGGTCGCGGCGGCTAGAGGCGCTGCAGGCGCGGGCGCAGGGCCGGCTCCAGGTCGCGGCGGCTAGAGGCGCTGCAGGCTCCAGGTCGCGGCGGCTAGAGGCGCTGCAGGCGCGGGCGCAGGGCCGGCTCCAGGTCGCGGCGGCTAGAGGCGCTGCAGGCGCGGGCGCAGGGCCGGCTCCAGGTCGCGGCGGCTAGAGGCGCTGCAGGCTCCAGGTCGCGGCGGCTAGAGGCGCTGCAGGCTCCAGGTCGCGGCGGCTAGAGGCGCTGCAGGCGCGGGCGCAGGGCCGGCTCCAGGTCGCGGCGGCTAGAGGCGCTGCAGGCGCGGGCGCAGGGCCGGCTCCAGGTCGCGGCGGCTAGAGGCGCTGCAGGCTCCAGGTCGCGGCGGCTAGAGGCGCTGCAGGCGCGGGCGCAGGGCCGGCTCCAGGTCGCGGCGGCTAGAGGCGCTGCAGGCGCGGGCGCAGGGCCGGCTCCAGGTCGCGGCGGCGCGCCTGGGCCCGCGCGTGCAGGTAGCGCGCGGCTCCCTCCCCGGCCCACGCCTGCGTGTAGTACTGCGCGCGCCGCTCCTCCTCGCCCCCGGGGCCGGGGCCGGCGGGGCCGGGGCCGGCGGGGCCGGGGCCGGTGCTGGCGGGGCCGGCCCCGGGGCTGCCCTCCCCCCGCATGCAGCGCAAGTCACGCGCCTGCGACACGAGCCACTTGTGCACGAACTGCTGCGGCTCGGCGCCGAACGACAGGAAGAACTCGCGGTTGGTCTTCAGCTGGTTGATCGTGTCGACGGTCTCGTGGATCTTCGAGTCGAGCCCCTGGATCTCCTGCTGGTTGGCGGTCGACAGCAGGAAGCTGTTCATCTGCGTCTTGAGCGTGTCGTCCACCTGCGACGGAACGAGACGTGGGATCGTCGGCGCGAGACGTCTCTCGGACGGTGAGGCGGCGGACGGACGAGACGAAACGAGTCTCGCTCGTAGACCGCGGAAGCCCGCCTCCGCCTCCTCCTAAAAACGGAGACTCGACGCCTCCGCCGCGTCTCCGTTTTCAGGAGGAGGCTCGTCTTCGCCTCCGTGACCCGAACGTGATAAAGTTGCGCGTTCGCCGAGGTTCGTTCGAGTCAGGCGATAAAAGCGTCGCGGCAGACGGCAAAGCGGCATCCTTACTTAGTGGCGTTACCTACTGCCCGCACCAAGCGTTTTGCTTCGTCGTTCTTAATGAGAACTGGTCGCGTTTGGAACACTTTGCCGTCATCCGTGTTTCCCGAGCGGTACAACTTGGGTATCTTCAAGGCACGAGTGAATAGGTACCTTTCTAGGCATCTTACGTGATCCATCGTCGACCGCATTTTCACTTTCCATCAGGTGGGATGTGGTCAAACGTAGGCCTATCTCGTATAAAAAAAAAAAAAAAAAAAAAAAAAAAAAAAAAGATCGCGTCACGTGTCCGCCTTCTTCAATGCTATATATGGCCCATACTTCTATACGGATGTGAGGCCTGGACTGTGAAAGAGCATCTCAAGAAACGAATAGAAGCATTCGAGATGTGGGCCTATAGACGCATGTTGGCAATATCTTGGACTCAGAAAGTCACCAACGAAGAAGTTCTACGACGGATTGGAAATAACCGCAAACTTTTGAAAACCATCAAACGACGGAAAGTGGCATATTTGGGCCATGTGCTTGGACATGACAGATATGAGATACTACAACTAATTATGATGGGAAAAGTAGCCGGTAAGCGAAAAGTCGGTCGTAGAAAGAAGT
>OX382331.1:1944062-2201348 GCA_947507615.1 Hemithea aestivaria
CCCACATTTTGTTTTTTTTTTTGCTTTTATTGTAACGGTTCGCAAGTAGATATTTAACTTAGTGTAGATTTCATTAGTTGCCATCCGTAATTAGTTTTTTTGTATTATTGTAACAGACAGCCAATTTTTTCTTTAGTGCTCGGCAGTTGCTGCTCGCCGGAAATAAAAACACAGGTGTATTTAGGCCCATATTTTTAATTATTTTGTTAATGCAGTAGTGTTCTAGCATTTTACTCGCACTTATTATATTGTCATTGTAGTTTGTTGCTTTTATTTGTTGGCCGCTTAAATACAAAATGGAAACTCACCCTATAAAATTCCTAATATTAAATAAAAATGAACTATCTTACGAAGTTCTCATTAGAGGTGACGAACCGGCTACTACAGTTCTTAAGTTACGGAATCAGATAAATAAATTAACCGCGTTAATACCCTCTAACGATATCTCTCCTCTCTATTTGGGAGGCTGTCGAAACCTATTTCTGAAGCCGAAAAACTGGAAATATTGCTTCACAATATTAGGCCAGTGTATGCTAACGTGCACGCGCACGCGCACGCGCACGCGCACGCGCACGCGCACGCGCACGCGCACGCACACGCACACGCACACGCACACGCACACGCACACGCACACGCACACGCACACACACACACACACACACACACACACACAAGGTATCCTAGTGTGGGGCAAGTGGACACCATAGGTAATCTGTTATTTAGTTAAGAAATCTTTGTTTTTCATATTTTAATGTTACCATGTATCTTACTATTACTTGAATAAATATATTTTATTATTATTATTATTATTAAACTGTCAGAGTTAAATCACAATTTTTAGATTGTGTGGCCAACCTATATATTGCAGTTTCTGATCGCCAAGATTACTACGGGACCTGCAACATGACCTGACGACTGCCTCCTACTTATCTTATAGGAAACAGTCGGGACCCAGTTTTACGTGCCTTCCGAAACATCTATCGTAACGTCCATATCATGTGAAACAGCTACTCTCAATCTTTCGTATTTCTTTGAGTACCTATTAATGGATCCCGCAACAACTAATGACATATTGGAATTCGGCCACAAAAGTCTAGTGAGAATTGCAACTATTGCTACATGTTCAATAACTTACTTGACATGAAGACGACGGTGGCGGTGAACAGACGTCAGTTTCTCGTTGGTGTTTCGGAGACGTGGTCGGTTCCTCTTCTTCTTTCAGAGCTTTCGTTGACAAATTCTTTTTCAATTGCTGTAAGGGGGAATAAAATATGTGGTTTATAGTCGAACAGAACAAGTTATTTACATTATCAAGGTCAGATTACAATCACAATTTTATAGGACCGTACGACACACAACGGTCCGACAAACAGCAGCATTCTCCATCGATCAGACCGAACCTAGATCTCTATCTACCGGAGCCACTGCATCTAGCTTGTTGCTAAGTGTTCTTGAGAATAAGGAATCAGATCAAACATAGAGCCTAGTAGATCCAGCATCTAGCTGGCAGTTAAAGTCCTTGAATATAATAATGAATCAGACTAAGCCTAGAGTTCAGTAGATCAATGGTCTATCTACCCGAGCCACTGGATCCAGCTAAAAGTCCTTGAGGGTAATAAGGACAAAATCACACCTTGAAGCAGATAGTTACCTGAGTCTTGAAAGTGTCAATGAGTGCGAAAGCCAAGTCCCAGTTGAGCTTAGTCCAAGCTCCTCTCAGATCACGCACGGCCAGCCTGTGACCACACACACGCCCGCGCCCGTACGAGACACGACGGACGGACAGACAGTAGCACTTTAAATCAAACCTAGAGACTATCTACCTGATCCAATGCATCTAGCTTACTGCTCAATGTCCTTGAGGATAGGGAACCAGACTGCATCTATCTTGCTGCTAAGGGTTCTTGCTGATGATAAAGAATCAGACTAAACCTAGCAATAAAGCCAATATCTACCTGAGTCTTGATATAAGTGTCAATAAGAGCGAAGGCCAGGTCCCGGTTGAGCTTAGTCCAAGCTCCCCTCAGGTCGTGCACGGCGAGCCTGTGAGTGGGCGTGGCGGGGGCGGGGCCGGGCGCGGGCGCCGCCTCCCGCCCATACGACACACGACGGACGGACAAACAGTAGCACTTCTCCATCGCTGTACCGGGAGCTAGCCCGGGAGATGACTGGGGACAAGAAGAATAAACATAGAACATATTTTAGTATGTGAGTTTGTTAATGCATCCCGTCTGGGCTAGTTACTACGACGGATTCACTTCAGTATAATGAACAAGGTGGCCAGGGAAATCCCTACTTATTTCCCAAAAGAGACCAACCCTCAATCACATATTACCAAGCACTCAATCAGCGACCGAGTGACCTGTCCTACGCAGACTGGCTCAAGGTCTTTAAACAGATCTCGAGACGGTGTTGATCTATGCCATGAAACGGGTTAAATGGGGTTTCTCTGGGAACAACAAGTGCGATTGCGGTGCTGTCCATAATACGGAACTCCTGAATTGCCTTAACAGTCCCACAACCTGTTCGGTTGAGGATATTTCTAAAGCTAACAAAAGACCTGTAGAACTGGCTCAACACTAGCTAAAACAACTTTAACTCTTACATCAAATTATTACAAAAATAAATAATAAATGGTGCCATACGACTCGAAAAGAAAAACTTACTTCATCATCTTCCTTCTCCTTATATTCAGCGGCCGCTAAGGTCTTCAACCATATCTCAGCGTCATTGAGGTCGCAGTTCATATACACCGTGGTCCAATTACCCCCCGACCAGCAAACTAACCCGACCTTAGAACTAAATGATATTAACTTACATCATCATCTTCCTTCTCCTTATATTCAGCGGCCGCTTAGGTCTTCAACCATATCTCAGCGTCATTGAGGTCGCAGTTCATATACACCGTGGTCCAATTACCCCCCGACCAGCAAACTAACCCGACCTTAGAACTAAATGATATTAACTTACATCATCATCTTCCTTCTCCTTATATTCAGCGGCCGCTTAGGTCTTCAACCATATCTCTGCGTCATTGAGGTCGCAGTTCAGATACACCGTGGTCCAATTACCCCCCGACCAGCAAACTAACCCGACCTTAGAACTAAATGATATTAACTTACATCATCATCTTCCTTCTCCTTATATTCAGCGGCCGCTAAGGTCTTCAACCATATCTCTGCGTCATTGAGGTCACAGTTCATATACACCGTGGTCCAATTACCCCCCGACCAGCAAACTAACCCGACCTTAGAACTAAATGATATTAACTTACATCATCATCTTCCTTCTCCTTATATTCAGCGGCCGCTAAGGTCTTCAACCATATCTCTGCGTCATTGAGGTCACAGTTCATATACACCGTGGTCCAATTACCCCCCGACCAGCAAACTAACCCGACCTTAGAACTAAATGATATTAACTTACATCATCATCTTCCTTCTCCTTATATTCAGCGGCCGCTAAGGTCTTCAACCATATCTCTGCGTCATTGAGGTCACAGTTCATATACACCGTGGTCCAATTACCCCCCGACCAGCAAACTAACCCGACCTTAGAACTAAATGATATTAACTTACATCATCATCTTCCTTCTCCTTATATTCAGCGGCCGCTAAGGTCTTCAACCATATCTCTGCGTCATTGAGGTCACAGTTCATATACACCGTGGTCCAATTAGCCCGGGGTCGGCGGACCAACCCATCGTTAGTCGGGACGAGGGCCAAGTGGTGTTTGGACCCGCAGGTCACTCTTGCGCCGCGCATCTCTATGCCGCGTTGGAGTGATGATGATGACCAGTAGAACACCTAAAATAACATTCTTTAATTTTGACCCAAAACGAGGCAAATTTGTGTTTATATGGTCATTATTTTTTAGAGGTGTGTCAGGATCGTACCCAATGGAGAGAAACAGGATTTTTGGAATAAATGTATTGTTAACATGCAAAAGTTTGCAGTTGGTAATAAAACGAACAAATAACAAATCTGAAAATGTAATTGCATATTAAAATTTTCCCAACAAATATCTTAATACAAGGGGGTTAACAATCGTGCACGCTCGCTCACAAATCGCTGCTTTCCGTTCTGTATGTAAACCAAATGCTTATTAGCCTGAACCCTGTATCTTACTATAAAATAAAACTGATATAAGGGTCACCACGTAGACAAACTTTGTACTTAGTGTTAATAGAGCGTTTTTAATACGTACTTGTAGATTGTGCAGCGTAACAGAGACGTTAACGTTTCTATAGTGTCGCGACATCTGCGGCTTGCGCGGGCGCACGTTGTTGAAGATGCGCCCGCGGCCGGTCGGACGTGTGATGCCGGAGAGAATCAACTTTAGACTCTCGAACCATCTGTGTGTAGAGTAGACCTTACATTAGGGCCGCGTTGGACACCTTTTTTTTTTAGCAACATAAATCTTGCTAAATTTTAAAAAAAGACGTTTGGACATTCATATTGTATACCTAAACTACCAAATTAAATCGAATTATTGCCACGGTAAAGATATATACAGTAATTTGACTCTATAGAAGCGGTTTGCAACGCGGTCGATAGGGATCGGCAAGAAGCAAGGTGGCAAATAGACGTTTTTATGCAGTAAGCTTCCGAATAATGGTTGTAAATTAGTAAAAATATCACAAATTATTTAATTCTTTTTGATATTTTGAGTAAGTCACATTAATAACGCCTATTCGGCACCTCGCTGCCTACCGAACCCTACCCACTTGGTTGCAAACTCGCGCGACCTTGAGTTCAACCGCTTCTAGGGAGTCACAATACTGTATATCTCTTTACCGTGTTATTACCGTCATTCTAATATGCCAAACCCAACTTTCGAAAATGTTCGCCCTCGCAGTCTTAATGGCTTAGCTGAGTAATTGTTAATGTTTTAATCTTAACTGGTAAGTATAATATGCGTATTTTAGTCGTGTCCTCGCTCTCGACTCTGCTCTTCTCACCTTTTCGAGAAAACTGGTATTCAAAGTTTAATCAAACTACTGACTTTAGGAGATCATTCCTTCATGAACGAAGCCTTTGAATCGTTCACATACTAGCGTAACGTCAGAGTCCTGGACGTGAACGATTCAAAAAGGATGCGTTCATGAACGCATAAACGATCTCCTAAAGTTAATAAAAAAAATATTTACAGTAACCTTATAAAATATATTGAACACCCTAAAAATGCGGATGAAATGATCACCTCAATGTGCTTCCATACAACAACAGTATGGGTCCATGCCCCTCCTTGTCGGAAGGTTTGGTCTCCATACTGACGTGCAGGTCCAGGCTTTGGGAACGGAACGCACGGTACGAGTCGTGCTCCTGCGAACATGTTTTGTTTTACATTAATGTTTATTGTTTATACATAAATATTTCATTCATACATTCAACATTTAAATTCCACGTTGATGTACTCGTATGTACGTACTTAAAATAGGTAACAAGATTTGAGTTGCCAAAGAAAGGAGTTTGAAGTTTTGTGGCATACCTACTGATCCTCCATTTTGTTTTTTATTTTCCAAAATCGCGACCAGCGATGAAATCTCTATAAATTAATAGGTAATTAATTAATTTATTAATTCTTTACTAATAGGTATTTGCTAGGCATGTGTGTTACAGTTTCGACCACGTCTTCACTTACCAACAGGTGAGACTGTGGTCAAACGCAGTCCTATTCTATATAAAAAAATCCGACATCAATACCAACAAAAACTATTCGGACACCCTCCTATAGTTTCGGATTTTAGAGCTGTAATGCTTCAAAGTTGATCACATGATATGCCACCCTCCATTTTTAATGTGCCACATCAACACATTAAAAACGCATTTTATAGGGTCAAAAAAATGCTTACCTGGTTGCTAGAGTACTCAGGCGTGCGAGTAGGAGCACAAGGAGCGACGCTGTGATGGTCGCGAGGATCACCTGCACACTGCCACCGCAGCTTCGCACTCAGTCTCAATGCGGGCACGTGCAACACTCGGCAGTCGTCGTACTTGCTCGCTGTACGGACGAACACGTCCAGGGAACCCAGGAAACCTAGTTTACCTGGAGATAAGTAATTTAAGTTTGTATTGAAGACATGTTAAAGTTTTCAACAATGGTTTTATGTAGAGCTTCCTCGATCGTTCCTCTCCGCTGACAGAGGGCAGGCTACCTTGGGCTACCGATCTTAATCGGCTTATTTAAATATAACAATATATTTAATATAACATAGGGAATCAATGTGCCTCGTTTCATTTAGACAAGCAAGAAACAGGTTTTGAACTAAACTCCCTACGCCCCTGCTGTGTGCTTTAGTTCACAAAAAGTGTAGGCAGGTGGATTTTTCTTTTGCGATATTGTGCGTTGCGGCTCGCCATTTATTGACCCAGCCTTAATAAAGCCCTTCATCATCTCACCATTAGTCCAGTCCAGCACCAGGTCAGTCCAAGTGAGCTCCATCTCCTCGGTAGTGTTGTAAGGGTCGAGCGACACGTGCAGTAGACACGTGAACTTGGCGCACTGCAGCGTCAGCCGCCCGTGGAACAGCAGCCTAACTCACCATTAGTCCAGTCCAGCACCAGGTCAGTCCAAGTGAGCTCCATCTCCTCGGTAGTGTTGTAAGGGTCGAGCGACACGTGCAGTAGACACGTGAACTTGGCGCACTGCAGCGTCAGCCGCCCGTGGAACAGCAGCCTAACTCACCATTAGTCCAGTCCAGCACCAGGTCAGTCCAAGTGAGCTCCATCTCCTCGGTAGTGTTGTAAGGGTCGAGCGACACGTGCAGTAGACACGTGAACTTGGCGCACTGCAGCGTCAGCCGCCCGTGGAACAGCAGCCTAACTCACCATTAGTCCAGTCCAGCACCAGGTCAGTCCAAGTGAGCTCCATCTCCTCGGTAGTGTTGTAAGGGTCGAGCGACACGTGCAGTAGACACGTGAACTTGGCGCACTGCAGCGTCAGCCGCCCGTGGAACAGCAGCCTAACTCACCATTAGTCCAGTCCAGCACCAGGTCAGTCCAAGTGAGCTCCATCTCCTCGGTAGTGTTGTAAGGGTCGAGCGACACGTGCAGTAGACACGTGAACTTGGCGCACTGCAGCGTCAGCCGCCCGTGGAACAGCAGCCTAACTTTGTCCCACCAAGCCAGGGGCGCTGACGGGTCCAGGGATGGACGGGACACTTGGTCAAATGCTATAGGATAAGATAGATTAGATTAGATATTACTCTTTATTGAACACCACATTAAAATTCACAAAGATAGTAAAGTAAAAAGGTATGCAGAGATGTTGCAATCGGTGGTCTTATCGCTGCAAGCGATCTATTCCAGACAGCTGTGGTACGTACCCGCTGAAACACTTGGGTTTAAATTCATATTAATTTAATTAGTTAGGACTTATCGCGTAGTGGCCTAAGAGTCACCGATCGGCATACCTTCGCCAAAGCCACGCGAGGACCACGAGGTTAATAAAATGAATATGACTTTAAATAGCGATTGGATATAAATTTGCAAGATTTTATGACCTACGCCTTCGCTAAAAAAAATCCACGCGCATAACCTAGTTCATTATCCATACATCCATACATATAATAAGAATGGAAATTTCTCCCCATTCATTGTGATCCTTTACTAAGGTGAACTGTGAAAATACGCATATGAACAAAACGACGCGAAAAAGTCGCTTGCGCGATCTAGATCGTAAAACATTTTGTCAATTTTTCCTAGGGAAACGTAAAATAAAATAATAAAATAAATAATAATCATTTATATCGGACACATCGCCCCTAATTTACATCAAAATTTCGAAGTAAAAGTAATAGAATATAAAGTAAATTCAATTCAAAAAAATCAAAAAGCAAAAAGTGCGACAAACTAAAAATACGCCATCTATCGATGTGGCCATAAACGAAAATTTACCAGAGTAGTTTTATTAGGCTTAATTTGTAAAAAGGTTATTACTTATGTGTGATAAAACGGCACAACCGAATTGTATGCAGTTTTCGCTAAAACGTAGCAAATTTCTCTAATTTGTAAATAGTATTGGTTTTATTTAAATCGGTTTTTAAATGAAAGAGTTATATCTATCTAAAGATTTACTTATCTTCTTATTATATAAAATCGTTCGTACACTTTCGTGCTATCAACGCACAGCCCAAACGGCTGGACGGATTGAGCTGAAATTTGGACAGCGTATTCTTTGAAAAACTTCATCGTGCAATAAGAAGCGATTTTTCTAAATTCCCTCGGGAACAGGAATTATTCCCGAAAAACGTTTGTATGCAAATCCGTAACCGCTGAACCGATTGAGCTGAAATTTTGTAAAACTATTGTTAGGATTGTGATTAGAAACATGAAATAGTTTTTTTGTCAGAAATTTACTTTTAAGGGGGGGTAAAGGGGGGTCGAAGTTTGTATGGAAAATTTAGAACCGCTGACCCTATTGAGCTGAAATTTGGTACACAGGTAGATTGAGTCCTAAAAAAAGATATTGGATACTTTTTATCCCAGAAATCAACCTTAAAAGGGGGAAAGGGGGGTTGCAAGTTTGTGAAAGAAATCGTTAACCGCTTCATTGTTTTAGCTGAAATTTGGACAGCGTGTTATTTAGGTAACGTAAGCGACCTATAAAAAGGGATTTTTGTAAAATTCTCCCGGGAACGGGAATTATTCCCGAAAAACGTTTGTATGGAAATCCGTAACCGCTGAACCGATTGAGCTGAAATTTAGTAAAACGATTGTTTGGATTGTATTTAGGAACATTGAATAGTTTTTATCTCAGAAATTTACTTTTAAGGGGGGGGGTAAAGGGGGGTCAACGTTTGAATGGAAAATTTAGAACCGCTGACCCTATTGAGCTGAAATATGGTACAGAGGTAGATTGAGTCAAAATAAATGATATGGAATACTTTTTATTCCAGAAATCAACCCTGAAGGGGGAAGAGGGGGGTTAGAAGTTTGAGTAGGAAATCAGTAACCGGCCATCTTTTAACGCTGAAATTTGAACAGCGTGTTTTTTATGTAACGTAGATGACCGGTAAAAAGGGATTTTGCAAAATTTCCACGGGAACGGGAATTATTCCTAAAAGACGTTTGTAAGCAAATCCTTAACCGCTGAACCGATTGAGTTGAAACTTTGTAAAACGATTGCTTGGATTATGTTTAGGAATATTGTTTTTTTTTTTTTTGACGAAAATTAACTTTTAAGGTGGGGTAAAGGGAGGTCGAAGTTTGTATGGAAAATTTAGAACCGCTGACCCTATTGAGCTGAAATTTGGTACAGTGGTAGATTGAATCCAAATAAATGATATTGAATACTTTTTATCCCAGAAATCAACCTTGAAGGGGGAAGAGAGGGGTAGTAGTTTGAGTAGGAAATCAGTAATCGGCCATCTTTTAAAGCTGAAATTTGAACAGCGTATTTTTTATGTAACGTAGATGACCGATATAAAGGGATTTTGCAAAATTTCCGCGGGAACAGGAATTATTCCTAAAAAACTTTTGTATGCAAATCCTTAACCGCTGAACCGATTGAGCTGAAATTTTGTAAAACGATTGTTGGGATTGTTTTGAGGAACATTAAATAGTTTTTATGACAAAATTTAACTTCTAAGAGGGGGTAAGGGGGGTACAAAATTTGTATGGGAAATTTAGAACCGCTGGCCCTATTGAGCTGAAATTTGGTAGAGAGGTAGACTGAGTTCTACAAAATGATATGGGATAATTTTTATCCCAGAAATCAACCTCAAAGGCGGGATAAAGGGGGGATGCAAGTTTGGGTAAGAAATCGTTAACCGCTTCTTTGTTTTAGCTGAAATTTGGACAACGTATTCTTTAGGTAAGCAACCGATATGAAGGTATTTTGCGAAATTCCCCCGGGAACCAGAATTATTCCCGAAAAACTTTTGTATGCAAATCCGTAACCGCTAAACCAATTCAGGTGAAATTTTGTGGAATCATGGTTTGAGTTTTGTTTAGGAACACTGAATATTATTTTAGACAGAAATTTACTTTAAGAGGGAGGGGTGCGGGGGAGTAAGGGGGGTAGAAGTTTGAGTAGGAAATCAGTAACCAGTTATATTTTACGCTAAAATTTAGACAGCGTGTTCTTTATGTGACTTTCACGACCCGTAAGAGGGGAGGGGATTTTGCGAAATTCTTACGGGAACGGGAATTATTATTCCTAAAAAACTTTTGTATACAAATCCACAATAAGATTATTGGGGATGTGTTGAGGAATAATAAAAAGTTTTATGTCAAAAATTACCTTCGAATTGAAGCGTTAGGGGGTCAAAGTTTGTATAGGAAATAGGACCCTATTGAGTTAAAATTTGATACAAAGGTAGACTGAGACTTAAAAAAAATATGGGATACTTTTTATCCCAGAAATCAACCTTTGAGGGGAGGAAAGAGGGGGTGCAGTTTGTGTAGGATATCGGTAACCACTTCTTCGTTTAAGCTAAAATTTGGACAACGTATTTTTTATGTAACGTAGGCGACCGATAAGAAGGAATTTGCGAACTCACCAGTACTCAGAATTTTGGTTCTGTTAATGAATAGTTTGTTATGTCAGAAATTAACTTTTAAGGAGACTCAGTATTGATCCTTCCCCCACCTTCAGGGTCAGAGTTTTAATGGAAACTCAGGAACCACGGAATTGATTTGAGTCGCGGGAAGGATGGTGTGAGAAATTAGTAACCTATAATTATAATTTAGCTTAGAAAAATTATAATAGAGATAAGTTAAAGAGTTACCGGGAAAGGACCACAAATAGTATTAATTCCTGAGGAGAGGCGTGAAAATTTGTGATGGAAATCAATAACCGCTAAACTTAAATAGTGTGATCTCTGAGAAAGGACATAGCATTGGTTCCTACGGTAGCGAACAAAACTGCATAGAAATATCCAGCCCGATATTCTTCGCTATCCACAGCGGGAGCAAATATTATAGCCATGCCTTATTTTACGCTTACAAAGTCGCGGGGATGGAAATACAATCATAGTCAAAATAGCAGCACCGAATTCGCTTTATTAATTGACTCTCACGCGCAACGAAGTGCGCGCGGGTCAGCTAGTAAAGAGTATAAATCCATACTCACATAGATTACAATGTGCAATGACGGGTTCCCAGCAAGGTCCAAACGCGTAGCTGTACTCCTGCATCTCACAGCAGAGGTCGTAGTACCACTTGAGAGGCATCATGCTTCGTTCCAACTCCACGGGACCCCAGGGGGCGCCTTGATCCACCACCACGGTGCGGACCGCTGGGAAATACAACCTTATTATGGGGGGAATAGAGTCCAGTTTCAGTTTTCAGTGTCAGGCTATGGGACCAGCAAACTGAGATAAGAGCTAATCGCTTGATGGTTACATAAGACACACATCCGTGTACATTTATTTAAAATGCACGTTGAAGAAAATAAAACGAAATTCGATCCTACATATTATAGTATTAAGAAAATCTTGTACAGGAGTTTGTCCCATAATTAACCCCATCAACACTGCCAAGGGACATTCAACCACGTCAAAATTATAGGTTCGCCATCATCTAAATCTACAGCATACAGTCTAAAACCATGCCAGGCAATTTTCAACCTTAACTCTACCATCATAAGGTCTCACCTCTCGGGGGAGGAGCTTCCTCCGCAGCAGCTAAGGTCCCCCACAGCTTGAGCGCCGTCATGCTGAGCAGCGGCTGGGGGAAGTCCCTCAGCACCAGCTGCCAGGTGGAACAGGACGCGCTGATGCCTCGCACCCAGAGGGTTGTGAACTCTATCCCTTCTTCTGGCCATGGACTGGGTAAAAAAGATACATATTATGAGGTGTATTTAAAACATCGAACACAATGCGAAGTTGGGGCCAATTTGGGACTCGTATAATGTGCGTATATTTCCAGTAGTTCCTTTAAACTTTAGACAGTTCCTTCAAAGTAACTAATTGTACTTTTTATTACTTTTAGTGAATCAAAAGTTCCATTACTCGCCTTAAAGCTACGGTCAAAAGGAACTATTGGGAATAAACGACTTATAACTCGTTTACATAAAATTTGGCGAAGGGTTTAAAGTAGTCACGAGTAGAGTAGTAGTAGTACGAGATGTCATTTATGTTGAGATTTTCTCTGTCTTTTATAAGGGTATACCTACAAAAAAATATCGTATTAGACAGCGGCTCACACAACATGCGACCAGTCGCAGCATACCTGTCAGTGTCGACGTGTCGCAGCCTCTGCGCGGCGCGGTGCGTGCCGTGTAGTGTGGGGTCAGCCAGCGCCAGCACGCACACACGGCTCACACAACATGCGACTAGTCGCGTGCGCGGCGGCGGCGCGGCGCGGCACCGCTGCACGTATATTTGTGCGTCTTTCGCTCGTAACGCACTGTACAACTCTTCTACTTTACCCGCCGGTAGGAATAGGTGGGGCTTGCATAGCTCTTGCACCTACGATCAAAACCACTAGTTAACGAATAAACTTATTATTTAAAGGCCTAAGTAAACATTTAATACTTTGGTCTAAATATTATACAAGCCACCTTGAACTGCACAATTATTAGTTACAAGAATAAGGTAATAAAGTAACCAAAGCTTGTTATTAACTTTTGAAGAAGATATCATAACGTCAAGGCCAATTTATCTAACCCATCAAAAAATCTTACCTTGGCGTCGAGCATAGTCCTTCGTTTCTGACTTTCCTTGTATTCATCTTCAAGCAATTCGTAATTATCTCTCAATTTCACTTCGAACGGATCGTCACTCATTTCCATCAGCAATTCTTCAATCTACAAACAAAAAAATAATACATTATCTAAAAATCCTATAAATTATTTGTCAAATCCTGGTACAATCGCCAGTCATCAAATTGATATTTTGAAACTACAAAGAACAATAAAAAATATTCAAATTTACATTGTCATGCAGTTTATTTTTTTTAAACATTTTGAAAACAAAATAGCGGCCTTAGTGTGGCCTCCATCCAATGTAAATTTATCACTACGGGTTTTACAAGTAGGTACTTATTATTGAGAAAGTCATCGACTGAATTCTGATCCATTGAAAAACCAGCTCAATCTCCAAGTAAATAAGTTTTAAATCACCTTAATATGCAGATCACTGGGCAGTGTACTGTCAGCTGTGAACGGTTTCTTCTGTATGTTGTGAACAAACTTGATCCACTTGAACAAGGACACGAAGTCGCCCTGGACCGCTTCGGCGAAGCGATGCTTGTACGGAAAGATTACGCGGACTGAATCCACGTTCACTGCCCTAGAGGGTAAAGACACTTAAATAAATTACACTAATGCTATAGAATGCAATGTTTGTATGTCCGAGTGAATGCTTGTTACTTATTTACTCCACACAAACTCAACAGATTCATCTGAAGAGACCCAATTTCTATTAACTATTCTGCGTTGTTGCTGTTTAAGAATCGATTAATGTTGTTGCATTTAAAATGTAGTCCAGATTTACACAACAAAACCGCCAAAGGGACATAACGTCATACGAGTAATTTTATATAGTCAAACTGCATTCTCTCATTCTTTCCAGGAGAACTTAGGTCTTTATTGTAAAAGGTCTTCTTTGGGTGGAAACCTTGGGACCTTGGTTGGAATTTAGTACAATTTTGTAAGGACAAAATACCATAATTTATCAAGAATACTTCTTAAAGAACTTCTTCAAGAATATTAATAAAACCCTTACAAAATCCTGTAATTATTCCAACTTACCAAACTTTATTCCACATAAGCTGGAACCCTTCATTGGCCTTCCTCTCGACCCTGATCTCCGGGTCGTCGAGCGCCCTCATCTGCCTGTACCCTGACACGGTTATAATCTCAGCACCGTTCAGCATCATCGTCAGTTTGCTCCAGGCGATGGATAAGCCTAGTGTATGGTCATACGATATCGTCATGTCATCTGGAAATGATACCCATATTGAGGGAGTTGTAGGAGAAAAATATAATTCGCTATTTTGTACCGGCGGCCATCTTGGATCGATTTTCACCAAACATAACTATAAACACTCTCGACTAACTCTACTTTCAAAATTGTACAAAATGTAAAAACAATAAAATAAATGAATAGATTATTGTTCACTTTACAAATACCACTATCAAAAAGAAGTATACAGATGAGCTGGATTTCAGATGGGCCTTTACAGAGCCAATATTTAGTAGGTACTGCAGTTGAAAACTACATGCAAAATATGAATTGTATTTTTATTGTAATAAGTAATTTGATATAATGTTCATGTAATAATTGTGATGTTTTAAATTTTAATCATTGTAATTGGTGTCATACAGTTGATAAAATAAATGAAAATAAAGGTTTTAACACTCAAATTAATCAATAATTGTCTCAAAAACTCACTTAAAAAATTCTTAAAAACACTGGGTCTAAAGTACCTAAGTGCAACCAATTTATAAAGGAGTAAACAAACACATCTCAATAAACTTTTTTGTATTCATTAAATATCACAAAATAACTTACCCGTCCCAAAAATCATAGTATTCTCCTCCGACAAAATAAGCAACAGATTTGTCTCTCTTTTGACCGTTACTCTCCAATCCAAAGCTCTTTTATTTTCACTCACAACTTTACTACTTCTCCTTTCATTTAACTTCTGTCTGAAATCTTTGACCGCTCTGACAAATGTTAGTATTTTCATGTGCAAGTTTGCGCTCCATTCAAAGTCTACCGATTCTAGAAATTGGAATTCTAGAAGTGCTGTGTTCTTTTCTTTTGATGGTGTGTGTTCAATTCTCGCTAGCTTTACGTGGAAGAAGGCTGAGGGTATTTCGTCTGATCGTTGACAGGGCATGTTACCTGAAATTTAGGTCTTATTATACTTTTATATGATGAGCAACTGTATTTTTATGTGGAGAAGTAAGAAGACCAGCAAGACGCTCTCCTGATGTTAAGAGATAACGCTGCCCATAATCAGTACAGTGCTACCCAGAAATCCACAATGATGTGCAATTCTAGGTACACTGCACCAACGCTTCTTACTTAAGAGTTATAAGATGTTAAGACTCTTTAACCCAGTAATTTCACTAGCTACAGTGCCCTCCTACCGGAGCACAGTAATGTTTGTACATCACTGCTCAGGCGGTAGAATAACTGGCACTGTTGGGGTACCCACCTAGACGACCTCCTGCAAAGGAAGTCTACCCCCGCCCCGGTGAAAACTGTATATCCAATACCTACTTTATGAAGTTCTATTCAAACGTGAGGCAAATTGTTATCATCTTGTTTGATTGTTTTTGTATGCTGATCGTCATAAAAGGTTGGCATTAAGTATTCTTAAATGATGAATTATGAACCCATTTTCTTTTAATATAAGATTGTGAACTCTGTTATAAAGACAAGTCGCGCCTGGCGCTTTACCGACTGCTACCGTGACGAAACCCGTATAAATATCAGATTGAAGTCTTGATAGCTTAAAGAACCTAAACTAATTAAAACTTATTCTACACTATTTTTCGACAATAATTAACCTTTTAACCGCCAGACTTAAAATCACTTGTCGTGCCCCTAGCGCCCGGCAAGTTTTTTGAATTATAAATACCTACAATAAAAGTGATGTCTTAAGGTATTCTATTTGGGAGAGAAGCATAAAACCAACTGTAAATCATAACTTTATTCACTATTTAGCTAATTACGAGTATAGTTTTATAAAATACAGTGTTATGACTTAAAAATGTAGATTTAAAGTGCAGTCGGAAATATACGACTCTGGCGGTTACGTAACAGAACGGATATATCCGACGGTGGCGGTTAAAGGGTTAAAGATATATAAGACCAAACGGGCTGGCAAGAGGCTGCGCTTGATCGCGATATGTGGAGAGACTTAGGGGAGGCCTTTGCCCAGCAGTGGGACAGCATAGGCTAATAAATATAATAAAAATAATTAAATATATGTTTTACCTCTATAGGGAATCATATCGACGACCTTCAATCCTGACACGACTGCGCCAGCTTTACTCATGCTCTTCTCTATAGTTATCGCATCGATTCTAGTCATTAGACACATATTGTCATCAATTATAAGGAACACGTTTATATGAGATAGAGCTACGTTGACGGATATAGCGAGAGGGGAAGATGGGGTATGTTTGGGAGGGGAGACCGGAGCAGTTCGGTACTGGCTGATGCAGTCGTGGAGCGTGATTATTGTGTCCGCTATTGTGTTGCTCCATTCAACGCGTAGGCAGTCCATCATTGCTTCTACCTAAGGAGTTAATTAAGTTGTTACAAACTTTTAAGTTACTGAAGTGATATAAGATTCTACACCCGAATAATTCAGTTAATTTGAAATTTTGACTACGACAACAAACTGTTATGAAAAGCCATAGAAAGGTAAAGGTGAATAGTTACAAGACTTATAAACTTAAAGTTTCCTTTTTTAAAAAGTTTTCATGTCGAACGGCTTTACTTAACTTTGTCGTATAATATTATGCGACTAAATTACCTAACTAAATTGAAATTTAACACATAACTGTTTATTTTTGACGGTTAATAATAATTCATTGAACTTTTCTAGTTAGCCAAAACGATCTTAGACTTTCCAAGATACCTGCCTGGTTTTTCGCAAATGACTTCAGAGGTTACCATATACCTTGGAGTCTTGATCCATGCCTGTCCAATTTAACCCCCATTTAACCACTGGGGTTTTTGGAATAGAACTTTTCTACCTACCCAAATGATCTCAGACTGTTTTATATAGCCTACCTTGGAGTCAGTAGGTCCATGCGTGCCCCATTTAACGAGCGCCACAGCTAACAAGGCGGAGCCCCACTGGTGATGGCGGCGGGGCGGCGCCTCCCGCAGCAGCAGGGCTCCGGGCCCGCATGCCGCCCACCCGCCGTCCACCAGCAGCTCGGCGCTCCAGTGACGGGACCCCACTACCAGGCGGGCCATGTCCCAACCGTATGTATCTTCTGGATGGAGAACGGATTGATTTACATCACATTAAATTCGTTTATGAAAGAAAATATTTCATTTACTACAAAATATGTAGGTGCGAAAAATATTACTGTTGGTTACAAAACTCGTGATGAGAACTGAATAAAACATCCCTTATTTTTGAACTTAAGACTGAATTAAGAGTAAAACTACACCATGACAACAGAATTCACTCTGAGCCATCATGCTAAGAATTCAATTTCAAATCATAAAGAAAATGTTTAGTGTCAAACATTGAAAATGTTGCAAACAACTTAGAGATAGACAGATAGGTTACAATCTATCTAACTCACTAAAAGTTGCATGATGAAAACACTGTAGGAATCTAAGTTAAGCTAATTTCCATTTGTCTATGTTTGGTCAAATGCTTTCGATCGATTTACAGTTGGCCCGGGATGGTAAAAGTCCACGTTCAGCTATTTCGGTGTGTATTTTATTTTGCGTGGACACTACAGTGACTCTAAATCACAAAGCACCCTCACCCCTGGTGTCGAGCAGCTGGTCCAGCTTCACCTTGACCCCGGCGGCGCCGGCAGCGAGCGCGGCTAGATGCAAGTGCTACATACAGTGAGCTACACCCTCACCCCTGGTGTCGAGCAGCTGGTCCAGCTTCACCTTGACCCCGGCGGCGCCGGCAGCGAGCGCGGCTAGATGCAAGTGCTACATACAGTGAGCTACACCCTCACCCCTGGTGTCGAGCAGCTGCTCCAGCTTCACCTTGACCCCGGCGGCGCCGGCAGCGAGCGCGGCTAGATGCAAGTGCTACATACAGTGAGCTACACCCTCACCCCTGGTGTCGAGCAGCTGCTCCAGCTTCACCTTGACCCCGGCGGCGCCGGCAGCGAGCGCGGCTAGATGCAAGTGCTACATACAGTGAGCTACACCCTCACCCCTGGTGTCGAGCAGCTGCTCCAGCTTCACCTTGACCCCGGCGGCGCCGGCAGCGAGCGCGGCTAGATGCAAGTGCTACATACAGTGAGCTACACCCTCACCCCTGGTGTCGAGCAGCTGCTCCAGCTTCACCTTGACCCCGGCGGCGCCGGCAGCGAGCGCGGCTAGATGCAAGTGCTACATACAGTGAGCTACACCCTCACCCCTGGTGTCGAGCAGCTGCTCCAGCTTCACCTTGACCCCGGCGGCGCCGGCAGCGAGCGCGGCTAGATGCAAGTGCTACATACAGTGAGCTACACCCTCACCCCTGGTGTCGAGCAGCTGCTCCAGCTTCACCTTGACCCCGGCGGCGCCGGCAGCGAGCGCGGCTAGATGCAAGTGCTACATACAGTGAGCTACACCCTCACCCCTGGTGTCGAGCAGCTGCTCCAGCTTCACCTTGACCCCGGCGGCGCCGGCAGCGAGCGCGGCTAGATGCAAGTGCTACATACAGTGAGCTACACCCTCACCCCTGGTGTCGAGCAGCTGCTCCAGCTTCACCTTGACCCCGGCGGCGCCGGCAGCGAGCGCGGCTAGATGCAAGTGCTACATACAGTGAGCTACACCCTCACCCCTGGTGTCGAGCAGCTGCTCCAGCTTCACCTTGACCCCGGCGGCGCCGGCAGCGAGCGCGGCTAGATGCAAGTGCTACATACAGTGAGCTACACCCTCACCCCTGGTGTCGAGCAGCTGCTCCAGCTTCACCTTGACCCCGGCGGCGCCGGCAGCGAGCGCGGCTAGATGCAAGTGCTACATACAGTGAGCTACACCCTCACCCCTGGTGTCGAGCAGCTGGTCCAGCTTCACCTTGACCCCGGCGGCGCCGGCAGCGAGCGCGGCTAGATGCAAGTGCTACATACAGTGAGCTACACCCTCACCCCTGGTGTCGAGCAGCTGGTCCAGCTTCACCTTGACCCCGGCGGCGCCGGCAGCGAGCGCGGCTAGATGCAAGTGCTACATACAGTGAGCTACACCCTCACCCCTGGTGTCGAGCAGCTGCTCCAGCTTCACCTTGACCCCGGCGGCGCCGGCAGCGAGCGCGGCTAGATGCAAGTGCTACATACAGTGAGCTACACCCTCACCCCTGGTGTCGAGCAGCTGCTCCAGCTTCACCTTGACCCCGGCGGCGCCGGCAGCGAGCGCGGCGTGCGGCAGGCGCGCCAGCACGCACGCGCCGCGCACCTCCGCGCACCCCTGCACCACGCACGCACGAGCGCAACGCTCCAGCCACGTGCCCATCACGCTCTCCTCTGGAAAACGCATTACACCTTTAAGACTTCTTTGTCCGTAGGACGCTCTCTCGCTCGCACTATTTGACACATTTTGAAATATAAATTCACAGAATTAACTCTTTGAAAATTCCTCAAGAGGGTCGCTGCACAATATTATTGCACACATTTTAAAAATGTTTTCAGTGTTATATATTGAAAAATGGCATGAGAAGCCATTTTGAAAAAAATATATTTTCAAAAAAACCTCATCTAACCTCTTACTTAGTTCGTGCGAGAAAGCGTCCCGCGGACTAAGCAGCCTTAACATTCTTTTCTTTTTATGAGAGCTTCCACAGATATTGTTGCCCGGTTTCCACTGACATTGTTCTGGGCTTATAGCTGGTCTTAGAGGGTTAACATGGCGTGCAGACTCTTAAGTCATGTCAAGACTACAATATAACTATCATCTCCTACATTCTCAAAAGTAGTAAGGGATGTGTCCAATGTTTGGAAATACAACATTTTACGCAGCACTGCACTGCTGCTGTCACTATGTGTCTTGCATGATGCAAAATCTCAATCTATCATATTAAATCTCAATTAAGTAAAGTTAACTTTAAATACCAAATAGCTTAATGTGATACTTTTTATTTCCATTAACTTACTTTTGTCAATAACATCTTGAATTTGAAGGGGTGTCGATTTCTTGAATTTCTCCTTTATGGAGAGATACCACTGTATCACTTTACTGTGTGCGTATGTTATGTTCAACATGCTTATGATTAGGTATAGATTTAGAACGCCTTTTTCCAGCTGCAAGAATTATAGGAAAAAATATTAGGATGTGTGTTTTTTCAATAAAATTAAAAACGGCTAATAATTATAGATACTTATAGTTTTGGAAATAGAATGTTATATAAAAAAACTTCGTAAAATAATCTTATAACTTTCAATTAAATATCGGAACAATTCTAATGTAAAATAGTTATTTGTTATACAAGAGTGCAAAGTTGCTTTTTTACCGCGTGCTCAGTTTGTATGACCGAGCAAGCGAAGGATTCTAAAATTAAATCACGAGCGTAGCGAGTGATTTAATAATTAGAATCCTGAGCGTTAGCGAGGGAATCAAAAGAGCACAAGGTCAAAAATCTTTGCACTCGAGTGTGACACATAATTTTTCATCCCCACTCAGCGAGGAAATAACTCAATGCTAAAAATTTTTTTTAATTATTCTCACCATGGATGCGCACAGTGTTGCCAGTGCACTATCTTCAAAAATAACCAGTATTCAATTTTAATTTACGTAGGTACGCTTACTTAGAGTCGTTTTCACGAAGGAGGTCCCACGGAATTTAGCGGAACTAATTTTTTATTCTATTATTATTGGACTTCATATTTTAAATCATTTTTATTTGTTACATAAAATAAATACCTTTTTGATTTAGAAATTAAATATGAGAAATTATGAGGCGTTAAAATGTTAAAGGTATTTAAACTTTTAAAATGTGCGATAGTGGCGTCCCGCAAAAAGGTCTCCTTTCGTGAAAAGCACTCTAACTATTCGTTTTAGTGATTATTTCCTCATTTTCAGTTTATTACAGTGAGAAATCGTTAATAAAAAAGTTACTAAAAAGTAATACTTAGAAAAAATCTTGCTACTAACTAAATAAAGTTATAAAAAATTGGCTTATTCTATTAACTCTGCTAAATTAACTCAACTATTATTTACTATTACAGTACTATATAATTCATTAAAAAAACATTATTGCCTCGAAATGTAACTTATATCTAAACAACTAACGTAAATATAGTTCAAAAGAAACGTAATATGTTACAAAAGTAACTTACTGGCAAGGCTGATGGTGCGCCCAAAGCAAATTAAAAAAAAAAAGTTTACTAAAGAGGTTCTTACTCCGAGTTTTTAACAAATTTAAAAAAGTTGTACGCTTATTTCGGTACCATAGAGGTGGAAGTAAATAGGTTTAATTATGTTTTTGTCTCTAGAGGGTAAAGTAAATTTTAATTTCTCTAGAGGATAAAATGGACTTTTCCAGTCAGATATCGATGAGTAAAAATACACTTTCCGATATAGTGGGATAAAAAATATATTTTAGCCAAAGGCGGTATGAAGTTCGCCAGGTCAGATGTATGAACCATAAAAAACTCCCCTTTTGAAGCCCCATTTCATAAGATATATTTAAGATATAAGTTCACAGATTTTAAGAAACAACATATTTGAAAAACAATTAAAGTACAAATAAGTAAAATTAAACAAATATTTGACTAATCGAATGACTTTTTTTTTGTTGTTGTTTCTTTTAGTTTTATTTTTGTTTGTTTACCTTAGCATCCAGCTTAAGTTTCTTCAAGAACAGCAGTTTGTCATCATCGGCAGTGAACTGGTATTGGTCCATTTGGAACGCTACATACACCTGGGGAAGACCTAGCACTTCCCTACCATCGTCTACCATTGATGCTGCACTGAACCGGGAGTTTACCTGGAAGCCAGTCACTTTTTTTTTAATTTGTGTAGCTTAAAACTAACTTACATCTAGACAAAAATAGGTTTAATAAATCGAGGAACTTTTTATTAATGTTTAAGTGCGTTTTGTGGCTATGATACGACTTATACCGCGTCCCTAAATAATAGGCTAGAAGCACACCTATGGTACTCTTAAAGTTATAATAAAAAAGACAAAGCTCAGATTTCATGTTTTTTTTTTATGTTGGCAAACGGCCCGCTCGATTGTGAACGGTTACCGTCGCCTATGGACGTCTGCAACACCAGTGGCATTAGAGACGCGTTTTCGATTCTTCTTTATCTCCCTCTAAACTAAAAACTCCTTTTGTAAACTGCAAATTATAATTCGCCAATTAAAATAAATACATAGGATAATTTTCAGTGATAAAACTGCAGGCCTATGGTAGTTTAAAACATACTGACCTGTAAACTTTGTAGAGACATTTCGAAGCTGGTGTGTGTGCTCTTATCAAGACAGCCTATTCTTGTTGTGTCTATTTTTAAACTGAAGATCTGAAAATTACCATTTAATATTATATTGTTTTTTGCATCAAATTCAAAATACAAATTTAATCAAAGATCCCATCCAATAAAATGTTATCAACAGAAGTTGAGCGGTTTCAAGTTATGAATTAAAATATGCGTTCTGCCCTCGCTTATTAAAATGGAGTTTAAAGTTGGATTACATTTTATTTTATTTATTTTACATTTATCAGCTGCTGCGAGAACCGCATGCGCATCTTTTGTCATTACATTTTTTATGTTATTCTAGCATATTATCTTTCATTGTCCATAGCGTGATTTTTTTATTTTATTTATACATTTTTTTATTAGAATAAACATAAATACGATGCGTTGCTATCATCTAGTACGCCATGAAAAAAAAATTGGGGTTTATACTCCAACAGAACAGGTTACTTACACTGTCAGAGTCACATCACAATTTATAGGTCGTGTGGCGAACCTATATGTTGCAGTATTAGGTCGCCGAGATTACTACAGGGCCTGCAACATGACCTAACGACTGCCTACTACATATGAAGAGATTTTACCTTTGGTACAACAGGAGAGAGCCTAGGTATAAGTGAAGCCATGTGGTCTTCATCACAGCACGGCTCGATATAAGATCGCTTCACCTTCTTGTGGTTCTGTAGATACTGGTACAACTCGTCTTGGAATGTTATCGATGTGTTGGTTATTGATGCGTGGATTTTCTGTTAAAAAAGAGAATTTATATCAGAACTGAATGAATGAATGAAAGGTTTATTGACAAAAACTTGTGTTAAATAACACCAAAATGAAAAGAACACCAAAATGAAAAGAACAACAAAAGAATGCTGAATGCTGCTGAATTAATACATAATATGACTTTTTTTCTCCCATTTTTATCTGTAATGATCTTCAGTGTTTATCAGATTAGTTTTCAGAATGTGGTGGGGAAATTTGGAGCCATTCAGTAATTATTACAAGTCACTCGAAAATCCGTCATGATCCATTCTGGAAAAACACTTTTTTTGTAATAGCAGGTTTAGCAAAGTTTGTATAGTATATTATCTCTAATGGGTAATATTTGGGGGAAGTTTTTGCCCAGCAGTGGGACAGTACAAACTTAAATTTAATAAATATAAAACCTTAAATTTATATACGATTTTTTAAAATAAAATCTTTCTTGCTCCTGCAAATAATAATCTAATATTAACTGTATGGAGTATTTTTAACAAAACAGGCTAAAAAGATGTTAAAAACTGAACATTTTACTTGTTAAAGAGCTCTGTAGCCTATATGAATTAATAGATTTTGATTTAGACTGGAAATTACGCAATAACCTGATTTTCAATGTCATTATCGAAGAAAATCAATAATCACAACGGAAAATGGAATTTCATTACAAGCAGTGGACCATGATGAAATTGAAATCTTTGCATACCAATGCCTAATAGGTTACCTATATTACGAAATAGGTATTACATTGACAGAATAATACCTGGACCATTCACCCAATAGACTTGTAATTACATACATGTAATGTAAGAATCAAGATGACCGAACCAAGTCTGGGATTTGCATCCATAAAGCCAAATCCTCACTAGTGAGCTGTAACTGTAACCATTGCATGGACTGTTACCAAAAAAACATAGTGAGTAGGTACATGGTTTACAAACCTGCAACGGCATAACATGTACCATGCAGCATTGGCTGATCAAAGTCAGCATTATGCTGATTTGGGATTTTGTGGCATACATTGCCTCCTTTCTATCAGTGCATGGTTACAGTTAAGGCTCGTTAGTAAGGATCCGGCATAATATATCAATATTCAGTAACATTTTAATACTAGTTTCTACCTTAGAAAATCAAATTTAGAAAAGAACACATTTATTGAGAAAAATCAAACAATATTACACCAACTACAGCAGAAAAAGAACTCTTTTATTAATGAAGTATACCTCAACATTCAAAGGTCCATCAGCCTTCACCGTCCCTTCAATGACAAAGCTGCACGCTGCTTCTGCTAGTCTCTCTCCTTTGCCGACTAGTGTAACTCTACCGTCCACCACTTTGGTTGAAAACACGAGTGCTCTTGCTGGACCACCTGTGTACAGAAATCACTTTAACTATGAAAACTATTGATTATATTATGTAAAACTAGCTGTGTGTTTACCCGCTGTCTTATAGCCTATGTGTTATTCCAGAGTCTAAGCTATCTCTATACCAAATTTCAGCTCAATCGGTCCACCTGTTTAGGCGAGAAAGAGTAACAAACACACATCCAGACATCCTGACATCCATTTTACAAACTTTCACGTTTATAATATAGGTATTAGTAAGATTAAATAGCATCATACACAACCAGACAAAACTGTATCACTGAGCCGTCATTATGACTTGTTACTGCATAATATTCAATAAAATCTCTACATGGGAGGGGTTAACCTGGCCTACTTGAATAGGCGGGTCCAACAAAGAGGGAGCATCACCTGACAAGGCATAAGTCTCGGCTGATAAAGGCTGCTTGCTCTGTGTGGTCCCACATATAGAGCCTACCCTCAATATCATTAATGATCGTTGATGGTAATGGTTCATTATCAAATAAAAAATAATAGATTAAATAGATTAAAAGAAGAAAATAGATTAAAGAAAAGAAGATAGAATAATAGATTAAATAATTAATGATGATGATGACTTTTTAATTAAATTTATTTAATATATATTTTTTTTATATAAAAATAAATAAAATTACCTGCAGCGCCATCCGCATGGACCTCAGCAGCAGATGCATGTATTGCATAGGGACGGTCAGTCACACTCTTTATCACTATTGATGCGTCAAATATGTGCACTCCCATAAACTGAAAGTATTATTTAAAAAAAAAATTAAGTAGATTTTTTAGTCAAGGGGCATGATATTCGGTGAAGTCATCTAGGACACCACCATCACTGTGATAAAGTTTAATATCACGTGGAATCTTTACAATAACACAAAATATTAGATGGACAAGATTAAAAACAATGTGTAAAAAGACAAGAAAAAAACAAGACAAATGTGTGAGTAGAGCAGAGAAAGGCTCTTTGCTGACTTAAAACTTTAGCTGATGATATTGTTGCCTGCCAGCCTGCTTAAAAGACTTTCAAGCAACAGAACCATAGGCGGATTTAAGGGGGGGGCCAGGGGGCCAAGGCACCCCCCAGAAACATTGTAGAGTTACGAATTTTGCACATATTTCATGGTAAAGATTACAATTTTTGAAGTAAAACTTCTTTAGGCGCGACTAGGGAGTAACTCAGATTTTTTTTCTGACGGAAGTAACGCTTACTTTTTTTTTTTCCTGACGGTAGTAACGCTTACTATAGTCTGTGTAGTTTCCGCCATTTAAAAATAATAATTCTGATTGGTTGTAAGTATATGTCATATACTATGGTCTGTCTAATTTCTATTTTTTTTTAATAATATGGCAACATGTGCATTTTGCCAGTGTCGAGTAAAATTCGTGAATGTTCACGGGATATTAAATTGAAGTTTTACTTCAATCGCGCGTAAAGGTTACACGCACACACTTTTTTTTTCTCGGCTCGGCGTACTGAATATTATGAATATTTAAACTTTCTAACAGCTCAGAAAGAGCTAAACACACATTTTTCGTAATAAAAATTGTAATATTTTTGCCCGTCCGCACCTTGGCCCCCCCCAGAACCAAATCCTGGATCCGCCTATGAACAGAACAGAACATTATTCAAGCATTTAAGTAAGCCATAATCTCTTATTACCTGAGCAAACATAATCAAACTATGTGGCAGTTTCTTATCTCTGAAATCCAGCAACTCCTGCCGTGCCAGTGCCTCCAAACCTTGAATACCATTGTTCTCTCCACCATCCGCTCCCTCTCTAGACAATGAGTTTTGCTTAGACAGTAACGGTTTCAGTATCGTCTCCACTGCGCTTCTCTTTTCTTCAACATTATTGGTTAATTCTACTCCTCTTATTACAACAGATACCAGTTTGTTTATCTCAGAGTTGAGGCAACTGCTTTTGAATGATAACTCGTCTATGTGCTGGAAAAAGACACATCATCTATGTTAGTATATCAACTAATCTTACGGATATAAAAAGATGTAGTTAAGCTACCGGTTTCTAGCATCGAGACGACATAATATGAGCTTTTGATACTTTGTAATTGTCAGTAACCCAGGGTCGAGCATAGCTTGACTTTTATATCTGTGAGTTTAATCTGGATTTTAAATTGTCAGAATGGATTTTGCTGTTTGTTTTCAAAATCATACATAATAGGTTTTAAATGTATTCTAATAGAACACTTGTAAAGTGTAGAGCCAACATACTAGCCACACAGCACTCTATAGAATTTCAAAGTGTACCAATGTATTTATTTTTTAATAAACACACTCGATTCAAAAAGCTTTTTATAGGCCAATTTCCCACACAATATTTGGGTATTGGTAAAAGAATAGGTACAAACGAAAATATACATTCACAATTCAAATATTAAAGTGAAGAGGATTATTTATAGGCAAATTTATTGTTTATTAAGTGTATAATATCCAAGAAACTTACGATTGAATACTTATCCTTCGATAGGCTTACATCCTTTAAAATTAGCTTCGGCACAGCTATTCTGCCTATCTTTAGCTTAATATGGTACTTTCTCTTGAACTGCCATGCCAACAGAGTCGGCAGTAGCCTAAAAATAACGATAACAAATAGGCAACATAACAAAAACAATAATAAAAACAACTGTAGAGTCATCACTATATAGCTCTTACCAGGAAACGCACGAATATATAGCCACAACAATAAAACATAATATTATCAATACGTTCATTTTGGCCGCTTAGATCATTGCGATCGCAAATGAATCGGTAATTATATAGAAAATTTGTTTCAAACGAAAAATTAGCAGCTCATTCGTAATTTCTAACCTCAAATTTTCTCAAAATCAAAAGCTGTCAAACAGCAGTTAGTTGTCAAATAGATTTCGTTCAAAAACTAAAATTCTGAAGCATGTTTTTTTTCTTAATAGACCGTGGTGATACGTTGCACTGTTGCATATATATACCAAAATAAATGAATCTTCTAATAACTTTTTTGGTATCCTCATGGCGGCTCTTCATTATCGCCGAACACAGACGAATACACGCGTACACGATAATGAAGAGGGCATATTCGGCTCGATCCGCCGGGGTCCGTCTATGTCCGCCTCTGATCCGTGAATTGACGGTTTTTCGAGCACGTATCAAAGGGAATCTGCGGGTGGATGCGTTGAGGTGCCCACATTATCGCCGGTCGCCGATCATTCATTCGCCGGCGGACAGTGCAGCGTTGCACTCGTGTGTATTTTATAATTTTATTGGAACGAAGTTCCTTATCGCGCGTTGTGAAAGAGGGCTAGACGGAAAAAATTCGTACGAAAAGTTGTCACGACACTTTTTAACCCCGACGCAAAAACGACGGGGTGTTATAAGTGTTTACCCCCGACGCAAAAACGACGGGGTGTTATAAGTGTTTACCCCCGACGCAAAAACGACGGGTGTTATAAGTGTTTAACCCCCGACGCAAAAACGACGGGGTGTTATAAGTTTTTAACCCCCGACGCAAAAACGACGGGGTGTTATAAGTGTTTAACCCCCGACGCAAAAACGACGGGGTGTTATGTTATAAGTGTTTAACCCCCGACGCAAAAACGACGGGGTGTTATAAGTTTGACGTGTCTCTGTGTGTGTGTGTATGTGTCTGTCTGTGGCATCGTAGCTCCCAAACGAATGAACGGATTTTGATTTAGTTTTTTTGTTTGAAAGTAGAGTTAGTCGAGAGTGTTCTTAGCCATGTTTGGTGGAAATCGGTCCAAGATGGGCGCCGCTACAAAATGGCGGATTACATATTTATATAGTGGTTGTATACAAGGGCGGATCCAGGATTTGGTTCGGGGGGGGGGGGGGGGGGGCAAGGAGCAAACAGCCAAAAATATTATAATTTTGACCAGAAATATGTGCAATATTCGTGATTCTACAATGCTTCTGGGGGGGGGGGGGGGCTTGGCCCCCTGCCCCCCCCTAAATCCACCTATGGTTTTATACCCAGCCCTGGATTTACACTAGGGGCATTCGGGGCGAGTGTCCAGGGCGGCAAATTTTGGGGGGGCAGCAAATTTTCAGTGGGCGGCAAATTAACTTAACTGGGGGCGACAAATTTCTAATCTAATGTAACCGCGCACCTCCATAATACCCCCCCCCCCCCACCCCCACCCCCCGCGGTGGAGGGGGCGGCATTTTGGCTAAATCCGGGCCTGTGTATACCGCTATTAAATAAATTGTCGCAGCAGCAACACACTCCACGTCCATCTTGTACGGTGAACGATCAACAAAGTGATACCCTCACATATACCGCCGATAATGTGGAAGCTTGCACGATGTACGTGCCGTATATAGGCGGACACACGGATAACGAGCATCGGCGCTAGTGAAGAGGCTGCATCATAATATTTAGTATTATTATTATATACGAGAGAGTGAATGTGTGTTTCACTTTTAATTCAAGGACTGAACCGATTGAGTTGCTTGGTACACATAGACTTACCTTGGAATAACATAAGATGCCATTTTCAGCTAGGTAAAACTGCTAGACCCAGCTAGTACCTACCTATATTTAACAAATAGATGTGTACACTGTACACTGATGGGCATTTTGGATTTTGAATGTTTACAAATTCTATTTTACAACAGTACCATAAATGTACGCCATGGATTGTGCATCACTATACTGGCCTTGAATCTTAAGAAAGAAAATAAACATTTTACTGCATAAGGTTTATTTCAAACTAATTAACTCTTTACATTAATCACTTAACAATGTAACTAAATCAACACTAAAACTTAAGGCCATGATCTTTTGGCAGAGAATCCCTGGTACTTCTTCCTAGTCTTCAAGCCAGTGACAATTGTAGAGCTCTTTGGGAATGCAGACATACCGTTGAACATATTATCTTTGTCTGTAAAAAAGAAAAATATAAAGTTACACATTAAGTCCCATTTTTTGCTTCATTAAACATTACATTTACATTATATTCTAGGTATCAAGTATTCTTAATAAAAAAATTGGTCTTTGGTTAAAATGTCTAAGTTCAATCATGTTTGTAGTTATATTTCTTTTCAAATAGCTATATGTATTCTCTTATTATATTAGTTCTTTATTATGTTATTGGGCTTTATACTTTATACTCCAACACAGCACCCTACTTACACTGTTAGTAAAATCACAATAATTGTTAACATGTGTAACCAACATTTAAATAGCAGTCACAGGCACAGGTCTTTAAAAATTATAATTATTCTCTATTAATATATTATAATTATTTTACAAATTGGTTCATAAACGAGAGAATAAGATCTGGTAGTTCAGATGTTGCATTAAAAATATGCAACCAACATAAGATCAAGTCCTTCTTTTCTTCTTTGAGTAAAAAAAGTATAGTGGCTCTAACTACTATTACTGTGTAGCGAATTACCTGGATGGAATCTGACATAATTAGGTTGAACATGAAGATTCTTGGGCAGTTCCATCTTTGTTAGAGCATCAAATGGAGTTTTAGTATCCACTGGGGTTGAGTAGAACTCTGTTAGGTCATCTGAAAAGGGATATTTTGTATTGGTTGTTATATGTTTAAATTTATTTATATTTTGTATGAAGTATTCAAGGGTGACTTTAGTGTTTAGAGCTTCTTTGAGCTTGTGATTTATAGATTTCTTCTACTGTTTATCTATGATAATATCTTGATAGAATGCTTTTATAACTTGCTTATAAAAGCCTTCTATTTAATTCGTTCATGGGATTCATAAAATTTGTCACATTTCCATTCTGTATTTTTATAAAATTAGATTTTTAATTTGATTACAGCAGATTCACAGCTATAAGGACTAGAATAACAAAAATTAAATTAAATAGAAACTTCTTACATAAGAGCAAGATTTGCATATTTTGTTGTTTAAATCAACGAATTAGGGAAATAAGTTTAAATAAATAAACAAAACGTACCAACAGTCTCAATAGTATGCAGTAAAGAGTTGGGCACACCATGTCCTGTTTCATCATAACAAGCTTTCAACACAGCAAACTTCACATCAAGCCCCGGGAACTCAGAGCCTGATGATAACTTGTTACTGGCACAGATCTTCAGGATGGACTCCTCTATGTCGGCTGGAGGGTCCCACGGCTTTGTTGGCCTTAAGAACCTGAAATTAGAATGAGTAAATTGTAAGTGGTGTATTTTATTGTCTTACTAATATTGTAAATGTGAAAGTTTGTAAGAATGTATGGATGCCTGGATGTATACCTGTTGTTACTTTTTCACACCTAAATGGGTTTACCGATTGAGCTGAAATTTGGTATAGAGGTTAGAGATAGGTGGGTGGGGCCCTGGAATAACACAAAGGCTTACAGTACAGCGGGTAAAACCGCTGGGCGCAGCTAGTAGGAAAAATTAAGTAAATGGCGCCCCAGGCTCCAACTGTGAGATACTGCAGGTTAATTATATATTTTCTAATTTAAAAAAGTGGTGTTTAATATTATAAGTAAACTTACCCTCTTTGTAAATAAACGGCATAAACTCACTTGTATTTACTTCGGCTGCGTGCCGACCGTTTCGATCCTGTACGAGGATCTTCTTCAGAGAGTCGCTGCGGTTACGCGCCGGCGTCCGCGCCCCGCTTAGCACTGCGCGCCGCCGCCCGGCGCGCGCGCGCTGACTGCTCTACGGGACGCGGGGAGGGAGAGGCCGCCACTTGTCGTGGCGGTCGGCACGCAGCCGAAGTAAATACAAGTGAGTTTATGCCGTTTATTTACAAAGATGAATATAAACACTCACGAATCATTTAGTGTTAAAATAAACTTACCCTCTTGATGCCAGTGATTCAGCAGAAGCCTGCAGCTTTTTATCTATTTTTGGGTATTTCTTTTGTGCATATCTAACTGCAAAAACCTGTGAATAGAGCAAATAGGCTGTAAATTAAGGAATATTGTCTAAATAGCAGATGGAAAATAAGTAACGAATGTAACCTGAAAATTTCTTCGTGGTACATTAAATAGCACATTTCTTAGCATTGTAGTCATTTGGCAACTTCAAATTAATTTAAAAAATTTAAATATAATGTGATTTTTTGTTTGAAACGTAAAAATAAGTAAAAAATCTAAACCAAATACTGACAGCCCACAGTTTTGACAGTGACTAAAGGGTTTTGTTGACATTGATAACAAAATTAGCTTTTTGTTAATCATTTCATTATACGCAAATTTTAACGATTACAAAATTATTTTTCTAAGTTTCTAAATCATTATACGTTTTTAAATTTTAGCAATAAGACAAACTTTACAAGTAAAACTTCAATAAACTCAATAAATTGGACAAAATATGTTCAATTCAAGTTAATTTTGTACTAAATGTACGTAATGTATATGTAAGAACGTACAATGGAACGCTTACAAATTTTTGAACGAAATAAATTTAGTTCCATCACCCGGGGGCGGCAGCACTGTCGGCTTGGGTTGTTGTTTCCTATCCGCCATTTTCCAGTCGCCATTGAAAGGTGAAAACTTCACTAAATGTCGGTGATGATTTTAAGATTTTGAGTGGTTTCTTTAAGATTAGACCTGGTTTTAGTGTTGTGAAATGAAAATGAAGTGCCCCGGACTACCATGACGCATCAAAATCACCAAACAAACGGTGCAAGTCTTGAGGATTGCCACACAAACTTCTTCGCCTTGGTAAGTCACTTTTACATTGATGAAAGAACTCGTATGTACTTTTCTTTCGAAATCATTGCGATTTACGTGATGCCAACCCGCGCAATTGTTCTGAGGTGTTTGGTTATTGGTTTAGGCATTTTTAAATAATGAGTTCACGTAGTTCTATTATGTGACGAATCTGATTATCGTTATTGGACGCTGTTATACGAAATTCACCTTATTGCGATACTGCTATTGAATCGATTCATAGCGCTAAAGTTTTCATACAAGACAATTTACGTTTAGGCGGGTAATGACGCTCGGCCGTTAGTCATCCTGGCATCGTTTTCGACGCAGAAAAGATTCAAGTCGAGTTGCTAACCCACAAAATGTCAACGCATTCAGTGAGCGAGGCCACAAAAAGCCACCGGCCCATAGAGGTCATTTTGAATTCACCTGGCCGTAACGCGGACCGTAATGCGTTCGCAAGACTAGTTTCGCCAGGTTGAGGAAATAACTTTCTTGTAACATTTTTTAGAGCGGTCGCTCATTCGATAATGGGAAACGATAGCGAGCCACAAGTAACGCGTTCAGTGTGCGTGCACGACGAGGGACGGTCGGTCATGTCATTCATTATCGCCGTGTCGCAGCCGGAGCGCCGAGTGGCTTTGCGTAATGTTCATAGCTGGCGCGAATTTTATCAGATTGTGTCGGAGCTAGGATTAGCGGGTGTGAGGGTGGAGGCGGGGCGGCGCGGCGGGTGGCGGGCGGTCGTCCTCGCCACTTCCACCTGACGCGCCGCCGTATCTCCGCGGCGACACGGCGCGCGGCCCGCGACACCGCCTGCACCCGACCCGACCTATCTCGACATAACATACTCATTACCGTTTTCTTGTTTGCCCTGAGACTACCTATTGCCTAATTATTCATACAGTCGCCACCACCTCGCCTCCGTCGAGTGGAATTTTACTCGTTGTCATCGCGGTGCGCGATGACGCATCGCCTAGGTTATTATGGAGTTCAATACACTCGGGCGCACTTGAAATGCACAATTTGTTTACTTTTGAGACAATGTTAGTCGCGGTTGTTTTATTTAGGTTCGATTAGAGGCGAGAGGTATGCGGGCATCTGGTCGTGGATCGGCGACGGCACAGATGCCGTGAGCGGGGAGGGAGCGCGGGCGCACTCGCCCGAGCCGGCACCGGCGCGCGACCGTCTTGCGCTCATTCAACCGTTTATGAATGGTCGTAATTCGTAATCATTGTAACTTTCCCATAAGCGGGCCTCCGCCCAAGCATTATTTGCGTGGAGCGTGATTGCCTAGTTCCTTGGCAGGGCGACGTCTTTGTACTCGCTCGTATCTGTGCCCTTTATTTGTTTCTATGGTTGCCGCTGAGGTGACATTGTCTCCAAAGAATATTTTCGTCGTAATGTCCAATGTGTAGCAAAGGCGTAATGATCACCATTATGTCCGTGTGTTGCACGTCAAGTTGTCCATTCAGTGTCGAAATACGTCAGTAAGTTATTCATGAGAGCGACATGCGGGCCAGCGAGGCGAGGCCCGAGGCCGCTCGCCGACCACCCCTTATCGCCCTCAGCACACAACGGCTCCAGTACCGCCCTGAATGTGCCCATTGCCACGGTTATGAATCCTTATTCTTTTAGGTCAAACGATAACTACGTAATTCAGTCTCGTATTATGTTCTGTCTCGAGATCGCCTTCGCGGGATGATAATTGACCGAGTAATGCTAATTAATATTGTAATTAACCAAATCTATTTCACGACCACTCGCTAAAACGATTAAGGCTCGCACGCTGATTTTGTATTAAAGGCGGAACTAATCTGGTCATTAGAATACATGGTACGTGCTTCAAAAACAGCCTACGATACTTTGGCGTTTCGCGGCACGTGTTACGAAATCTCAAAGCGCTGATGATAGAAAGTTTGTTGCTTTAATTGATTCCTAACATGTAAATGTCACAGTGCCTCAAAATGCCAAAGAAACTGGTAACGAGACTACACAGTAGCTATGATGTAAAATAAATAAGAAATTGTGTACACAAGCAGTCACAACTTGCTTTCGGCGCAAGGTCATCAAAAACTTCTACCTGGCTTAACGAAATGTGTCCGGATGCTGCGAAGGAAACTGAGCCTTATGTCAGTGACCTAGAGACGCTACATTGCTGTGAGTGCGATAAGCAAGGTGACTGTGATGACCTCTCGCCTCTAGATACTGGATTTGTTGTGTATACTGCCTTCATACAACAACCTATCGTGACCAAAATACGAATTATAAGTGAAAGTAATCATTACATGGGAATTTCATAAAGGACCTGCTAAATAAGTCATCATTTCGTTAATAGGTAGGCACATCAAAAAAAATATTTTATAAAGTCATGTCGTCGAGTTAATTAGGAAGTAAACGTTAACTCTGTTTTTCCACTGAACTTCAAGAATATCTCGCATTATGTCGATTTCACAAAAAATATACAAAACAGCGAGTTGTTCTTTAAAAAATTCCATTTAGTTTGTTGTGGCGCGGGGGTCCTTATCACCAGCTGATAAGAGTATCGCGGTGTCGCACTATCAAGGTCCGAGCGAGAACCGCTATCACTTATCGCTATATCTGTCACTTAAATAGACTAGATGTAATTAGCATTGGTGTCGGAAAATACAGGTTCACGATATTTTTGTAACAATCAATTAATTAGATATTAACACATACTTTATTGCAATTAAGAATTCCTCTTGGGCATATTTTGAAGTGTGGAAATGATATGGAATGGTGTGGAATCGATAAAACACGCATTCGTTCGGAATCAGTATGATATAACGTGAGAATATCACGTAAAGATCTGAGATTATTGTTAAAACTGTTATCTTAGTTCATTTTCAAATATTAAAACGTTACATCTACCTAAATGAAAAACCTTTCGATTTAAATTATATTTATTTCCAATATGTCGGTAAAACGCTCGCAGGTTACGTCACACTTGCGTGATAGCTGATAAGATCAGGGGAAGCGAATATTGACACATTTGCGACGCAAATTTGGCCGGAAGAGATTTTAAAACACTTAAGGGGCTGCGCAGACGACAGACTATCCATGACGCACTTTTTAGTCTGTGAAAATAGAACCTATGCAATTATATGCAGTAACGCACACGACGCCGGCGCACAAATAATCCGTGTAATGTGCATTACTGCATATAATTGCATAGGTTCTATTTTCACAGACTAAAAAGTGCGTCATGGATAGTCTGTCGTCTGCGCAGCCCCTAAAACTGAGATAGTAATAATACAACTGAAAACGTCAAGGGCTATTTTAAGAATTGTCAACAATCAATTCAGTCCTAATGCCCTGAACCTATGTGCTCAGTATGTCAATATTCTGAACCCCTAGTGTTATTCGAGATCGCAAAGACAACGCTAAACCCAATATCATAAATACTAAAAGTATGGATTCAGGAATAATTTGGCTGGAAATTTGGTTTGCCTCGGACCCTGTATAAACACAGATTACATAACCACGTACCTAAAGGTTAGCACATGAGCTTTTGATTGGTAAGTCTACCGGCCTCATACAGTAGTTATTTTGTCCGTTAAAAAACTAGTAGTTGTTATTAGGTGATTATGTCACCTCGCCACTCACCGTGCGACTTGTACTGATAAGCACATTGCTTGATATTTGCCGTCTCTCCGTTTATGTAAACGTGTGTTATGATGTTTGGACATCATACTCGCAATTATTTGCGCACACGATACGTCACGTTATAATTGGAGTTTATTCTACAAGAGAACCGGTTAATGAGGAACAATTTTAGGGGGTCGTTTAGCTATAGGGCGAAGTTTTTACTTTGCCAAGTCGCAGCCTTTTTTTCAGGAGCTTACTGTTTTTATTTATCTTTCTAATACGTTTAAGAAAACCTATTCTCCACGCTAACAAATGAGGGTGCCTTCTGACAGTGAGATAGCAAAGATATATTGTTTAATCTAATTAACTTGATTCAACCCATATTCCTGCCGAACCGTTGAGTTGTTCACCTATTTAATCAGCTACAGGTGAAAATTGTAGAACAGATAGCAAGTAATAAGTAAACAGAAAGAATTGACGTCGGCGTAAGGTCAGAACCGTAAAAGGAAAATCAAGCTTTACAAGGAAATAATACTCATTTGGCGTTTTATAACCAGTACAAAATGACGTAATAAAATACTCTTGCGCCGCGCCGACGAAATAAGTACAATTTTATGGAACTAAAGCAAAACATCCAAACAACGCTGTGGAAATTAAATTAAAATCGCAATAACTGAGGCACGTTTTATTTTATAATAGACCGTAAAGAACGTGTTTATTATATCGATTCCTGTTTATCTACTAGAGCGGTATTGAGGACAGTCCTTGAGATCTCGATTGTTGTCGACGTCCTTCGCCTACATTACCCTGATGTCCTTAATCGAAGACGCAAGTGCTTCCATTTAACCCACATCTCAGTGAAAGGCATAGACAATACTCGCTTAAAATGCACATAATCGAATTTGGCACGAAACTTGGCATGCAAAAATTAATTCCAAAAGTTGCCACGATGACCTTGCAGCCACGTATAAACTTTACATTCGCCTGCGAATCGACTAAATCTTAGTAATTTGCACACAATCCTTAATCATGGGGGGCCAAGCCGATTATTACTATTGAAATATTATGTTAGATACAGCAATTTGTCTGATGAAAATTCAAATGCAAGCCACGTTTCGTCGCATGCAGACTGAAGGCTGACATTGATGCTCAAAGTAGCGTTGTTTATTATAAAAACAAAATTAGGCTGGCATATCAATGTGACATAACCGCTCAAACGTGAGCCTCTGGCACAGAAAATATATGAGATTCCTTTTCCTCTTGCAGCGTTGTTATGAGTTCTCACTGGGTCAAGGTTCTGTTTTGATGTCTCGAGGATATTTTTATAATTTGTTATCAATTTGATCATCACCATGTGCTCTATATCCAGAGTGGGGCAAAACAGTATTCGATCTGTAAATATTCAAGTTTCCTCAGCTCCATATTTGCATATTATGCAGATTGTAGTTTTTTGGTGGAGAGTGGCATTTCATCGGGTCTTGTTTTCACGCTCTTTCGAAATTTCGAGCATTTTGTGCGAGATCACAATAATTATTAAGGTCTTCCGATACAGTGCCGGCCGCGGCCGCGGTCACGATATGTAGGTCAAGATAACAGAAGAGTTCGCTTGCGTCCCACATTCGATACCGGCCGACACTCACCGCTCGTGCCACGTTTGTGCCTTCACTATATTTTGTCACCAACATGAAACCATTTACTAATTACCTCGTCGGTATGTGGCTCCATAGCATGCATTCCGTTACACTCGTATACTCCGAAATTGAATCATTATTCGGATAATGAGTTTACGCTCAGTTCATTCGTTATTGATCGGTACTAGCAATTCTTCGCTAGCCTTGTGCTCCACTTTCGCTTTTATCGGCTAAAGGTTATTTACACTGTTAAATAAGACATTATTTCAGAGATCTAAATAATATTGTACAAATCTCCATCTAAAGCGGTTGTTTTATGGGTAAACAGGTTTGTTGAAGTTCGTTGCGCATAGTTTTGCGATGATCTTGCAATTGTACGTGCCTACTACCTTGTTGGTAACCCAATGTCCTGAAGCACCAACCTCTCATATTTGTGAATCTTAGCCGGCCCTTCACACACGGAACTGCTCGGTTCGACCATGGAGAACAAGTTTCAAGTAAACTAATGACTTCGCTAATAGGTCGACCGCTCTTGTTACGTGTTGTCCATGCTCCAAAACTGGCTACTGGGTTACCTTTTACATTATACTACAACATAATTATTTCAATGTCTCATATGATAAAAATAATATTATAACAAGTGAAATTTTAAAAATTCTTTTATAAATCAATCTTTTATTATTATTACCATCTAGCACCAAAGTACTCGTCAAGACAAATAAAATGAGCCCAAACTAGATGGTCGTTTAATTACGAAGTTCCCATGACCACCTTCCAGCTCCATCATCAGATCAGCTCGATGTCATAAAAATATTGCATTGTCATCCGATTTACACATACGTGCAAAATTTCAGCTCAATCGGATACCGGAAAGTGGATCAAATTTAACTTGCAAGATTTGATTACAGACAGACAGACAACGGACAGAAGGTAAATAAAAGCTTGTAAAAATATCCTAATATTGTGTGTAATATCAACAAACCTAGTTAGAGGCTCCGTTACGCAGTGTTACGCATTAGAATCAGTTTAAAAACAAGGGCCTCTCAATATGGTCGCGTCGGAAACTCGGCCAAATGCAATGTCTCAGGGCATGCGATTAAATTTAAAACGCTTTCACTCTGTTACCCCTCCCAGGCCGGCCGTGGCCTGCCCCCACTGGCCGATTCGGCGAAGGTGCGAGTTCGTCCGGACACCAACTTACAACCGCTAGACTCTGCTCACACAATAGATAGACTCCGCTCTAAGATGCCATATCTGGCCACTCGGCTTATAATTTTATTCATAGTGTCTCTTAAAATCATTCGTACACTGGTTAGCTTGAATTTAAAGTTGATATGACGTGTGTAGCCAAGGACAAGCGTTTGTTTTGAATGTCCATTAATTCAAAATTAAATATGTTGGGTAGGCACAAGCATAAAATTGTTTACTGACATACTATATTTTCGTAACAATCATGTAACAAGTTTCGAAATAGGCGTGAATGATCCTCAACTTCATTAGCGTAGCTTTAGCACAAGTATCAGCCGCGTCCCACTTGCTAAATGGTGCACGAAGCTATGTTTACGTGTCACCATAGACCAACACTGGTTGGCACTGTGAAGGCACCGGTTCCTCCGTTATTAGAAAGAGACAACAGAAATACTATTACCGCCTCCTACTATCTTTTAGTTTCGAAACTGATTCACTTCTGCATATATCATATTGAAATCATCTGCAATAGTTTTCGTTGCATCACCCATGATTCCTTTGCAAATATAACACCGTCTCAATGTTTTGTCACAGAAGATTTCTGTCGCTGCTTACGGTACAATACTCGCTACCTGAGCTCCGTACTATCCTATAGTGGTCTTTTGTATGCTAAAGGCTTTGCGGTTTGTACCGAGTGGCGAGGTATCTGCATTCTGCACGCTTATTCGCGCTTATCCTTGATGCGATTATATCCGATATTTATTGAGAGGCACTGCATTTATAGCCAAAGCATGTACAATTTTGCTTTGAGGATCGTGCAACTTATTTTCTTTTAGGTCGGAATGTTTACTCCAAATGCTACAAGTTCACTGTCCAAAAAAGGTAAATTGTTCAAACTTAAAGTGTTCTGTATCAAAACAACTCGTGTCGCACCAGCAAGCACTATTGAAAAACTAGGGCAAACCCTCGAATTTCTAGACTACGCTTAAGGTCGGCGGGAGTTCGTTGACCGGCGTCGCGTCGGCGCGCGCCTTTACCGTTAGCGGTGGATCGTGTGCTCGCACCGGCTACCTGAACCCTCGACCAGGGTGAGGAATCTAGCCCTGATTAGCTTTTGGAGATTTCGACCACTCGCATTTTTACCTGTTCGTAACCTTCTCCTCGGGCAAGATTCTGAACGGATGCCTCAACTTCTAGCTTTTTGTTACTCATGCAAGGTTATGGTTCTGCCATTTTTCGCAGCATTTGGGATATCATATTTCATTTTGAAGCTAATGTAATTATTTACGGACCCGTTGTTCGACATAGATGAGACCTCCCACTTGCAATGTGCCCATTTCACCTATTACGAATTACAAGCACGTCACACAAGTCAATGTCCTGTCAGTTCTACCGGTCTAGTCTCCAGGTTTCAAATATCAGTTCGTGTATAACTGACTTTGGAAATACCCGCTAGCAATGTTTCTTGAGACATATTTTCAAAATTCATACATGACATCATCATCAGCAAAAAGAGCTTTCAGTACAAGGACCTCCTTTTGTACTCATAAGTATTACCTACCTATAGAGTTAAAACTAAATTTATTGGTTTCATTTACAATATCGCTGTGTTAGTTTCATAAACTGACGATTGTTAGGTTTTACCTCTGTTGTGTTAAGTTTATATGCGCCGACGTCGATGCGGCCTCTAAATCGATCCACGGCACGTGCCTGAGTACGCGTTTGCGGCATAACAATTCCATTTTAATTTCTACACGCAATATGATACATGTTAACATGATGAAACAATCTACCTTTAGTTACGAACCTTTGGTATTTATTAACGAACTCTGCGACCAATATACCATCATCGTACTCTGTTATTTATTACGAAAATTTTTGGTTGACGCCACAAGCCAAAGAAGACAGCTTCGGAAGGGACAGCTAAATGGGAAAGAAACCACGATTTACGATATTTAGTTCGTTCATATCACGGGTTCCTCTCAGGTTATTCTTCAATACTTGACAGGAATACTGGCCTCAATCTCACAGTCTTTCCATAAATTGATCATCTAGGATGTTATTAGTCTACGTGGTTTGTTGTTCATAGGCCTTCGCCCTTGACAACAAACAAGCGATGGTACCTATTACAAATTACGACATAAATCTTAGCAAAACACCGCCTTAAATGTTGCTGTCCTTCTTTGTATAACTGTCTCTTTTTATCACGATCATTAATTCCTGTGGAACAAAAATCAGCGTAACCTACCAACTACCACCTGATGTCATCTATAAACAACAGATCAGTAAATGAATTTGTCGTCAATATCATAAGTGGGGTCAAAGGTATTCTTATCGCTTTAGTAAAAATGTTGCGTTTGTCTCACTCTTTCTTGTTTGACTTTAGTAATAGAACAAGAATAACAAGTGGCTAGCGGCTACCGCCCACTCCATCCAAGTCATGTTCTGTGGGTTTTAAAACGAGCAATGAGCACACTGCTACAATATGACGATGAATTACCAGCAAATTGCTATTTCGTAATGTTAAAAATAAAATGAAATTGCTAGAAATAAATTAAAACCTGTCTAAATGTGTATTTATTGGTATTAATTTCATCGTTTGTCTGATCTGTTAACTCATAATATTATATAACCTAACTGTGATCTGATTACTGATCCTGGCAGCGTAAATGTGTAAGAAAACCTTTTTCGTATTTTCAACTTTGTATTGTCCATGTAAAAAATTCTGAAATTGCATGAAATTCTGTCTAAATTGGTTTTTGTTCCTAATTTACTGTCTGATTTGTTATGATAATTATACCTAATCAACAAAATCATTTATACAGACCCTGGCAGAGTGCTTGTCTTAGATCTTGTTTGTATTTTCAACTATGTGTTAGTTTATGGCCATTTAACCATTGTCTACTTTAACAAATGTTCCCTGATAAGGTTTTATTGCGAAAACTGCTGTTGCGAAAGAATTTTTCCCATTACATCAGAAAATCAGAATGTAGGTACTTGGTCTTCGCGTAACCTTATGGCTTTTTTTATATAACATATTGTTATGGATTTTAGTCACTTCCCTGCATCATCATCTTCCTAGCGTCATCGTCATCTTTATGTCTTTATTACCTACATAAGGGTATTACGACGTCTTCTTCGATTTTCGTTTTGCCGTTATAGCATCTTAATGGTGAATTGTTATTGCTAAAATATTATGTATCATGTTTTTTACTATGTAAAATGTGTGTTTGCATTTTTGTGTAGGTATATTGCATAACTCTACAATCTCCAAGTCTCCAAGTACACAATATTTTTAAACTTGCTTACATAACTTTTTAATTCCTATATTTCAAACCGCCAAATATATTATCAATGACGAAAGGCTGCGTAAATTCGTTACGTAAATATTACTTTTGTTGTACGCAATGCTAGGTACAATAGAATTCTCAGTGTAACGGAATTTCTCTGTTTACAAACAAGATATTTTTAGATAACTTTGGGTGTTTCCGTCGGTTATTTGTTACATATTCTATTAATATTAAAAGTGTATGTAGCCGAATGTATAAGAAAATTGCTGACGTCACGAAAAAATGCAGTAGCGAAGTGCAGGGTCGCGCGGGGGCAGGCGCACGCGCAGCGCGGTGCCGTCACATTACCCTCGATTGTTTACCCCGCTCGTAACGTAACCGGTGCGACGTTGCCGCTCCGCCTCGATACTCGCTTCCTCTCACTTTCGCGACTGCCGCCGTTTCACTCGCACATCTACGTTCGTCTCGCTCGCTCGACTAGCGGTGCTCGACTTTTTTGGACATGCAGTTTTTTCCGTTCTAGGTTATCATCGATTTACGGGACCATAGATTTCAGGAAAATTGCATTGTTGTAACTGTAATTTAATGTTATGCGTCTTTACTGCTATTTTCACAGAGGTTTAAAATATCTTCGCAGAAACTAACATTGCTGTTGAATATTTCTAGCTACTCTACCTGTGTAAAATCAGAGCAACACAGATATTCAATGATAACTTTAATGTTCATTATTATTGACACGACTTGTAATCATATTGACGTAAAAGTCAACAATCTCGTGGGATGCGCCCGTGCACTCCCAGGCTCAGTAACTCACTAGTCAGTAGTGGGCGGATGATAAAATGTCGGCACATGCACTCAAGACATAATCACTTCGAATTACGTTTTAATGACCAGCTTTTTACTAAGCTCATGTAAATTTTATAGGTGCGAAACCTTTACAAACGGTTATAGGGGGGTCTATAAAGTAATTAGCCGGCTACGTTTACTGCCAAACTTAAGAAACTTATGAAAGCCTGTGCCCTCGTTCAGCGGAGAAGTTTGAAACGAGCACCCGAAGCGCGACTAACTCGAGCTTAGTGGTGGGTTACAGGCGGTATTTTCCGGAAAACGCGTGGCTTTTCCCTCGGCGGTCCTCCGCTCCCATCCGGGCATTATCGCCGGTTGTGCTCGGCCATCCGTTCTCTCTCCACTCGCATTTTAAATTCAAATAACCGCAGATTTTCGCTGACAAACTTCGGCTTCCCGCCGCTCTTTGTCGATGAATAATTTTGCGTAATACCCCAGCTCTTAGATGTTCAACGCGGTATAATACTGCAGCTTCGGGGCTTCGTTGTGAATCGTTGACCCCGGTGTGGGAGTATTGAAAACACATTAGCAACTACCGACCTCATTCGAATGGATTACTCAGTACCAATACAGGTTATGCTCATAACGCAAAACAACTGTTTTACTGTATTCTATTATTTCAATGGCACTTGCTCGCTTATGTCAAAGAAATTAAATGAGTGACTCCCGAGACAACTCCGACACGTTACCAGTAACTCATTTCAATTGAGTATCTCCTGAAATAATTGTGGTGCTCGTGAATGCTAAACATACATTTAACGAGTGTTTATTATTAAATCAGTACATAAAAGCTTGCGTGCAGCCATCGTGAGCTAGTTCACTCTCGAGTTCGGCTGTACTTGTTTGTTCCCTAATTGTTAAACTATAGCGATTACGATCACCCCCATGACTTACACTTTCGTTTACCCTCCATTAGATGGTATCGCTGTTTTGGCGTATAAGTTTAATTGTTTTAGAGCTAGTATCGTCGGCCGTCACGTCATCGTACAATAGAAAGTGAAGCGGGCGGTGCGCGGGCGCATCGGGTGCGTTAGAAAGCGGCCGAGCCGACCACCGCGCCGCCGACTGACTCGCGGCATTCCTTCACATGAATGTACTCAGCCGAGGTGAACTTGGTGCGAGGAATGTGCGACAACCTTCGTTTTGTCTATATTTGGATGTGTTATCGCTGTTGGTAACATCGTAAGCTGTCTTTGCATCCGTTATGGAACATCTGCTCTACGCTGTTACGTTCTACCTTAATTTTATTCAACACGGTGGCAATTGTATGCGGTGTTGAACGACAACTAATGATTCAGATACCCCTTGAACCCATCAAGTAAGAAGATAAACTTCCACCACACTAACTTCTGATTTGTCGTAATGTCGTTCTTATAGTTCCTTAGCAGAGACTCGGCGATAAACAGAGCTGTTAATAAGCCGTGTTAGAAGCGGGCAACTAATAAAAACCATAATAAAACCTTAGTTGCACACAAACTGGCGACCATAACATTCCATAAACAGTGTTGGTTTATAATGTTGTGTCTAAGCGGTGTTTAACGGCGATAACCCCTCATTTGGTAGGTAGTAGTGAACTCGTTTGGAGCCCCCTCGCGCCAGGTCGCGGCGACCCCACACACGTCTGCCAGGTGCGCTGCCGACTGCCGACGAGTCGGGGCCTTTCCGCCGTATCGCCGCATATGGCTTCACTCACTATCATACTCGACACTAAGACATTCCTCACTCTTGTAAATATGTTGCTTGTTATTGAACTGATCACTTGGATACCTACTGGACTAAGAGATACTTTTAAAAACATTACGTCAGAGATTACAAAATTCTGATTTCTGGATTTCCTTCAACACCCATCGAAATTGTCATAAACATAAAGATCTGACATGTTCTAACTGCAACATTTCCTCATTGCAGACCCAAAACGAGTAGTTTGATTTTTTTGCTGTCCTGTCTCAGAATACACTGTCGGCAAGTCCAGACTAAGGACGATAGGTCCCTGACCCTCTGTATTATTTGCATTATACAAGGTCGCACCACCTGCCATGCCCCTGTCGCGGGTCTCACGCGCCGAGCTGGACGACTCCTTGTTATGCGTTTTTGAAAACTAACGTGAGAGTTATCCATATTATTATGTAAACAAACGACTAAAACTCACGGAAATAATGGTCGAAACTAGGCTCGACCCTGGGTTTCGGACAATTACGATGTCCTTCATCAGGAGCTAAACTCCTTTACTTTACTTAGTACAACCGCGCCGTAGCAGTCTACTATGCGTTTTTGAAAACTAACGTGAGAGTTATCCATATTATTATGTAAACAAACGACTAAAACTCACGGAAATAATGGTCGAAACTAGGCTCGACCCTGGGTTTCGGACAATTACTCCTTGTTATTTGCACGTTTTCGAACAAACGAAAGGGATACCGAAATTAAGTTGTAAAAATAATATTTGCTCATACTCTTGTTTGGTACCATCAAACCTGACCTTTATCCAAAGTTTGCGAATAAAATATGAATACTCTTTGATAACATTTTAGCGGCTGAACATAAAAGATATAGTTTTGGAGATATGAAATCTTATCAGGGACACTTCGGCGTTGGTAGTGGCGACATAAACACATGTTACGAGCACAGATGCCCTTTTATTCCGATGTATCGATTTCGTAGGCACGATATTATCAGTTTTTATGTTTTATGTGCGGTAAAGGCACGACATGGATCTAAGATCCTAACCTTATGGTCAGAGGCAGCATACATCACCATCGTTTAGATTTAAAACGACTGGTTGTTACCAAATATTTTTAACGGTAGTTACTTTAATTAAATACAGTCTTACATTACAAACAAAATAGTCGAGGGAGAGGCACCTCATTATAAAATTGAGGTATCCATCAGTTCAAAATTGAGTCGCTTCTCGTAGCTCGCAGTCTAACTTTTCCAGAGTAATTTGCGATTTAGCAAATCGCTGCACTGTCTCTTCCGGGTGGTTAGGTGGATTGTTTCTGTACCTTGTCGCTTTTGAACCATTGCCAATGCCTTTTATAGCCATTTCCAGGTTCTCTAATTGTCCTTTATTGTATTATGACATATAGGTACACTTTATATTATTAATGTGTCTCTTGATAAACTTGCTACGAATGTTGTTGATCTCTTGATGATTTAGAGGAAGCTGTTTCTTGGTACTGACCCATATGTTCACTAAACGTTGTATGTTCTGTTCCAGACGGAGCTGTATGGCATAAAATGGCGTAAGCTAGTGTGGGGCGAGAGCAGCGGCGGTGGCGAGGAAGAGGGCGGCGCGCCTCTGGCTGACCCCGTGATCAGCAGCTACGCGCGCTGCCTCGCCGGGGACATCCTGTGCGTGTGGCGGCGCGTGCCCCAGCCGCAGCCGCCGGATCTCTACGAGACCAGCGCTCCGGCGCCGCCGCCGCTCTCGCTCCGAGCCGCCAAGGAGCTCTGGATATTCTGGTACGGCGAGGAACCAGACCTCAATGGCCTCGTCGCACCGGAACTGATTGCCACTGCCAGCCGTAAGTTTCTTTTACATTTTTAATAGGACTAATGATTGCGTGAACGTTGAACCGGATATAATATTGTCTTATAGAAAGTTTTATTGTCACAAAGTGATGAATTGTGTGTAGGGCATGTAATATCGGATGATTTTCGATTCCGGAACTGAGTTACGATACTACTGGTTCGATTCCGGGATTCCGGAACTGGTTCCGGAATTAGAAAAAAGTATAGGAAATTAAAAAAAAAACAATAAATAGGCATTTCAGTGTTTATTTAAATCAAATCTTTATTAAAAAACTAAATAAGTCGACAAAACTCTTGACTGAGATCAATTAAACAGCCTTCTATTAGGTTTTTTTTAATAAATTTAACAAAAAATAATCAACTTTTCAATAATATAGCAAAATCAACGTGTACTAGCTATTTGCAATTGCAATGTAGCTTATTAGATAACTATCTAATAAAATTATGATGTATATTTATTATAAGATTCAACAACTCACAATGAACAAAATCAACAAGTTCTCCTCTTCTGAGATCATGAAAAACAAAACATAAAATAATTAAAAAAACTCTAAAACTTACGTTGTCGTATTTTTTGGAAACTGAGATCTTTAAATCAACTTATAGTAAAAAAAAGAAATATTATAATGTAAGTAAATAAGATAAGAATCACTTTTTCAAAAAAGATCGCTCTTCTTGATAATGTGTTCTCAAGAGTATCAGAGCATCTAAAATTTTATCTGAGAGCGAGCTTCGTAGGCGGTTACAAAAGTTGGATTTATTTCATGTAGCACGAAGCACGAGTCGCAGCAATACACTGCGGGAGCGAGAGCGGCACTGCCAGTGTTGCCAGACGCGAAAGTTAAAAACGCGGTAGCTGTACCCAAAAAACGCGGATTTTCTAGTTTTCAATTTAAATATCGACTGGGGTCTTATCATGGGCTAATTAAGTCAAGTTTGTCGTTTAAATCTAGTTTTTTTTTTTTCAATAAAAAAACCTGGCAAAGTTGTGGTGCTATAGCACGTTCTCTAGCCATAAAATAAGAATAATAGAATAAAAAAACCAAATGCCAAGAAAATTTTAATAGAGAGGCTATTATTTAAGTCTTGTTTGTCGTTTTAATCTAGTTTTTTTAAATAAAAAAACCGAATGCCAAGAAGATTAGATACAAAGATTTATAAGTGCACGAGCAGCTTGCTGCGAGCGCCAAAAATTTTATAAATCTAACTACGAAAGGAGTGCGTCTACTGCACTCTGAGACTCTGAGCAAGGAACTTGACTCGGACTGAAAAAGCGGAACCGCGTTGGTTAAAAGCGAAAAGCGGATCCATTGTCAAAAAGGCGATGTAATAAGCGGAAAAGCGATATGATCTGGCAACACTGGGCGCTGCACTAGCGCCGCTGATTGGTTGGCGAAATGGCGAACGAAACGCAAGCGTCGATGGCGGCGATTTGAATTTAAACTTCGCGCGCGGTTCGGTAGCTTTCGCAAGAGAGTACAAGTATGCAAATTTTATTATTGTGGTAAAATAAGTAGTAAAGTAATAAGTAGTAGTATGAGTATCGGATGACGATATTTACTTCAGTTCCGGAATTGTAATATTGTAAAAAATCATCCGAAATTCCGGAGTTACGAAATCTCGGAATTCCGGGATCCATGCCCTAATTGTGTGTTATTCAAAGGCCTAAGGTTTTTAAAAATATTATGTTATTATAAATGACGTTAGGATTTAGGATCCTAAAGGCAACATTGAGAGTACGACGCCCGTACGTACACGCGTGATGGTAATATTATTCGTACATCGTTTTGTTTTTCTGACGTTCAGTATAATAATATGTATTTTATTTGTCTAAGATTTTTAAAATACGATCATCGTATTTTATTAATTATAATCGTGTTAAAATTGGAAAGAGCAAGAAGCCAAGCAAATAATGTTGTCCAACACGGGTCGCGAACAATAGATCAAGTTTACAGCTCGTTAAGTAGAGCCAGAAAGTTGCATCGCGACAATTAACGTAAGATTATCATCTCGCTGCGGCGACCACCCACCCGTCGTCGCGTCGCCGTCGGTCTGACGAACAATGGCTAAAATACTCGACCGACCACTATAACCTGACCTATCAACTTAATGAATGAAGCCGCGACTTATCCCAGACTTTGTACACTCGTTGAAGAATGAGCTTGTCTATCTTGTAGATGTTCGGTTAATGTCTCAACTTACTTAAACATAAAAAAAGATAAAATTCGCATAAAAAGAAAATAAACAAAAGCGGCGAACAGGAAAGGGACAAAAAGTTTGCGATGGAGTTGAATGCAATCTTGTTGATGTGATCATGACGAATGCTTCTTTGCAAACTTTTATCTCGTTTCTCGGATAATATTAACGTAATATAGTGTTCAAATATTCGCACACTATACTGGCTGTAACGCTGGCAATAATATCGCAATTGGATATATCACACTACGCCATGGACGGCCTTGACCCCTTATAATCTAGTCAAATCTCAATATATCTGCGTCTGGACAATATTCCCGACGCTCTCTATCGTAAAATTTCATCACGACAATCCGGACACAAAAGAAATGTACGTTTATATTTCCGCAACGCGACAATGTCCTCGACATGGGTGCTCGCCATCCAGTCGACTGATATGCGGCAGGAGTAGATACGCCCGCTCCCGCCCGCCCAATTTGCGCCGCACGGGGCGGGCGGTGTCGTCGGCCTTTTTAGTGGGACGGTTGCGGAGCTTGTTAGTTTCTAGGATATTCGAGGATAAAATTCTCTGTGCAACATTCCCTTTTATGAGGCGCCTTGTCGCGACGAAAACGGCTTTGGGTGTACCCGCTTCCACTTGGAATTAGAACAGTACAATCAGGCTGATTACAGAACTCGCTATGATCTCGACAAGCTGCACAGAAATTGGGCGCCAAACCCAATATTATGGTGGTTTATGAGCTGATATAACTGCGATATTGGCAGCGGAGCCGCAAGTGAAGGGTCTAGTTTACGAGCACTACGTCGTAACTCTATCGAACAGATGGATAACACGATTATAATACCTTCTCGGAAACAATACTATCGCTCGTAAACACCGCCTCACTTACCTATAACTTTATAATGCTGTGATCACTCAGGCTTATAAGAAACTAACAAATTCCGTTGTGGATTTGCGAGCACAAAGCGAAAACTAGAACTGGTGATATAGAAACGAGAAAGGAAATAATCCTATAAGCCCAAAGAAGTAGCAAAGACCTGATCAAAGCCTCCTATCCTGTCAAAGGAACTGTACGTAAATCCAACAAGTGGCAGATGTCTGCAAAAGTTTAGTAGTGAGTTAACAGACTACAAACGGATTAACTACTTACAATCTTTTTAAACGTAGATAGCGATATGTAGGTGTAGCTTTAGCCTAGATCTTTTCTAATATCGCTAAATGTTTGATTCACGATTCACGCCAGACGTTCCGACTCTGACACCCACTTTTGTAACGTTTGTGTGTCAAAGAGCCAGTAATAAATCGTCTGTGTTTATGATCACACTCCTCGCTTTGTTCAATATACTATCGCGAAAATTTTCAAAGGAAGCAATTCTTTGAATTTGATTATATCTGAGAACGCAAAAAATTTACATTGTTTGGCGACGGCGACAAATCATCGACGAGTTTGGCTAAACGCTGGACATTGTCGACAGGTTCTTTGAACTAAGTTTTCCTTATTAAAATTTGTTGTAATGTGCGGGCGCGACGCGTGCGCACCGTTCATGAATCTGGCGGCGCCCTCTGCCTGGCAAGTTCACGCGTCACTGGTCAAATACAAAAATAGACCGTGACATAAATCTACATAAACGGTGTTATTTCTGTCGTCGCTCATTGTTTTCGTTGCTCACTTAAGTCTCCTTGAAAACCTTCGCTTTAAAGTTACTTGTTGAAAATCTCGTTTCTAATTAACTTATATCCTAAATGAAAGAAAGACTAAATCTTTCTTCTGTTAGTAGTTACAATTACTTATTGGCATGCAGTGGCGTTCGTGGCCGTGATCATCTCAATTGTTTCGGCCTTGCGTTTCCATTACGTGTCGGTACACTCGATACGTTGATAGCACTCGTCGGGATAGATTTGATAATCGCTATTGTTATTGAACAGTTGACCGTTTGCCTCTATTATAACTAATTGCTCTGTGAAAATTGGCAGTTTCCTAATTCAAACTAATGACTAATTTTATAACAATTTGTTCTACATATAAAAAATCAATCTATTGTGAATCAAATATTACCCTTATACTTGAAAATCTATGCACACCACTCAGTAGTCCTGTTTACGTCGGAAGACATCACGCGGTATTTTCCTGAGAGTCATTCAATAATTCCTGTAGACGCAATCCAACAGGAAAATAGAGTAGGACGTCATCTGTCAATGGCTCAACAAATCCATAGGATGTGTAACACTCGCATCAATAGAAGTAGGAAAAGTTGTGTAATATCGCACCTAAGTGCTAAAGGCTCGTCAAATTGTTACCAAACTCTTTAAAACTCCGAAGACTAGGTTCTAAACATCAAGTGCCTAAGGTTCTTTGTCCTATGACGATTCTGTGTTTACACACGCTGCGACTAACTTAACTGATTTTAGATGCATGGCAGTCATGTACACAACTTTATTCAATGGTTCATCTAATCCTCAATGACTTTAGATCAAAGCAACCTAATTACATAAAGACTCAACTGGCATTGATGTATTTTAAATGACTTGCGAATGATGCACCAGCTTCGACCACGACGTGAATCAGTTTCCTTATTTGATAGGTTTATTATTTGGCCTCCAACCTTATGCATCTTTACCGAGGAATTAAACGTCTTGCATAACATAAATGCCTCGTAATGCAACGTCGCGATATATTGCATTTAATAGTATCGACATTCATACCAAATTATGTACCTACGTGTGTAATCGAGCAAAATACTTCTCGCAGTTTTCGAGACGTGACAGGCAGCGAGCGAGTGCTCTCCGAACCGTTTTACTACAGTCGTATTGCGTGTCTTACAAATGTAACAATGGTGGCGGTGAGCGTGGGAAGGCCGCATTATCTGCCTCCGATTCTATAGGGCCTAATAATACGCTACTTGCTTAACATACCCTGAAGATTGCCTTTGGTCGGGGCCCCCAGAGACCGATGTCACGCCTCGAAGAGATCGATTCTCGGTGCCATTTCTCATTTGCTTAGCGCTGTATTGAAATGAACGCTTACAAGTTTACCATTCATGAGCTTTGCATATTCATCTGTCAATAAATGCGCGTCGCGCGCAAATATTAGTTTAGGCAGCGTACTCTCGCGCTCATGTCAGGTTATTTCGGAGAGCGGAAATACTTTTGTGCTAAAAATAAATACGTTATTGCTACTATAAATCTCCCGCTTACCCAGTTTCCACCTATAAGGAAACAGGGACCGCAAGGGCGCTACGCAGGCCGTTAGATTGAATACTCCATCTCTGAGCTTGAGATTTATCTTACGTCCTATATGGCTACGTAGCGAATAACCGGTAAGGCTGATGACTAGAACTACACATACCTATCTAGATCTCTTCAAATGTTTTCCTGGTCGTGTTAGATAAGAATCCCACACGGAAGACATCACATTCCACAGATATTTTGTTGATGTTTCTAATCATGCATGCTGGCCAGGAGCAAATGTGGTTCATAGATTGACATGGCCGTGCGTGACATTAGTAATCACACGCTTGGTTCGAACGTGAAACTAACGTGTTCGTAACCTTCAGGTAACTACGTGATCAACTCCGGATCTCGCATCGATTGTTTACAGTTGACTTTTACGATTCCACTGCTTTTTATAGCGGCATATCTTCGACGTTTAACTTTTTTTAAAGAGGAATTCTAATTGGCCTTGCGGAATCTGTGTACGACTCCGATACTTTTTCGAATTGAATTTGTGAAAGTCCTATTCGTGCGGTAATTGACATCAAAAATGTTCTCTTTCATCTGTTAGTTTTACTACTAAAATCTTATTTGGAATCACAGAACAGTATTAACTTATTTTGGAGGTGATCTCAAGATGTGACTCATCAATCATCATCAGCCCACGTTCGTCCACTGCTGGACATAGGCCTCCCCCATGGCACGCCACTCAACTCGGTGCTTCGACTTCCTCATCAATATTTTCCTTAAATTGTTTATCTGACGGGACTCGACGAGAATGTTCGTCGTTCGTGTATTTATTTACCTCGTGCAACCGGTGCCGTCTGCATTCAGTAGAAGGTCACCGTCAGCTGCGACAGCGGCGAACGGAAATAACCGAACGTAAGGCAATTTCCTATTCGGACGCCTGTCCAACTGCCCGCGGAGTTACCAGTCGCCCACTGCCAATTAATTTACTGGTAATTTTATGAAGCGCACCTCTCTGGGAAGGATGCAATTTTAAGCCCTCAGTTACAACTTAAAACATTAGGTTGTAAGTTGTAACTAATCCAATCTCAGTGTAATGTCACCATCCTCAACATTCAAACCAATTCTACCTTGAAACCAACATTAACCTTATCAAACATTATAATCCGGTGAGGTTACACCACTTCCATTAAATTAAATCGTTCTATGATCCCAATTACCACTGTGTATCCTATTACACGGAACCCTATATGAAAACAAAGATTAACACATTTGCGTCGTATATTGCTTGTGATGAGATCTCCCTTAATGTAAACCCTTTCTGTTGGTTTTGTGTTCTGTTTGCGGTGAAACGATCAATAGTCATGATGCAAATTTTGTTTCTCGTTGGATTCCTGTCATGTAGATACGAAAACTATGACATGCAAAACCCATCGTTTGATGTGGACACTGCTGAAAGTATTTCTCAGCGTTTTCATTGCATAAAGGTTCCGGATTTTAACTGGGAAGTTTACTGTGGACTGTGGAGCAAGAGTGGCGGTGGTACGTGAGGCTATTTGCGCGGAGATTAACGGCTGACCCCTACAGCTACTCGCACCCCGAGGCCCGAGCGGAGGCGACACGGGATAATCTGTTTAGGGCCTGCGCCTACGGGGCGTTGCGGATACTGACTCGATGTGCTGCGGCACCGCGCCGCCACTACTTTATTGCAAGTTGTTTGTTTACCTCGCCGCTTGTTTTGGACAAACACTGCTTGCGCCAGGTGTAGCCAATGCTGGGATGCTATTGATTGCTTTGTTGAAGCTTAATATTTCTTGATCCGGTAACTATTAGCGGGAACTTTCCGCGAAATATTTGGACTACATTGACGCAATTATTATTTTGATTATTTACTACTTAATGGTAAACTGTAAGACCCGACACGTGGAATCAAGGAGTTTGCGCGAGGTCGTAGCGGTGCGGGGGCAGAGGCCTGCAAATGTCACGTTACCCACCCCTCACAGTAACTACACCCCAATCTGAGACCACGTAGGCGTCGGAGCCTGGGGCCCTAAGATGGCCCTAGCTAATGAAATTAATGAAGGTCGCGCTGAAGCACTAGATTAACTAATTACGAACCGAAAATCCTTGAATGATGTTTATCCCTTTGGGAAATTTGCGACTTGTTACTCGAGGATTTATTCAATTTGTTGAGAGCTTGTGTACCAAAGTAATCTGAGGCTCTCGGAATATTGGTCTGCGAAAAAAGACAATTTTTATATCGCAGTTTCCCTGATGAGTCTGGTTTTATTAATTTTTTCACAACAGCAACAAAACAGAAAGATAGCAGAAAATACAATGAGATTAGACCAAATTGACCTTTGAGTAAGTACGTCACCGCACCTGGCGACGGGCGGCGATGCAATTAGCCGGGGGAGGGTTCAAGGGGTGTCAAGGTGCACCCCGCGCGGTGCCGCGTTCATTATTAATAGGTTATACATATCCCGTACCACACTGTGGACCGTAGATCGCTCTAATCGATGTTATTGTGTGGGACCGTACCCTTATCGGTAAACGAGCAATATATTGAAGCTCTGATAAAATAATTGACGGGTGCTGGATGATATGGGATATGGATTCAGACATTTCCAAATTTTATTATAATCGAAGGGATTATGTTTATTTAATATAACACGTATGTAAAGTATTTATAATCACATAATATATCATCTGCATTGGTAGACTGGTCGGCTCGCTACTTAATTAACAACAGTCAATTCAGTTATGCGACTATTTTAAAAAACGACGTTTTACGACTTGCGCCTTGATCTAACGAGTCCAATGATCCCTTTGATTTTATCATTAAAAGGTTTAGGAAGTACCATAACCACAATATAAACCTTTATGACTCCATCGCGATGTTAAATAACTTAAATATTGTTAGCGCTTTAAAACGTTCTAGTTTAGGCGCATAGCGACGTCATATGGTACGGTTATCTGATGGACGTGTGAGAAACATTGAGGGGTGAATCAGTGACGCAAGCTTCCCTCAAGACACTTGAACAAGGCAAGGGAAGCGCAGCTGCATACGGGCGGGGCTAAGGGTGCCATGTAGTGCGAGCGGGCGCGTACGCGGCCAGTCCGTATCGATCGCAGCCACTGTCCGCCTATTGGTGCCTCTACCCAGCGCCACACCCGCTCTAATTTACGCGACGGCCACGTGCCGCCCGACCTTCACGCACCCCTAGAAACAAACACTTGCCTCTACTTGTATACACACACACACCACAAGATTTTCCGCAGAAACCTATACGAGCACTCAGTACCTAGATATCACAAGAATCTACGTGAGGCCGATACATTCAATGCTGCCAAAGTGACACGATGAGAAACTTGGTTGATAATTTCATACGACCTCAACTCCGGGGCACTTTTACCTGCTCCTCCGTATCTCGACGCAACATCGCCATCAAAAACCGGGAGAAAGTGAAGCGTAACCGTTGAAAAATCTGATAGTATTTTATCGCGTAATAAGCGTGTACATACAAAGCAGCATGTATACAGACGAGCATCATAACTGTGCGCTGTATACTTGTGTACCAACACGGTCGATTGCGACACGCGATAAATTGGGCGTGAAGACGGCGATAAGTGGCACCACCACACCACCCTGGAGCGCCGCTCCGTTCGCCGGTAGATTCTTTCCCCCGTCTATCTAATGTTTTTTTATTTCACATCGAAAGTGTTAATTCCACCGGCGAGCTTGCGATACGAATCACGGCAGAGACCGGTAATTAAAATAGAAACCAGCTATTATTTTAATTTCCTTTTTTATGCTAACACCAAAAATGTTATTTAGTACTCATTTTATAAGTGGTTGGCTATTAGCATATAATAACATTTACAACATTATGAATACAAACTTGCATTTGTAATTTATCCTAATTAATATTTGCATGCTTAGATATTCCGATCAATATTTAAAGTAGGTATTGTTTTATTTTAATAAAAAAAAACAACAGAAAAATAAAGTAAGAACGTACATAGTCGTAAGTTTTGGAGGGAAACTCCGCAATGTCGGTGTTGCGGCGCTGGGTCGCCACCCGCGCCGCGCCGCGCTCTCTGATCGATACCGCCTCCACACGCCCGCTGCACGCCGATTTGTGTACAAGCGCCGCAACGCCACTATTGATATTCATCCCTTCGTAACCGGCTCCGGCCTCGAGCTCTGTGATCTACAAGATATCTCTATCGTCTATTCAATAAACTGCTCTACCATCGGTCCCCGCAACTCTAAACTCAAACTCAAACTCAAAATTCATTTATTCAAATAGGCTACAATGGAGCACTTTTGCAAGTCAATTTTACATTTTATTTTAATATTCTACCGCTCATTCGCAAGGCACCTCTATGAGAAGAATGAGCAAGAAACTCATAGGGATTGCTTTTTTTAAATATGTGTTTACAATTATTATCTTGGTTACATAATTTATTTACAGGTGGTTGCAGAGGTTTCCAGGCATCTTTGTCTTCTATGTATTGGCTAATTTTATAATAGGCTTTCTTTTGTAATATGTCTTTAACACGGCTTTTGAATTTACCTTCTGTGAGCCCCGTTATTTCATCAGGGATTTTATTATAAAAACGTACACAATTCCCTAAAAATGATTTATGGCTCGTTTTGGACAATCTGAATCGAGGTACAGCTAACTTATTCTTATTTCTAGTATTAAAGCTATGAGTGTCACTATTTAACTTGAATTTATCTAAATTTTTTCTGACATACATAATATTTTCGTAAATGTACAAAGATGGTAGGGTCAGTATATTTATCTCTTTAAAGAGCTCCTTTAAAGAGTCTCTTGGGCGCATCTCATAGATGGCACGAATTGCACGCTTTTGCAGTATGAAAATAGTCTCAATATCTGCTGCTGACCCCCACAGTAAAATACCGTATGACATTAAACTATGGAAATATGCAAAGTAAACTAATCTCGCTGTAGCTACATCTGATAGTTGCCTGATTTTATACACCGCATATGCTGCAGAGCTCAATTTCCCTGACAATACATTAATATGATTACCCCATTGTAGCTTAGAATCTATATTCATGCCAAGGAACAAAGTTGCATTGTCAAGCTTTAGTATTTCACCGTCAAGAACTATATTAGATTCTATGTACCTAACGTTAGGTAATGAAAATTTCAGACATTTAGTCTTTTTCGCATTCAATAACAGATTGTTAGCTGCAAACCATTTAGATATTACTATTAACGCGTTATTTACATGTATAAGCTCACTGTCTTTCCTATCCACTTTAAATATTAGCGAGGTATCATCGGCAAATAAAACGATGTCTGCTAGGTCTTTAACCATGTAAGGGAGATCATTTATATATGCCAGAAACAAGAATGGACCAAGGATTGACCCCTGTGGCACTCCTATTCTAACAGGATGGCTTGATGAAATGACACCGCCAATATCCACTTTCTGCTGTCTGTCTGACAAGTAAGATTCCACCAAGTTCAAGGCATTTCCCTGAATTCCGTATACCTCCAACTTCCTCAGCAGTGTGCTATGATCCACACAATCAAAAGCTTTGGAAAGGTCACAGAATACGCCAATAGCATCCTGTGAACTCTCCCAAGCCTGAAGGATCAGAGTCATAAGGTGACTACCTGCATCTGTCGTAGATCTACTCTTGGTGAAACTCTGCTTGCTTTTATACTTAACTTGCTCTACAATTTTGCATAACAAAACATTGTTTCCTCTCTCAATAAATGATCTGCTCACATTCTAGAGTTTTCCACCTTGCGGTTCTTGATTTCGTAGAATCCTAGTGTGTTGTGTAAATGTTTCTTAACAACACAAAACTAATCCAAAGTTTCCCGTAAAATTTGTTCCAAATTAACTTCTAAGAAGCGATTGTAAGATTTCTTAACTTACTTCAAGGCCTGACCGATTTGAATACTTTTCGTACATAGAAACCTTGAATACAAATCATGAAATAACCATCACAATTTTACGATTCCAAGTATTTGGGTCAAATTCCTATTCCAAAACTGGGACGCACGATGACAGTTTTCTTCTTATATGTATACAAGATATTTTCAAAATCCTAAGGGTATCAATGGCAATAGGTCAGATACGATTGAAATATGCCATTCGTAATCTCATTTTGCGGGGGGTGCGAAAACCGTAGCGACCGCGGACCGCAATAACGTCCACACGGAAGCTCGAGCGCGCAACCCCAAACCCGAGACCGTGCGACCCTCGTTACCCCTCCCACCTCGTGCGCCTCGTAATTGACACGTTTAGAAGCCATTGGGAGCGCTATCTGTTATACATCTCGTTTATATGCCAGCAATATCTGTTCGGACACCGCGGCTGCCATCTGCCGGTATGAACCGCATCGTCCACACTTGGCGCCGGTCCAGCTCCTAGTAAACTTCCCAAGTTCATTGAGGAGGCCAATACGAACTTTTAGTGCGATTCTTCGAAACTTTCCTTGTATTTGCTCGGAATGTTTGCTAGTGTTTTATATGAAACTCTATTAATAAACCATTTTTATTGTAAAGTCTTCATGAAAGATAATCAAAATGTCATGTCCTCTATTTTTGTTTGTATTATCTATTTTCATCAAGCGTTGAGTTAATTTCAAAGAAAGTTTAAAATAAAGGTTATGTTTGTTTACCATTGTCATGTTTCCCATACGTTCTGTTATATCCCTTTTCCGGAGCTATCCAATCATCGTAAAAGCTGTATTAATTCGCAAATACCCCATGAGAGCGTGAACAAAGCCGGAACGCGTCTAGACGCCTGGAGTAGAGCAACGAGAGCTGGCTAATTAGCCGATTAATGCACCCGGCTTGCCTCGCGACACTCGCTGGGGCACGTGCTTTGTCTAATTCAGAGATAATATACGCCTGTTCGCATCTACGACATAAACTAATGTACATGTCATCTATCTTCCCCAAGTTGGAGGCTGGAGGCTTCGGCTTTTATTTTGAATCACTTTTAAATATCTATGATGGCCAACGCAACTCGTATTAAATGTTGCATGCAGTTCGGACGCAACAGGTTGTTTTGTAGGCTAATTGTGGACACAATTAAATCGTTTCTTTTCGCGTTTAGTCTCTGTGGAAGCTCGTTATCCGTAACGAGCACTAAATCTTTTTGTCTACACGACATTGTTGAGTTTCATTCTAATCGCCGTTTAACAATACGACGATCTTGCGTTTTTGATGCTTCGAACTCTTTAAAGTTCTTCAGCCGCAATGGACGTGTGTGTTTTTATCAAGTTTATCTGTATCGTTTATTGAAGCATCAAAATATGTGGTTTTTTACTTTCTTGTGTCGGCGAGTGAGGGAGGCACCGGCACGACGAGGCCGGCGGCGGCTCAATAACCCGTTCCGGCGAGTTTGCCCGCGGTCAGTGCGGCGCGACACCTGATCCTCGCCGCACATGTCCTGCAGCCTGCCCTCTGCAAGCCATTATGTGGACAGATGTTCAAGGACTGCCATGAGCAGGTTCCATACCAGCCTTATAAAAATTACGTTCCTACATTATTATATTGTCGCAACTTTAAACTGGGCAACTTCAACACCTATTCAACTTAATGACACAACGATACATGATACAACGGATATAGAGCTTGATAAAGTCACTTCGCCGCACTGCGTCCTCGTGTCGCCCAAATACCTGACAATGGGCCTCTTGATTCTCCGTTTACGTAGTTAACATGTCACTGAACTCTCACAGTTTTAATTACATATCGCCTATAATATAGTTACTTAAACGTTTTCATTGATCTTAAAAAATAACAATAAACTCTTAGTTTTTTTAATATGTATATTATGTGTTTAGTTATAATTCCATTTGTACCTGGTTGTTGCTCCTTAGAAATCTATCGGAATGTGTGACTGATGGATAGTCGCAGCCATATCTCGCCTCCTGATGGCTTCGCCTGGTCTCGAGTCCGTGTCGAAAGCCCTAGATGAATTGCCTTACCTCGGCCTCCCGGGCGCAGTCGTTGACCCGTCTCACACGCCCGCACGTCCAACACTCATAGCATACGCCCTTTACAAACAAGGGACTCAACCTCTTAACCCTTCATCGAGAATAGGTGACATTAACCCAAGTGGCAAATAAGCTTCAACACTTAAATGAACCGCAGTGTGATTTATCAATCGGTCCAATAATAGCCCTCTTCATGAAACGATTTACTTTATAGAGGTAAAGCAACTCCGTCAGGATTAACAGTCTGGCCTCTCCTGTTATCAAAACAAACATCTTCAAGCCGGATAATCTATTTGGCAGTCTCACTTAGATAAAGTCGTCTTCCGGTGCTTGTTTGTAGATCAGCTCTATCATTGGAATTTTCTGCTCAAGTCAAAAGCGTTCACAATTTTTATGAACGGACGAAACATTTGGTTCTACCACAAGCAACATCAGTGGAGATTTACGATTCTTGTCGTAATATAAAGAGATGATGGCGTTTATGTTGGCCCCTTGTTGGACATATAAATCAGGAGTGTGTGGAAACGAGCCGTTAGTTTCAATAATTAGTAGTTAGGGCCGCGTGGGTTGAATGCGCGCGCGTTCGCCGCAGTTATTGTGGGAATTGAGTCGAGTGCTCCGCAAGTGAAACGCACGCATGCCGCTCACTGCGCACCGTCACCGCCCGCTTTCTACCTATTGCACCGCTACACTTTAAAGGTGAACATGTGTAATCTTCATGTCGTTACAGCGATTCCTTCATCGCTGCCACAGAGGATTACACTGTATGCCGTCCATACCGGTCTGTCTACCTTTACAGTTATTTTAAGTGCCATTCTGTCATCCTTCGTTGCTAAAGTTCTCTCTAAATATCCTAGAGTCTCCAAGATGACAATCGTCGCAACAGTCACAGTTAATACACACAACTTTTGCAATTCGCTTGGGTTAGATAGTTGTGAGGCCGTGGGAATCGTCAACCAGCGTCAACCCACCATCTGGCTCCGTTCATAGACGCAGCTCATCTGTAACGGCACCGTGCAACTTAAGGAATGTCTAGCTAGCGTTCTAATCGTCACCTTAACGATATTGTCGGTTTAAGTAGAATAGGAAGAGAATATGTGGATCAGGTCAGAGCCGTGTGTGATGTAACTAGTTGGTGTACGTAAGAAGTGAGTCGCGCGGGGTTGATGAACGTTCGGTGCGCCCGCGCGTTGTTCGGCGTTTTATTAATAAAATGTTCGTGACGCGTATCGACGGCCGCACACCAGATCGAGCTATTTATTGATGCGCGTGCGCACCGCCCTGTACCCTATATCGATCGCCAATACTCACTATTGTGACCGTATTTAGAATACCTGCAGGGCTATTGACTGACTCAGTTATAATTATCAACCAACAGTCCAGTTGCTTGTTTCTTATTGATATTCTAATAAATATCCACAAATGAACATCACTGAGTTAGCTTTATATATATACCTAAGTAGAATCAGTCCTCTATATCACAATCGAATCCAACGTGATATTTATATCATTTTTATTACACGTTATACGTTTTCAAAACGCCTTGTCCCGTTTTTGCAATATCGATTATGAACAGTTTTGTTGAAGCGGTCAAGCGTTATACAATTTAACAGCTTGTATAGTTAATCACTTCGTTCCACGTTAACACTTGCTTGACATGTATGCAATATTAGACGTACAATCTGATAGCTAACGACTATTGTGTGGATGTACTATGTTCGTATAGGTACTTCTCGCCGATCAATTGAAAACAATAGGAAAACTTTATTTGCAGCAACATATAAAGTAATGCCTTACCTAGATTAGAACTTAATCTTAACTAAAGCCGCAAAATTCTAAAAGTGCAACATCATTATGCTTTTATTTTTATATTCATTGGCCTAAAGCCCATTACACACGGCGCTGCGTATATGGAAACCCTACCTCTATTCAGCGCCAGTATGGATCTGGGATGCGGGAGCTTTTAAACGACAAAATATGCAGTTTGAGAGTTTAAATGCTACCCTACTTTCAGTTCTGAAATGCGGGACGGATTACGTACGCAATATTACCGTTATAAATTATAAATCCTTCCAGTATTCAGCACTCAAGTATTTTAGAGTTGCGGAAACTTTTGACTTTTAATATTGAATGTTTAGTATTTGTTTGCTATTACACTTGTACTTCTAAATACTGCATGAGAAGGAATTGTTTTTAGGAAATGTAATAAAAATATACGACTTTTATTTTTACTAAATATGGAATATGGTATACCTACATGTGCGTACTCGTATATTTAATACAGTGTCTTGCAATGCAATTTTTTACTTTTTTAACTCAGTTTGAGTTGAACACTCTTATTAGACGTATACGTGTCAGTCAAGAGTAAGAGTCAAGAGTAAGAGTAAGAGTCAAGAGTAAGAGTCAAGAGTAAGAGTCAAGAGTAAGAGTCAAGAGTAAGAGTCAAGAGTAAGAGTCAAGAGTAAGAGTCAAGAGTAAGAGTCAAGAGTAAGAGTCAAGAGTAAGAGTCAAGAGTAAGAGTCAAGAGTAAGAGTCAAGAGTAAGAGTCAAGAGTAAGAGTCAAGAGTAAGAGTCAAGAGTAAGAGTCAAGAGTAAGAGTCAAGAGTAAGAGTCAAGAGTAAGAGTCAAGAGTAAGAGTCAAGAGTAAGAGTCAAGAGTAAGAGTCAAGAGTAATGGTCAAGAGTAAGAGTCAAGAGTAAGAGTCAAGAGTAAGAGTCAAGAGTAAGAGTCAAGAGTAAGAGTCAAGAGTAAGAGTCAAGAGTAAGAGTCAAGAGTAAGAGTCAAGAGTAAGAGTCAAGAGTAAGAGTCAAGAGTAAGAGTCAAGAGTAAGAGTCAAGAGTAAGAGTCAAGAGTAAGAGTCAAGAGTAAGAGTCAAGAGTAAGAGTCAAGAGTAAGAGTCAAGAGTAAGAGTCAAGAGTAAGAGTCAAGAGTAAGAGTCAAGAGTAAGAGTCAAGAGTAAGAGTCAAGAGTAAGAGTCAAGAGTAAGAGTCAAGAGTAAGGGTCAAGAGTAATGGTCAAGAGTAAGAGTCAAGAGTAAGAGTCAAGAGTAAGAGTCAAGAGTAAGAGTCAAGAGTAAGAGACAAGAGTAAGAGTCAAGAGTAAGAGTCAAGAGTAAGAGTCAAGAGTAAGAGTCAAGAGTAAGAGTCAAGAGTAAGAGTCAAGAGTAAGAGTCAAGAGTAAGAGTCAAGAGTAAGAGTCAAGAGTCAAGAGTAAGAGTCAAGAGTAAGAGTCAAGAGTAAGAGTCAAGAGTAAGAGTCAAGAGAAAGAGTCAAGAGTAAGAGTCAAGAGTAAGAGTCAAGAGTAAGAGTCTAGAGTAAGAGTCAAGAGTAAGAGTCAAAAGTAAGAGTCAAGAGTAAGAGTCAAGTTATAAATAAATGAATGACTAAAGTTAGGTAGTATTTGTAGACTGTTTTACGCACCACGAAGTGCGCGCGGGTTCAATAGTTATAAGTAAACATAAACTTTCCTCTTGAATAACTATCAAATTCCGTTGCGTTTTAAAGATCTAAGCAAACAATAAATATTACCCTAGAAACAATCCCCGAGTTCAGATCGATCGATCTGGATAGCGGAAGGGATTAAAGTCGTAATTAGAGAATGAATGCACGTAAAGGCTCCCGCAGCTCAGAACGGTCGCGGTGCTGAATAGCGGAAGGGATTAAAGTCGCATTTTGAGAATTCACGTATGGAAAGGCTCCCGCAACTCAGTTCGGTCGCGGTGCTGAATAGAGGTAGGGTTTCAATATACGCCACGGCGCTATACTATATCTTGCTATATGACTCCTGGTACCATATAGTATCGTATCGCAAGGCCTTGCTATACCTCGCTATGCCGTGCTATATTATTTTTAGTGATGGCCGGGTTACTGATCGGAACTATATTTTTTAATAGTTCATTCTTTGTGATTGAATCTTGAGTCGATCTTTGAAATAAAATCAAGTGACATTAACATTCCTTTTTTCACAAATCAAGTGATATTAATGACTACTTTTTTCCTCTTTACAAACGCACTCAAATATTTGGAATAACTTGTCAATGAATGCTTTGAGTGCATTTAGAATAGGTTTATTAATACAAAAATAAAGAAAATTTATATTATTTCAAAATAAAAACAAACAAGTGGAAGTTGGACTTGCCACATACTTGTATGAAAAAATGTTATCAACATGTTGCGTATAAAATTACGTATAAAATATTATTATTCCAGAAATCTGCCCTTAAGGGGAAAAATACGGCGTTTAAATTAGAAATCTGTAACCGCTGCTCCTCTCTATCTCTCTTCTCTTAATATTAATGTGGTTCAGTCTTCAAAAAGGGCACAACAGTTTTTTTTCCTATGCGGGGTCTATTTTATGCACTTTCATATATGCACGCACGTTTGTGCTTAACAGACCACTTTTCATCAGTTAAAAGCTAGTTAATATTTTTTAGGAAGTAGGTACCAGGAGTACCAGAAGTAGGAACGGAGATTCAATCACTTGATTGCATATAGTTCCACAATGATTCCCCAACACTACTTAAACAAATGAATTTGACAATTTTTTCTACATAAAGGATGTTTCTTTTTTCCTTGATTTTGGTTTCGTTCCAGTCTGCTCCTGGTATAATTTAAAAAAAATGACGATTCAACGAATTCTGGATTTCTTGACGTATCAAGAAATCCAGAAAACTTATTCGAAATTATCATCGTTTACTAAAAGTATGAGAGTTCATCGAATAAGATCGATTTGAGTTAGATTTGACCGACTTTATCAGAAAATTCACGAGTACTTTGGCCAAATGGCATGGATGAAAATCTAGAGATGGTCATTGTTTCGGGCAAAATCAAAGGAAAGCGGTCCCAAGGCGGTCCGATGTGCTGGTCAGATCAGATCCGCACCACCCTCGAAGTTCCTGTTAAGATAAGATAAGATAAAAATATATTTATTATCAGTTCCAAAAAGTACATACATGAAAAATTATACACATAAATATAGTGACATGTTAGTATGAGATACGAACAGAAGATAATAAAACAACATAAACAATAGGTACCTACACTGATAAATGGAATAGGCTCAGCATAATGCTGGGCAGGGAGGTCCTGCATAGCGCTGATTTTCAGCCTGCCCCGTGCTCGACTAAGATGACGCTGTTGCTGTTGTCCTGTTGTCTCGTGGCTCCTGGCCATGAAAATCGCATCCAACCAACCCAGATAGCACTCCATCATCAGAAATCGAATCCTACAAAGGAGGGGTCATGACTCCAAGTAATAGAGAATATGACAAGGACAAGGAGAAGAACTCCAAACGATCCATTTCCGAGCATAAATGTCGAAAAAAAACTAAAAATAATGATTTGTTTTTTTTTTCTTTAGAGGTACCTACAAAACCCTTGAAACAATGTGTTTGCATTATTACAGTTTTAACTGACAATCACTTTTGTAAAAAAAAACCATGGCAAACTCCTGGTACGTACTTTTTAAAAATGTGAAAAAAAAATCATGAATTTTTCACACGTCCTGTATAAGACTCAAAATTGACATTGTCAACAGCCATGTTGCTGTAAAACCATACAATTTGGCAAATTCCATTTGAACTAGATAAAAAAAAAATGCGTAGCCATTTTGTAGCATGACTTAGCCGGTTAAGCGAAAGTCTACTGCAAGGTATTCAAAGCTTTCAGTTATTCGGACAAATAATCATTATGCATAATATGAGCATCTATTACAAGTAAATAGGAGGTGAAATTTAAAATACAAATTAAATCTGGGGGCACGGTAGTGCCCCCGCCAAGTCGAGCGCGAAGCAAGCACTGCCGTACCATCTTTACAGGAACCATTTCGTCGCATTTTCAGGCCCCTATTTGAGAACCTCTGGATAAGACCAGAACACAGAAATTTTCGTCATCCAGTAAGCTATAATTACATACTTAAAATCCAAAATTTCAAGTCTGTAGGTCATTAAGTTCCAAAGTTAAGCGAAAGCAAAGTTTCGCATTTTCGACACTCACTCACTCATGATCATCAAAATAGAACTAGTACTTCCCATAAACTCAGAGAGCTGAAATTTGGTACATACTTATAATTTATTGTATAAGCCATAGGAAAACTAAAAAAACATACAATTTCGGTCTCGTTTTCGAGATAATTCTTCTGCATAAATAAATTTGTAATCTCATATAAATGTATAGGATTACAAAGTTACATTTGCAGTCAATGGTTAAAATTGTGTAATATCCAACTTATTAATTCAAAATATATTTAAGGCATAGTATAATAATATGTATATGTGAGTGTGTATATGTGTCGTAAATCGTCAGTTATGATCAGGCGATATCTAGCGTGGCCAACTAAAATAAGAGCCCAACCAAACTATTAGAAGAGATCGACATACCGCCTTTACTACAAGCTTTTATTTACTTTCACCTGTCGGTCTGTCTGTCTGTAATTAAATCTTGCAAGTTTAATTAGGCCCACTTCCCGGTATAATATTATGATGCATTGGACTAAGAGTGAACGCACACGTATCTAGATGGCGCTGACTGTATTTTAAAACGCGCTTACGGTTTGTATTTCTGATAACCTTATAATATTTAGTTTCTACAAAAATAAGTGAAATCCCACCAAAAACATGCTGTAAAAAACTAGCCAAGTCTCGATGGAGCTGCTTGTTTATCTCTAAAAAGTAATGAAATCTAGACAAAGTCGTGCCAAGTATAAGGTTCCTTACTGCGATTTCATTATTATTATAGTTAATGTTGTGTGACTTGGCCGTTGAAGGGTACACAAGGGTATTATACCAGGTGCTCCATGACACTATTGCACCAATCTGTCCGCTACCCATTCACGATAGAAAATTTCCACTTGGAAAACGTTGATTGGATAACCAGTCAATTGTAGGCTTGATAAAGCTGCGTATTTCAATAATACTTATGTTTAGGCGATCCAAGTGTCATGGAGCATCTGGTTTTGTACCCTGGTGTACCCTTCAACGGCCAAGTCACACAACATTAACTATAATAATAATGAAATCGCAGTAAGGAACCTTATACTTGGCACGACTTTGTCTAGATTTCATTACTTTTTAGAGATAAACAAGCAGCTCCATCGAGACTTGGCTAGTTTTTTACAGCATGTTTTTGGTGGGATTAATTTGTTTCGAAATACTAACACAAAGAACTGTAAACACAACAAAATATTTAATAAAAATAAAAAACATTTTTTTCTAATTTGTTACACAGCGGTTAAGCATTTGCTACTATTTAGTTTAATATATCGCGTAGGTAATATGAGTTTGTTTTCTTTTGTCTCCGTAATACAAAACGGCTTAGTCATTTTATCACCTAGTCAAAATGAAAAATGGCGGATTCTACGCATCAACTGTAAATTATAGCGCGATATAGCGCTATATGTCATTTATAGCTACGTGTGTGACGGATGCCGATTTGTACTGAAGCTATGCCGCGCTATGTGAAGCTATATAGCGCTATATAGCGACGTGTGAAATGGGCTTAAGTCTTTATCCGATGTTCTTTTTCAGCTGCTAGAACATCGATTATGACTAGATTTTTAATTTAGAATCAAAGATCCAGACGTTATTTTCAGTTATGCGCCCTGAGTCCCACGCTTCACACTAAATTTCCTTCGATATATTTTAATCAGTACAGAAAGAATTTCTGTTGCATTTTTATCTCCACTGTTGTGTTTATTTTATTCGATTGTGCGTTTCATTTATTTGATATCGGTGTCACTGAAATTATCATTATTGGTATCGGCTTTATCTACTGAATAATAAATGTGCTGATACCTTGCAATTTGGGTATCAAAACAAATACACAATACACACCCATTTAAAAGTTTCTTTTTTACAAACAATTACACAAAAATAAATCATACGGCTCTAAATAGTTAAATCTGAAAATAAAGTTTCTATTACTTTTATAAGAAGTGCAAAAAAATTAAGGGTGTTTAGCATTTGTAGTGGTTGCGGCTGTGGGAAGCGGGAGAGGCTTGCGGGCTTGTGACGTCGCATCGAGGGCTATGTGACGTCACACGCACGTGGGAGTGTGCGAGCGAGACAGCAACACCCCGCCACAGAGGGCGCGCGCGAATTGACAGATTTCCACGCTCGATACCATCTTGAATTACATTATCAGGCTTTCAACAAGGTTCCTAGTTCCTTTAGTGATGATTGACGACTCAGTACTAAGCAGCATTGATTTGAATCTACATTGTTCTGGGTACCTAAGTAACTCGTATTTCTTACGTAATCCATTGTACTCGTACTTACAATCTTCTCGTGTGACTACTTAATATTTTGGACTCTATTTCTTTTATTTTCTAAATGATGATTAAAATGCCTTGTCAGCATTAGACTCCGTAAAATAAGATAAATCAATTAAATTTTTATAAAACATTATTTGATATTTGTCCATAATTTCACATAAATTATCACTTCCAATAAAGGTGTCAAGAAGTGGTAAAAGATGAGGCCGCCACCAGACATGAGCCACCGCACCGCAGCGCGGCGGTTACCCACCCGCCCGTGGCTGCGTCGGTTGTAAACAAAGCGGCACTGCGCGACGTTGCCATCTCGCGCCCTCTCTCTTTCCACCATCCACTAAGATGACACTGTTTACTATTTTTTCAACGTGTTTTCCACAATTTACGTCCCATTTAGTATCATACTAATCCTACAATGCTCTATTACAAAGTGATAAAAACATTTTGTAACCGAGAACGTGAAGGGCTATACATAAAATGACTATAAACTACTAATTGAATAGAATTGTTAATTGTTTTACATGCACGAGTCCGATGCTCGTGGCCAATAGTCTCACGGCGCTCTGTTAATATGGCATTATTACGTGTTCTAGAATTTACAGTATCAAGCCAAGGTCTCATCTTGTTTACATTATTAGGGCGCAAAATTGATTTCGTTGCATGTTGTTCTAGCGGCGATTCAGATTGACTGATCCGTCGATAGTTCGACACACTTGAAAGGTTTCAGTAATTGCTCGAATTGACGCAGTATGCAAACGAATCGGACAAGTTTCGAACATTGCGAAAGTCCGCTTTAGTAGAACACGACGAGATACAGAGCGACATTGTCGGAAACATTGAGGGAGCGAAAGAGACGGCTAGTCGTTGAAGTGCAGCCGATACCCACGTGTGGAGATAATGTTGTTGCGCTCTCGGCTGTCACCGGTGCAGATAAATCTTCCCGCTCCACTGTTCGCTGCCGCTCAATCGTTAAACACCATGTTTATCGCCAATGCCGTCGGGCCTGAATTCCCTTGCATCTATTTTTGTACAGTTAAACCTGAAGGTGTGATGGAATTTACGTAAACTCATTTCGGATGCTGAAGTTTGTAACTCATTTCTCGTCCATCTAGATGTTTTTGCTGTTCATATTTTTGATAACGGCAAAGTTAGCAGCACAATGGTGATAATCGCATGGTGATACTGCGTTGATATTGGCGCGGAGCGGAGGCGGGTGTAGGCGCGGCGGCGCGCGTCGTCTGCCCGCTATCGATCCCGGCCTGCAAGGTGGTGCCAACCACCGCACTTACACCGCTACTCAAATATGCGACCTTGAACCTTCAACTATTATCATTATTGCTAACTTTAATGCACCCTCGTTTCATATTTTTATACAACTTTACGGATGCGAGCTCAGTAACTGTCAGTCAAAATGCACCTTTGCATCTTCGTTATCTTTTATCAAGGAATCACAACTTTTTATTTTTGCTATAACGTTGCCTAAAATGAAAATGAACTTATTATTATTTCCTGGTTGAGGACTTTCCCTATAAAATTTGAAATGAACGGTAATGGACTCCCATTACTGATACTGCAAAGCTTTATCAATAGAGCGATGTCTTGTCGGAGCTCGAGCGCGATGGTACAATCGAGGCACCGAGGGTACGTCGTGACTCGCTCCGGTAATCGAGCACTTATATCGGTGTACACTGTACAGTAACCGTACCGTTGCTTGCGTTAACGGCCTTGGAGATGGAGCCGATGGTGCCGAACGGACCAATCCAGTTATAATAGCTTATTCCATGTACTTGATGCCATCAGATACATCTTCATTACGCAACTCCAACGTTCCAAGATTGTTAGCTTTCTTCACTAACTTTCCACCTGTAACATCACAGTGGTAGAGTGTCCGAATCGGTTCTAACGAGTATCGAATTTACCCCAATCAGGACCGTAATAAGCGCTAATGAACTTTGGCGTCGAATTGGAGTAGGATTCTCACCCCTCGTTACGCCAATCCTAATGCCACCGAGCGAATCGAAGAAGTCGGATTCATTAGTTACGGTCAAGTTACTGGCCGACCGCGTCACTTGACGCCCTTGAATATCTCACCGGAGAACTGTCCAACCAGTTTTGTATTATGTTTTAGCCTCTTTTTGTAAAGTTTCATAAGATTCGAACTGGTATCGGATCGCGGTTACATTTTAACATGTCTAGTCGTCAGTAGCGTATGCTTTCGCATTATCTACTGGTATGTCTGATATTGTTTTGATAATATGATTGCTACTTTCCATGTTATCGCTGTTTGGTTCACAAAATGTAAATAGCAAAATATCATCGACTGGTAGAACTAGTTCATTTGAAACGACATAGCGATGGCTTGCGTTCACCTGGAGCGCGAATGTCAAGGCTGCATCGTTTGGAAGCGCTCCAGACTGACGCCTGAGAACGCTAAAAACCAGTGTCGATTCTCGTTGCACGATCAAAAATACATTTAAAGGGGGGCAACCTTCGAAGCATCTATTTTGTAAAACTGGTTCTGAATTATTTTGATGGAAAATTATGAATATAATGAATATTCATTACTCTTTACCTTTCACTCATAACTACCATCTTAACAAGTTAAGATATTAGGCCGAGTTAGTTTGTATTTGGCAGTTCATAACTGGGTAATCTGAGTTTCTAATGGAATTTACCCATGATTAAATATGGTCCGTGTAGAAAATTCAATGTCAATTAAATAGTTAGCGGGCGCTAACCGAGGCGGCGCGGCGGCGCGGCGCTCGCATGTGTGTCTTGCACGGCTCGCGCTACAAACACAAGCACGTGCGCTGCGAGCGACCGCGTGACGTCACTCTCTGCTCGCCCCCGCCCCGCCCTCTCGCCAGACAAGGACAGCTGTACCCGAGCGGAGCGGCAACGTCGCGCGCGCCGTTTTGTTTTCGCATCTACGTCGGTGATAGGCCGAGTTTATCTTCCGATTGCGAATGCATCAACAGCTATTTCTAGCGTCACTTACCACAATGCAACATGCCGCATGCGGGGTTTATCACTTCTCGGATACAAAGATGGCGTTCCGCTATTGTACGTCCATTGTCACAACGGCCTTGAATAACACACTGTTTTATTATAAACCCACTTGAAGTGACAATACGCTAATATCAACAACATAAGGATGGTAAAACGGCAGTCAATGTCGAGGTAAACCGATACAGCTTGGACACCGGCAAGGTCACGGATAACGAACTGTGATTCAAACGTGTTATAAATGCCATTCAATAGAATAACCAAGTGGATAATATTCATCTAACGAAGTACTTGTCTTTATTTGCAGAGACCGGTGAGCAGGGATCGTGGGAAAGCGGACTGTCCTACGAGTGCCGTTCGTTGCTCTTCAAGGCCTTGCACAATCTCATTGAAAGGTAATTAACTATTCAAACGACATACCACAAAAAAGCTTAGAAACTAGAAACCCGCAGCGTTGTGTGCTAATTTCAACGACTTACTACATTGCACAGGCATTTCTTAAGGTTTTCCGTAATAAATCTCCATTTATGTCTAAAATTATCCAAGATTCCCAACTGTTCATTCAGTTTTCCGTAAACTTACTCGTTTGTATAGTTTCCCAGAGTGGGCGAGAAAAATCGGGCATTACTCTCGTAAGCCTGTTATTTGGCCCGTAAGGAATGTTTTGATAAAATTTGCGAACAAGGAAAATGTACCAGTAAGTAGGTGTCAGGTATTTGAGGCAATTTAAGAGGAAGCCCAATAATATAATAACAGGCCAAGGTCATGGATGTTTATTTCTCTTATTTTAGGATCACTGACCTTATTATAAACATCACTCTCTATGCATAATAAAAATTTTATTGTGTGTTTATGGGGTCTAGAGGTATATTACCTACTTCCGATATGCCACATGCCCACATGCTAATTGATAGACACTATCTTGTACAGTTTTAAGTCTTTTGGTATTTACGATTTCGATGTCGGTGGTCCGCGAAGAGTTCCCAAATGCGATTCGCATCAGAGTTTTTCCGATGTTTAATTTAATGAATGTATCTCATTAGCCGGCGGCGCGTACAGTACGTGAGTGAGTTGAGCAATGCGCACCTGGTTTCGTACATGTTTCTTGTTCCCCGAAGGTCGGTGCATCGGGCGTTCTAATGTCGTTTTTTGCCGCACAATTCGCGTATTGCCTGCCGATGCCGGATGCCCCAGGCTAGGCAGCGCCGAGCTACACGCAAATAACCAGTTAATGTACAAATCCCAATGAAAATCGTGATCATTTGATAGCATTGGCGTAAGATCAACACGTGCAGATTTTGATTCTGAACATTTAGGACTTTTGGTATCATATTTCCGACTCAAAAAAGCAAGGAAACTGCTCATAAAATCCTCACTATTTAGGAGATTACGGATTTGTTTATTTTACGGAGATTCTGTCAAAATTCGCGAATTTGTTGATCTACTGTCTGTAACGTCCAATGACCACATCTTTATTTATTACGCCTGTCGACTATCGGTGCTATAATTTTGTGGCGTTTGAAGCCATTGTCGTTCCTTGCAAATGTGTAGTTTAAATTCCCCTGATAAAAAGCCACTACCTGTATAAAAAGTCCCAACTGAAAAAGCTCTCCCGAAGCTCCCCCAAGCATCGCGGTAATGGTGATAATGGTAGAGCATCGGAAAACACACATCCCACCGTCATGGCATCCATGAGCGACAGAATCTCGGAATATGAGCGCAATCCAGACGAGTCGTTGACCCGAGGCGGCGACTCGTCAAAGTAACAATGCGTGTTCGGGACGAGACGAGATCCCGCGACTGTTTCTGACCGAATCTTTAAACGGAGGTGTAGCAAAAAGCGCATACAATGCCCTCCAATGCGATCTTGGCGTGCTTTCGAAATAAATATAGATTAGTATTTCTTAAACTTGCGTACCTTCCTTCCTTTAACCTTCTTGCTTCTTCTTGTAATGATCATGCGAATTATCATCAGCATTAATGTTATTCTTGTTGATTAAATCCACCAAGCCTAGTTTTAATAATCTCTTGGTGATGAGCGTAGTGCAGCTTTGCGTATCGAAGACCTTGGTACATAGATTTAAAATAAGACCTTGATTGTAGTAGGATTGTTTGGCCGGGCGTTTCGTTTAGTGTCGGTCAAATAAAATACATTTTGTGGACGCAATTTTCTTTTCACTTGCATCATCCTACATAAAACTGCCTCCTAAGATGTTTCAAACAATTAATTCCTGCAATACTTCTCAATCCTGCAAACCAATAATATGCTCTCCATTCTGTCCTTTATATCCAAAGTAATATTGTTATTTCCAGTAATGTCCTGTTCCTTTTTAACCCCCGACGCAAAAACGACGGGGTGTTATAAGTTTGACGTGTCTGTCTGTCTGTCTGTCTGTCTGTCTGTCTGTCTGTCTGTCTGTCTGTCTGTGTGTGTGTGTGTGTATGTGTCTGTCTGTGGCATCGTAGCTCCCAAACGGATGAACGGATTTTGATTTTGTTTTTTTTGTTTAAAAGTAGAGTAAGTCGAGAGTGTTCTTAGCCATGTTTGGTGGAAATCGGTCCAAGATGGCCGCCGCTACAAAATGGCGGATTACTTTTTTCTTCCACGACCCCCTCAATATGGGTATCAAATGAAAGGGCTTAACGAGTAGAATACATCCCACTATATAAAATTTAAAATCCAAGATGGCTGCCATCAAAAAATGGTAAATTACGTATTGCGTTGGGGGTTTTTTAAATTTTTAATTTAATTCACTTGTTTACCTGGCAAGAGATCCGTACCCTCGATGCTCAAGATCGTTAATCTCCTCGAGTTAATATTTTTACTGCGTGTTTAACACTCGTCGGATATGTTTGTTGAAACGGTCGTTTGTGTTTGAATTCGGTTCTGTTGATAGCTTTTTCATTGATTGCTATTGATAATTTAGAGGCTTTTGATGTTAAATTGGTTACAGTTCTGTCTACTGTGGTCTCTATACATTTTCATTAACTTAGTTTTGACAGATTGGGACGAAATAAATTCTAGGACTCTGTAAACGTTTATAATATTTTTATCTCGGTGTAAAATCTAGTGTACATTTTCGTAATTTTTGATAAGCCACCTTCTTATACATCTCTCTTTGTCACTTGCCATACGAAAGTTGCTGTCTTGATAAGGATCATGTTTATTACCTCTTTACACCAAATCTAATTCGTCGACATACTTTTTAGCAGGCAAGGCAATTAGTTGAACATTTATATCCGTCAAACTACTTTTATAGTTTCAATCTAATTATAAAACGTTGTCTCTAGCCTATTTGCATACTTGCACTGTTTTATATTCATAGAATCTTCTACATTGTTAGTATGGGTAACACCTGCGCGCGCGCAGCTACCTATTTTATCTACTCGTGTGATCTTTGCGTTTGTACGTCTGCTGGGATTAGTACTAATCTGATTGCATTGAACCATTGATTGCATTTTACTTGATTGCTATCAACAGCTGATTCCATGAACATACCAATATGTCGGCAAACCCGTTAAGGATGATTAAGATGTTCCAATCATATTGTCTGAAAAGTAACATTTCAGCTGAATCAGTTCAGCCGTTCACGAAGTTACAAACATATTATACTAGCTTTTATAATATTTTACATGAACATTCATACTCTTTGTTCTTTAGAACATTTTCGTCCAATTTATACTTGGGCTTTAGTTTTTAGTTAGTTTAAAGTCTCATTTTATAACGCACATATCGATCTTCTGTACGTATAGTACATAGTCAAAATTATCACAAGCAAAGTTCATTCGTCCATGGCGTGAGACCCAGGTATGCATGCGGGCCGGCGGCACTCGCTCGGTACTCAGTAGTGATTCATGTAACCGAGCAGTGTTTACTAAAGCTTCACTGCACCACTGTGGTACCGACTACACCGAGGGACGCCGTCTCGCTCACCGCTAAATATAACTCCTATCGATATATCGATCTTTTGACTTCGATTCGATTTTGACAACATGTAGACTACTTTTATATTAGTCCAATAATACTTTATTTATTAGAGCAGTCTGTCTGTTGGTAATGCGTGTACGCACAACTACATTGGTTGCTTGTGCCGATTGTGTTATTGTGTATAGTGCCCTTTACTTCTTCATGATGAGATCTATTGAATCGAAGTATACTCTTTGGAACATCATAGGAATCGAATCGAATATTTTCTCGAATATAAAATAATACAATGGCTTACGTGTTGCTCAGACTCCTTATTTGAGACCCGAAAATTTAAAACGCCTACGTCATAGTTTAACCGCGGACTGTGCTTAAAGGGAATACATAAGATATTTTTTTAATCCAGTAAATTAAACCGCAAAGTGCAGTGGTACCACAATAACAAAGATGTCGCGTGTAAAGAATTCACGCTCAGTACAACGCCATGTTGAGAAATCAAGCTGTAACGTTCGTTGTTTATAAATGTGGCATTACGCAATTGCTCCCTATATGTACTGGGATTATTCACGCTCTATGACAATAACTGAGAAACAAGGTTTCTATTGGCTAAGTATTATTATTTGTAACTATAATGGCGACTACCTGTTCGATGTACCTTCATTTTAACCACTAAACAACTGTCGCGGAAAATATTATACATTTTGATCTATGAATTCTATTGGTACTTCTCTACTCCAATGAACCTTTGTAGGTCATTGCCAAATTAAAAAAATATTTCACTCCTAAGCCAACAAAAAAGAGCGTTTTCTAAATCGAGTAATATTAGACAGCCAAGTTGAGAAACGAATATTTTTATTTTATTATTAAATTAGATATTTATAGAAGGTACTACATTGACGAAGCAAAATTCATTGTCACACCAAAAATATGTTGGCTTAACAAACTAATTTTCATTTTCAACAAATCAATATAATAGTCACGCTGTTTATGGAATGTCAGTGTACCTATATTATATGGTTTTTCTCTCTCTTCTTTCAATCTCTGTCCAATAACTTTTGTCTTGTCTCATTACTATTCCGTGATGTAGGATCGTATATCCTTACAAATCGGTACAATCGACATGGTAATGCGGGTACAATCGAGCGATATCAAGTCGTGTTTACGACACGCCAACGATATTGCATCCATACGTGTTGTACACTTCACTTATCTACCTGACACTGTCATCAAACGATTTACTACTCTATATTTATACACAATAGATTCTATTTTGATTGGCATGTAGTTTGCTCGTAAAATGTGCATTTATATGTAGAAACAAGTACATTTCAATGTAAGGTTTAGTTCTATTTCGCGACTTGTCGGATTTAACGATGGCGCCGAACTTAGTTTTGTTGTTGGATCTAGTCAAATCCATTACAAGCTTCATTATATGGAAAAGGGGTGTTCAAAGTTCATACAATTTCAAATCTGACTAGTCCGTCTTTTAAATGAAAAACTATAAGATAAGTATTTTTTGTTTGTAAAATATTTAATTAAAAATGGCTGAAATATAACCCTTAATATAAGTTGATGGGCGAGATCGCCCTGCGTCACACATTGCTCTGAAAAGTTGCTTGCTGTGACGTCACGATTAGCGTTTGTGTATAATTTCTGTATCAGGTTATATTGGATAAGCATTTAGAGAATAGCATTTTTTAATTTACTCCTAACTGTTTATACAAGCAAATAGGTTGGTATAACAAATACATACCTATTTACAAAAAATCAGCTGGTACAAATCAAACACTTGTGCAAGAGTGGTGATTTCTGGTATCCTTAATGTAAGGAATTTCATGAAAAGCGTTGAAGTACATACTTTAAATAACATTAATATAAAAATATATATTATTTGTTAAAAATTTCTCGTCTAGTAATAAAATATAGTGAAGTTGCAACGCTAACATGTTTTCTCTACGGCCGCCCACTGCCGTGGCCTTCTCAAATTCCGTGCCGATTGCGTCTCTTTCCGTCAACCGTTATGGTACTCCATGTTTCTTTATGAATCATATGATTTTGTACCGGAGTTTTATCTCACATTCTGTTAAGTTAGCAAAAGACTTGAAAATTGTTGTCGATACAAGGTTCTGTATTATTCTTGACTAGATTCGCCTCGCGATTTCACTCACGTTAGATCCGATCCCGTGGGAAAACTCATACTCGCATAACAAATTTCACTTCTATGTTATTAGTAGGATTACTGTTATCAAACTTCATTTACCTAAAATGGCCTGAATAGTTATATTTTTAAAATGAAATTGGCTACATCATTTGGTTAGTCAACTACTAAAATAATTGATCTAAAATTTTGGAATTAAACATATATTTGGTCTACCCGCGAATCATAATTCAGATTATAACCAATTTTGTTTTATATTTCAGATGCCTGCTATCCAGGGATTTTGTGAGGCTCGGCAAGTGGTTCGTCCAACCGTACGATGGCGACGAAGAGGACGTTGGAAAAAGGTACAAAAACATACAATTTTGAACCTTAACCCTGTATAAGGCAAAGAAAACTATACGTGAAAGTAATGGGGTTACGACCACATTTAGGTGAATTCTTTTTTTATTTTGGCTTCTTCTTAAAATGATAAGTTGATGGCAATATAGTTGTTCTTTTTTTACAAGCTTTATATTACTTTCACCTGTCTGTTGTCTGTCTGTCTGTCTGTCTGTCTGTCTGTCTGTCTGTCTGTCTGTAATCAAATCTTGCAAGTTTAATTTGACCCACTTCCCGGTTTCCAATTGAGCTGAAAATTTGCATGCGTGTGTAAATCGGATGACAATGCAATATTTTTATGACATCGAGCTGATCTGATGATGGAGCTGGAAGGTGGCCATAGGAACTCCGTCATAAAACAACGCAACCCCATCGAGTTTGGGCTCATTTGATTCGTCTTGACAAGTACTTTATGATGCAAGATGATAACAATAAATAAAGCTTGTTTTTAAAAAGTATTTTTTAAATTTCACTTGTTTTTTTAAGGATGGTAAATGCCTTCGCACTACCCTTCCGCCACGGGGGTGACGGAAGGGGGAGTGTGGGACTTGCACCCACTAAAAACCCCCCGTGAACAATCCTCCGCCGAACAGGGTGAGATGGGGTCGCGATAGCATTCACCATCTCATAGTTGTTCTACCTTATAAAGGGTTAAATCTCAATGATATAGTTGGAAGTTAATTTTGGATTGGTTCTTTCAATGGATCACCTCCAAAAGAGGCAGTGGCAACGCTTGCCTCACTTCCTAGAGCAAAACGAGGATCTCTGTGTACCACTCCCTAAGACATCAGAGTGGTACTTCGTTCCCCCTCGCACAATGCATACAATTATTGCTTGTATTAGTTTAGATAATATACCATAGTACATAACATAGTCATCAGACCGACTTGCAAGAATGAATGAAATAATATTCCACTTAATGGTGAAAACTTATTTGCCTAAAATGTTGAAATTATGTTTTCAATGAAACTATGTATTTGCATAGGAGCCATAAGGCTATATAAGGCCAAATAGGTCACGTTTATCTCAATGATCCAAAAGAAAAAACACTATAACAGATTATAAAATAGTTGTGTGTGATAAATGTATGGATTCCCCAAGTAAACCAACCATGTAGAATCCATATTAATTTAACTATTATCGAATCAATGTTAATTATTTTAATAATTTATCTAATAAATGCATGTTTATCTTCCAGTCCGTGGCACCTATCGTTTTCGTTCGCGTTCTTCCTTCACGGCGAGAGCACGGTGTGTGCGTCCGTGGACGTGAGACAACACCCGCCAGTTAGAACGCTCACACCCAAGCGGCTCGCCAAGATCAACGCACCAGAACAACAAACTAATGCTAAAGGTACGTGTAACTGAGGTATCTAGTGAAGCTAGCGAGGGATTGTTCTTTCTGGGCTTAGTCTAATTCATACTTCATACCGGGTTCGGGTATTTTACCGGGGGTAGACTTCCTTTGCAGTAGGCCGACTAGGTGGGTACCCCAACAGTGCCAGTTATTCTACCGTCTGAGCCAGTAGCGGCGCTAGGCGTCAGCGACGTCGGCGACCGCCGACGGCCTCGCGCTTTAGGGGGCCTCGCAAAATTTTTAATTATTTAAAATTTATTTAATCATTTTTTTTTAAACATATTCACGAGTTAAGTGATTGTGAAGTGCTTAAGGGCTTCAAAAAGAAAAAGATCAAAATGCATCAAAAGAAGACCTTTTCAAGTATTATAATGATTTAGGTAGGACTTAAAATATTTTAGGAAGGCGAAAATAGCGACATACAGCCTTTCGAACTATATTAAAGGTACTACTAACTCCATGTTAATATCAAGCGCTGATCCAGGGCCTCGCGGCCATGGGAGCCATGAAAATTAAGTAATTTAATGTGGCTTAATTTTTTTTCTTGTCAAAATCAGCGGCTAGCAAACTCTTTTTAAAATATTCTCGGCGCTCGCAGCTAACTGCTCGCTCTCTAATTAGCAAAATTATTGTAATCTCGTGACTCTTAGAACGAGTTAAAATACAAAATTTTCTCTGGTTGCGCTCTTACTAGATAAAATATTTAATTTTAATTCAGTTTCCTTGCCACTCGAAGCAAGCAAATGCACATAATTCGTGAAGAAAAATTAAAATATTCTCTTTTATACATAAGAATATAATATTTAGATTCCTAGCAACTCGGAGCAAGCTAAGCGTACATTATTCGTACTGAAAAATTCAAAATTTTCTCGGGGCTAGCAACGAGCTGCTCGCACTTTTATAGATAAGAATATTTAGTTTCCTAGCCACTTGGAGCAAGCTAAACGTACATTACTCGTGCTGAAAAATACAAAATTTTCTCGGCGCTCGCAGCGAGCTGCTCGCGCTTTTAAAAATAAGAATATTAGTTTCCTAGCCACTCGGAGCAAGCTAAGCGTACATTATTCGTACTGAAAAATTCAAAATTTTCTCGGCACTCGCAGCGAGCTGCTCGCGCTTTTATAGATAAGAATATTTAGTTCCCTAGCCTCTCGGAGCAAGCTAAGCGTACATTATTCGTACTGAAAAATTCAAAATTTTCTCGAGGCTAGCAACAAGCTGCTCGCACTTTTATAGATAAGAATATTTAGTTTCCTAGCCACTTGGAGCAAGCTAAACGCACATTACTCGTGCTGAAAAATTCAAAATTTTCTCGGCGCTCGCAGCGAGCTGCTCGCGCTTCTACAGATAATAATGCTTTTATTACCACTCGGAGCGAGATAAACGCATACCTTTCATACTCACTTAGACAGAATTAAAAAATATACCTATCATCGAGGCGTAGGGGCACGAAGATAAAGTTGAATCTAACGAATCGTTTAGTGTAAAAAAAGGTATTCAAAATTTTATGAATTCGCTTAAATGTGTCCCTTCTCAGTTTGTAAAAAATGCTTGCCGAAAAAGGGGGCCTCGCGAACCTAATTTCGCCGACGCCCACGCGTGGTCTAGCGCCGCCACTGGTCTGAGCAGTGATGTGCAAACATTGCTGTGCTCCGGTAGGAGGGCACTGTAGCTAGTGAAATTACTGGGCTTTAGAGTCTTAACATCTTATGACTCTCAGGTTAGAAGCGTTGGCGCAATGCACCCAGTATTTTACCTTTGTATAATCCTGGGTAGCACTGTACTAATAATGGGCAGCGTTATCTCTTACCATCAGGAAAGCGTCTTGCTCGTCTTCTTACTTGGTGGTAAAAAAAATAATTCATCTCTAAAAGGCTCATCACACTTGTCCGAATTTAGTTCCTAAATTCAAATTTAGTCGGTCTGAAACGATATTTGCTTCTGAATTTAGGATGCTAACTTGCTAAATGTGACTGACTTAATTCAGTAACGGTTGAATTTAGGCTTTTGAATACAGCCAAGGGCCAAGTATAATAAGCTTTAGGATACTCTTCTTTTTAAACTGTAGTCTCGTTCCTAGGTCCATTGGAGCTAGATCTCCATTTAACAGGATAGCTTTAGTATAAGATGAACTGTAAAGTCTGTTCCACATTATGACCGCTAACGAATTATTAGTTTTTACAAGTATCTTCCAGTTTTGTCAGTTTGGGGTTTATACTATATTATTGATTCAAAATTTTGATAACATTACCTTGAAACAAGTATACAGACAACTTCCTTATTTACAAAACATCTAAATTTTATTTTTAGTGTGGTCATTGTCGTGTCACAATAAGAGTAGTTTGAAGTTAATAATAGTGTTTTGAATGTTAATTTATTATTATGGTCATGTATCACTGAGTCATGACGTGTTATTCAGTGTCAAAGTATGGTGGTGACACACCATAATATTACCTCTATAGTGTAGTTGAGTCAATTCCAATGATGAATTTATAAAATCCCCTTTTGTATTTTACAGTTGATATACCTTGACTACTAAATACTAAACTGACTAATGACAACACAGCTAAATCTGTTTAATTTAGACACTATGTACAAAAAAAATATTTACTTTAGACACTATGTACAAAAAAAAAAATTAAATAGGTATATTAATAATTAACTGTTACGCGCGACGAAGTGCGCGCAGGTCCCCCAGTACTTAGTATTTATATAATGTGTGTCTGTGTGTAGAATTCATAATTACTTGTTTATACTAAATTTGTATGTGTGTTCGTATACGCCTATTTTTCTGTACCCATTATTACGTTCTCTATGTATATCATCTGTATTTAAAAATCAGTTTTCATGTCATTATATGTCATAATATGACATGTTTTTATTTATATGTTTTAATTAAAAAACCATGTAATCCTATATTTATATGTGAACTACAACCATTCTTAATCCGCCTGCCGTTATATTATAAACTATGTAATTAAAACCATTCTAAGTGTCAGACAGAGAGAAACAGCACGGACAGAACAGGAAGGAGAGTGAGTGGTACCGTCCGTCCCTCCATCAAACAATAGTGACAATGGTTTGTGGTGTTACAGTGATCCTAGCACCGTTCGGGCTGGAGGGGACGTTGACGGGGCGAGAGTGGAGCGATAGTGACGCGGCGAGTGCGCGCCTGCTTGATGCTTGGAGGCAGCTGTATCCGTTGGAGCAGGGGTGCGGGGCTGTCGAGGTATGGCAACAACCAATTTTTTTTTATTCATTAATTATAAATACCACTATTATCCACAATGCCTGATCTTAAGTGATGTGGTTGAGGGTAGCAGACCAAACCTTATGGGATAAATCCCTTCCTTGGCTTTACTGAACATCATTCATAGATCACAGAGCCAGAACATAGTTGTAGTGACTGATAGGTGATTTTTGTTCAGTGAGACTACTTACTATTGATTTATTTTGCTTGTATTTACTGGTTTCCGGACCGCTAAAGTTGCAGAGATCTTATGAGGTCAATACCAACAACAAATTGACTGATCTATCGACACGCACAGCCCAAACCGCTGATCGGATTGGGTTGAAATTTGGAACACTGATTTTATGACGTAGACCGCCGCTAAGAAAGGATTTTGCCACGCGGGCAAAGGCACGAGCGTAAGTTAGTATACAAACTCTTTATTGGGACAAAAAATAACAAAATAGACTTAAAACTAAATTAAAGTATAATATAATCTACTATATAAAAATAAGTCGGGTTTTCCTCCCTGACGCTATAACTCCAGAACGCACGAACCGATTTCCACGGTTTTGCATTCGTTGGAAAGGTCTCGGGCTCCGTGAGGTTTATAGCAAAGAAAATTCAGGAAAAATTTCAAAAGAAATTTCTTCATTTTTTAATCACCAAACGAAATGTTACATAAAACGAAGCCATCTGGTGGCGAAACGGAATTCGCCGGGTTTGCTAGTCTACTATATAAAAATAAGTCGGGTTTTCCTCCCTGACGCTATAACTCCAGAACGCACGAACCGATTTCCACGGTTTTGCATTCGTTGGAAAGGTCTCGGGCTCCGCGAGGTTTATAGCAAAGAAAATTCAGGAAAAATTTCAAAAGAAATAAAAAAAGTAAAAATAATATAATAATATTCAATTGGAAACCACGCGCGTATTGGGCAAATGTCAACAGCAGGCATTTGTCTTTAAGGTGGTAATGGCCGTGTCGGCGCGGAGGATATTGATAAGTTTTATTGCAACCTTATTTCGAATTAATACTGGCAACGTAGCAGCCAATGGCTCTCCTTGGATGAATACAAAAAAAAAAGCGTGTTCTTGGGCAAATTTTTATTAAATTTCAACAGCAGGCATTTGTCTTTAAGGTGGTAAGTTGAACTGTGTAAATTATGTGGATCGTGAATTTGAGGTTAAATAGGGATGAAAATAAATAAAATAAATGAACGCTAATCAGAGCGCGTGACGTCACACCATTGGCTGGACCTTACGCTTCCTATGAAATGTTCCTAATTTCGATACATTTTAATTATTCATAACATAAAAACCACTGAACCGATTTTGATGCAACTTATACTGTGCCCTTAGTTGGTCCATACTTAAACCAAAAATAAAGTCAATAACTAAAATGTCTCATAAAGAAATTACACATGAGAAATTATGAGGTGTTAAAAAGTTATTTAATATGCTAACTTTTAAAATTTGCGATAGTGGCGCCCCGCAAAAAGAACTCCTTTCGTGAAAAGCACTCTACCACAGATAAAAGAATACTAGACTCTACCTAGCAGTTACGGTTTCCGATTGAGCTGAAATTTCGCATACCGGCAATCGGATGACAATGCAATAATTTTATGACATGGAAGTGATCTGAAGTCTGATGATGGAGCTGAAAGGTGGTCATAGGAACCGCGTAAACAAAAGACAAAACCTCATGGAGTTTGGGTCCATTTGATTCGTCTTTACGAGTACTTCGATACTATATAGTAATCAGGATCTGATGATGGAGCTGGAAGGTGGCCATAGGAATTCCGTGATTAAAAGACAAAACCCCATCGAGTTTGGGCTCATTCGATTCGTCTTGACGTGTACTTTGATACGATATAGTAACCAGGTCTGATGATGGAGCTGAAAGGTGGCTATAGGAACTCCATGATAAAAAAACAAAACCCCATCGAGTTTTTGCTCATTTGATTCGTCTTGATGAGTACTTTGATAAGATATAGTAACCAGGGTCTGATGATGGAGCTGGAAGGTGGTAACAGGAAACGCGTAATTAAAAGACAAAACCCATCGAGTTTGAGCTTATTCGATTCGTCTTGACGAGTACTTTGATACGACATAGTAACCAGGGTCTGATGATGGAGCTGGAAGGTGGCCATAGGAACTCCATGATAAAAAGACAAAACCCCATCGAGTTTGGGCTCATTTGATTTGTCTTGATGAGTACTTTGATAAGATATAGTAACCAGGGTCTGATAATGGAGCTGGAAGGTGGTAACAGAAAACGCGTAATTAAAAGACAAAATCCATCGAGTTTGGGCTCATTTGATTCGTCTTGACGAGTACTTTGATACTATATAGAAACCAGGGTCTGATGATGGAGCTGGAAGGCAGCCATAGGAACTCCGTGATTAAAAGTCAAAACCCCTTCGAATTTGGGTTCATTTGATTCGTCTTGAGGAGTACTTTGATACTATATAGTAACCAGGGTCTGATGATGGAGCTGGAAGGTGGCCATAGGAACTCCATGATTAAAAGACAAAACCCATCGAGTTTGGGCTCCTTTGATTCGTCTCGAGGAGTACTTTGATACGATATAGTAACCAGGGTCTGATAATGGAGCTGAAAGGTGGTAACAGGAACCACGTAATTTAAAGTTAGCATTATTACACGATATCATTTTATATTGCTAAAACTTAAATTATAATAAGGCGAATTTGTATTTTTGTCGAATTTCGTCGTTACACGGTCTTTTATATTATTATTATTCTATTTTTAATACCTAATATTAAAAAAGAAAGGATTTAACGTTAAAATGTGATTACACAAAAAATCACATAATGATCCGCAGAACCAAACGCCCAAACCCAAAGTTCCCAACAGTTCAAGTTCTTTGGGTTCCGCTTCAAACTGGGACCTCGCGGCCCAATTTCCGTTAAACCTTAGACTTTAGACCTTAGACTTTTTTTAAAATATCCTAATACAAGAACTTTAACTTTAAGTCGAAAAAATACACCCGTTTATCCTTCAAAAAATGTTTTGACTCTCTGAATAAATCAATATTCATAGAGAACTTGCCGTTACCCTATGTTTATGAAATTTGGCATACCTTAACATATATTTTAAATACGGGAAAAAATCTGAAAACTTTTAATCTACTATATAAAAATAAGTCGGGTTTTCCTCCCTGACGCTATAACTCCAGAACGCACGAACCGATTTCCACGGTTTTGCATTCGTTGGAAAGGTCTCGGGCTCCGCGAGGTTTATAGCAAAGAAAATTCAGGAAAAATTTCAAAAGAAATAAAAAAAGTAAAAATAATATAATAATATTCAATTGGAAACCACGCGCGTATTGGGCAAATGTCAACAGCAGGCATTTGTCTTTAAGGTGGTAATGGCCGTGTCGGCGCGGAGGATATTGATAAGTTTTATTGCAACCTTATTTCGAATTAATACTGGCAACGTAGCAGCCAATGGCTCTCCTTGGATGAATACAAAAAAAAAAGCGTGTTCTTGGGCAAATTTTTATTAAATTTCAACAGCAGGCATTTGTCTTTAAGGTGGTAAGTTGAACTGTGTAAATTATGTGGATCGTGAATTTGAGGTTAAATAGGGATGAAAATAAATAAAATAAATGAACGCTAATCAGAGCGCGTGACGTCACACCATTGGCTGGACCTTACGCTTCCTATGAAATGTTCCTAATTTCGATACATTTTAATTATTCATAACATAAAAACCACTGAACCGATTTTGATGCAACTTATACTGTGCCCTTAGTTGGTCCATACTTAAACCAAAAATAAAGTCAATAACTAAAATGTCTCATAAAGAAATTACACATGAGAAATTATGAGGTGTTAAAAAGTTATTTAATATGCTAACTTTTAAAATTTGCGATAGTGGCGCCCCGCAAAAAGAACTCCTTTCGTGAAAAGCACTCTACCACAGATAAAAGAATACTAGACTCTACCTAGCAGTTACGGTTTCCGATTGAGCTGAAATTTCGCATACCGGCAATCGGATGACAATGCAATAATTTTATGACATGGAAGTGATCTGAAGTCTGATGATGGAGCTGAAAGGTGGTCATAGGAACCGCGTAAACAAAAGACAAAACCTCATGGAGTTTGGGTCCATTTGATTCGTCTTTACGAGTACTTCGATACTATATAGTAATCAGGATCTGATGATGGAGCTGGAAGGTGGCCATAGGAATTCCGTGATTAAAAGACAAAACCCCATCGAGTTTGGGCTCATTCGATTCGTCTTGACGTGTACTTTGATACGATATAGTAACCAGGTCTGATGATGGAGCTGAAAGGTGGCTATAGGAACTCCATGATAAAAAAACAAAACCCCATCGAGTTTTTGCTCATTTGATTCGTCTTGATGAGTACTTTGATAAGATATAGTAACCAGGGTCTGATGATGGAGCTGGAAGGTGGTAACAGGAAACGCGTAATTAAAAGACAAAACCCATCGAGTTTGAGCTTATTCGATTCGTCTTGACGAGTACTTTGATACGACATAGTAACCAGGGTCTGATGATGGAGCTGGAAGGTGGCCATAGGAACTCCATGATAAAAAGACAAAACCCCATCGAGTTTGGGCTCATTTGATTTGTCTTGATGAGTACTTTGATAAGATATAGTAACCAGGGTCTGATAATGGAGCTGGAAGGTGGTAACAGAAAACGCGTAATTAAAAGACAAAATCCATCGAGTTTGGGCTCATTTGATTCGTCTTGACGAGTACTTTGATACTATATAGAAACCAGGGTCTGATGATGGAGCTGGAAGGCAGCCATAGGAACTCCGTGATTAAAAGTCAAAACCCCTTCGAATTTGGGTTCATTTGATTCGTCTTGAGGAGTACTTTGATACTATATAGTAACCAGGGTCTGATGATGGAGCTGGAAGGTGGCCATAGGAACTCCATGATTAAAAGACAAAACCCATCGAGTTTGGGCTCCTTTGATTCGTCTCGAGGAGTACTTTGATACGATATAGTAACCAGGGTCTGATAATGGAGCTGAAAGGTGGTAACAGGAACCACGTAATTTAAAGTTAGCATTATTACACGATATCATTTTATATTGCTAAAACTTAAATTATAATAAGGCGAATTTGTATTTTTGTCGAATTTCGTCGTTACACGGTCTTTTATATTATTATTATTCTATTTTTAATACCTAATATTAAAAAAGAAAGGATTTAACGTTAAAATGTGATTACACAAAAAATCACATAATGATCCGCAGAACCAAACGCCCAAACCCAAACCCAAAGTTCCCAACAGTTCAAGTTCTTTGGGTTCCGCTTCAAACTGGGACCTCGCGGCCCAATTTCCGTTAAACCTTAGACTTTAGACCTTAGACTTTTTTTAAAATATCCTAATACAAGAACTTTAACTTTAAGTCGAAAAAATACACCCGTTTATCCTTCAAAAAATGTTTTGACTCTCTGAATAAATCAATATTCATAGAGAACTTGCCGTTACCCTATGTTTATGAAATTTGGCATACCTTAACATATATTTTAAATACGGGAAAAAATCTGAAAACTTTTAATCTACTATATAAAAATAAGTCGGGTTTTCCTTCCTGACGCTATAACTCCAGAACGCACGAACCGATTTCCACGATTTTGCATTCATTGGAAAGGTCTCGGGCTCCGTGAGGTTTATAGCAAAGAAAATTCAGGAAAAATTTCAACAGACATTTCTTCATTTTTTAATCACCAAACGAAATGTTACATAAAACGAAGCCATCAGGTGGCGAAACGGAGTTCGCCGGGTTTGCTAGTCTACTATATAAAAATAAGTCGGGTTTTCCTTCCTGACGCTATAACTCCAGAACGCACGAACCGATTTCCACGATTTTGCATTCATTGGAAAGGTCTCGGGCTCCGTGAGGTTTATAGCAAAGAAAATTCAGGAAAAATTTCAACAGACATTTCTTCATTTTTTAATCACCAAACGAAATGTTACATAAAACGAAGCCATCAGGTGGCGAAACGGAGTTCGCCGGGTTTGCTAGTATTTAATTAAAAATGATCATGGATTTCGGATGTAATGGGATCGAAAAGTGCTCCAGTGGAAACCACGGACTAGCAAATGCTGTGTAGGACGTTCACCCACAAGGTGGACGGACGACATTATAAAGGTTGCTAGAAGACGCTGGATGCAGGTCGCTTCCAACCGGTACATATGGAAATCCAAAGGGGAGGCCTATGTTCAGCAGTGGGCGTCCTTAACTGAGATGATGATGATGGATTTCCGCAAAGTAACTCCTATTTCCGTGAATTAAGTTTGTGTATATTAAAACGTGTGTATTGTTGTGTATAGGTGTTGTGCGGCGGGTCTCGCATGCGGTACCCGACGCCGTACGCGCTGGTCACGGAGATGGAAGCCGCGCGCGCCGCTCCACCTGACGCTGCCCTGCTCGCGCGCCGCGCACTCGCCGCGCTCACCACGCCGCAAGCGCACAAGGTATACAATAGCTAAATCAATAGGGACCTTGATAACGTCAAAAATAGTTAAATAAGTATATTAGTCCGTAAGAAATATAATAGAAAAATATTAGATTCGTATTTTTTGTTTTGATTTTGTTTGAATTGAAAAATATTTGAGATATAACGCTTATAAGTTTTTGGGTGAGGATATACTACATCTCGCTGCTACCTGATAATATCAGCTGCAAAATGTAAGTGTCGGCCAGTGACGTCACGACTCACGACCGAGCAACTTTAATGCGTTGTATCTGACACGTTATTTATCAAATTAAATAAAAAATACCTATTCATTATTTTTTTATCTACTTGGACATTTTTTTATTAGGTATCCCTTTCATTCATAACATCAATTAACAAACACCGAAAACTAGAACTGTGCAGAGAAACTAGAAACGTTTTGATAGCACAAATTATTAGGATTGACCTTCTGTAAAAGTGGCGCCAACAAGTAACGTAAACGTTCATTCCGTTTTACTTACTGGTCTTAATAATATATTGTTAATATTACAGACCCCAGAGTTATGTTACTCGGAACCTTCTCCAGAGAAAGGCGAAGACTTCGTAGATCCCACCAGGAAGACGGCCTGCTCCTGCGCCAAGTGAGTCCTCCTTCCGTCTACCTAGTTATATACGCTATCTATATCTAGTTTACTTATTACTATCTAAGGAAATACTGTGGAAGTTGAACTGTCAAATTAATTATTGAATAAAGTATAAAATTGTGTAGCCTTCTCTGAAGGACAAACTTCAAATTAAAAATTCTAAAATATTTATTTGTTAAAATATGGTTTTCATTAATCAAAATTGTGTATAAATTGTCTGATATATAAGACAAAGATATGATACTAGCCCCCCTAGGCAAGGGCTAAAACAATGTACTGGGATCACAGTCGTTGTGGAAAAGGAACAACCGTCATCACAGTTCATTTTAGCGTTATGTATGTTATAGCGTACAAGCGTTTGGCGCTTGACTAGAGGGGGCTGCAGAGATACAAAAGATATAAGAAAAAAAAACTGAAAAATCAGCTAATTAATGAAATTATGCGTTATTTTGCGGAAATCCATGATAATGATAAGTTAAAAATATCAGCTATTTAGGTAAAATGGGGTCAAATGAATAAAATACAAAAATATATGTCCCTATTACTTAAGTATGCTATAAAAACATAATATTTATTCACCAACTTAATATAGAAATACAATCAACTGAAAACAGAATGTAAACAAACAGGTTTTACTAGATAATGTTATGGTCTCGGGTCGACTTGCTTACCTACTCATTTGAGATGTCTCTTGTATCGACCCTAATCATAGGTTCTATTGTACTGTCTAGATTAATAACTAGGTACACCTCTGTGTCAGTTCAAATGACTTGAAATTATTCAATTGTACGAGAATGGTTGGATTTTTAATGAGAGCTGATTTTCTTTGTAATTTGTTTGAGTTCTTGTAACTTCACCATGGATATTTATTATGTCAAAAAATTACAAGAGTTTCGTTTAATCTAATATATAAAATTCTCGTGTCACAGTTTTTGTTGCCATACTCCTCCGAAACGGCTTGACCGATATTGATGAAATTTTTTGTGCTTATCCGGTATCTATGAGAATCGGCCAACATCTATTTTTCATCCCCCTAAATGTTAGGGGTAGTCCACCCCTAAATTTTTTTTTTTTTTTTTTAGACAAAATTTTTTATTTCTATTTTTTTATGATACAACATAAAAAAATTCATACAATCCTCAATTTTCACCCTTCTACGATCAACCCTTTTTTTTTAATAGCCATTTTAGTAATTTAATCATTTTTCCTCTCCGGTCGAAAACTGATCAATCGTCATTTAATTAGTTATCCCCGCCAGATGTCTACAGGTGTCACTTCTGACCCAGTAAACAGCACGGAGTAGGGATGAGAACGAAGCCGGTCTCCTTTCTTTCTCACTCCCTACACAGTTGTCGGCCATCATTATTGTTTATGCATCAAGTGTAGTAGTAACGTTGACAATTATTATTTTGCTATCTCAGTGTAACTCTCATATTAACTTTTAATCATTCCTATTTTATCAATAATAATTAAATTATCTATTTTGAGTGTATTTTGCACGATTAGTTAATCAAGTGATTTTATAACCTCAAAAGTACTCAACACGTGACACGAGCTTTCAATAACAAAAATGTAATTTTTATTTTATTAAAAAAATGTAATTGAACAATTAAGATTTTCATAGTTTCCAAAAAATCAATCATTATGAATCTTTATTTTGAAATGTCAATGGAAATATTGGTTGTATGAAAAAATTATATGAGACAATGTTTCCATAAAATTTAATTTTTTACTTTTGTTTAAAAAAAATTCCATAAAATAATGCTTATTTCACGCATATACCACATTCTTACATACATACAATATACAAATTCTAAAATACATACATACTTCTAATAAGTAAGCTATTTTTTGTCTACACTAGAAATTACTAGGAAATTATTTATATGGCAAAACAACGTTTGCCGGGTAAGCTAGTAATAATATAAACCTTATTGTAAATCACCTCCATTTCTTATGTACAAAAATATGATACATTTAAACAAATATAGTATAAGAATCATTTGAGTCTTGTACATTTTTTTTATATAAAATCATTAATCTCTTTTGGTACATGCAGATTAGGCGGTAGAGTCTCAAAATAGACTATTACTCTGTAAAATGATTTGGCTAGCCTATTTGAAACAGTGCATTTAACATTTTGATTTTTACTCTTAGGATAATATTATACTAGTAACAAAATACAGCTTCCACAGTGTTTCTATTTATATTAGCATAATTTATTTATTAAATTGGTAGATATAGCAGTATGTAGATGTTTCGGACGTTGTGTGTATGCCTATAGTATATTATTATAACAGATTTATAATGCCGGCACGGGTTATGGGCCCAGACTTTAAAGTTTTAAAACAGTAAAGAAAGTTGCAATAAAGATTCTAGTTCGTGGTTGTTAGTTTTTCTAGTATCAAATATACTGACTAGAAGACTATCCCAAGCTTAATAAACTTATTCCCTTTTATCTTTGAATTTGTCTCCTTACAACAAGGAGACTATCTTGAGGGACAGTACCTTACGTTTACTAATATGAGAAATAAAAACGCCTGAGAATATTTAGTTGACAATAGAGTTTGACCACTCTTAAATTGCAGTTCTTACCTGTAGACGTCATAAATATTTTGTTTATTTGCAAATGTAATTTTTAAAAATGGTGTCAATAAGTCTGCGGCGTTGATTCGTGCCGGCAACGATATTTGTTTGTTTTGAAGTGCATACGATAGGTGACGCGTACGCCTCGCATGCGGCGACGAGCGATCCAATTGTTAACGAACCGGTTTGATGTCGATCGCCGCGTAGATCGTTAGGTAGATGTTATGTGAATGTTTATATAACTAGTGGCAGTAGACGCGCGCTCGTAGAGATCGCTTGCGGCCATACAGCACCCACAACAAGCGACGGGGGAATCTCTGGACGTACGTGAACGTAGCTACATGCTGCGTCATACTCTCGCTTGCAGCTCTACGTAACGAAACTGCACACGGCACACTGTCATCAGCTGTCCTGTCATGTCTTTAAGGATAATCTTGGGCGACAGATTCTATTGTGTGCGATAGTTTTACCGTCCCAGAATTTAAATAAACGTGCGTGTAGTATACTGACGAGACAAAAAGTCGAAAAATTATTCCAAGTAGTATTGCAAAACTTACTACATCTACTTATTTAATGTATGTTTGTTACTTCTTCACGTATAAATACAATGAGGGCACCGATGGAGCTTATATTTCTTACAAAGCTCCTTAGACCCTGAAAAGCAAAGGCTACTTTTCAACGGATAAAAAGTATATGCATAGATGCAAAGTAGAAGCTTCGCGAGTCTCGTATCGCCTAGATTCCCCCGTGGCGTGTCCCACCGCACTTTATGAGTTGTCATAAAGTGAGTGAAGCGGTGAGATGTTAGAGTGGGGTGGGTGGGTGGTGTGTGGAGAGTGGAGCCGTAGTGTGTGTTGGCGCAGGTGTCGGCGGCGCGCGCGCCGCGCCCCGCCCTTCCACCGGCGCGCGCTCTCCGCACACAGGACGCACGCGCGCCTGCCGCCCCGACACCCGTGAGTACACACCACTCACATTACACACAACACGAGCACACGACACGCCGCTAAACTAAGTCTAAGTCTCGTCTAATCACGTGATCTTATTCTCTACCAAAATCGGAGTACTTTTTGTTTGTGATAAGTTTTTGTGAACGTTTAGGTGGGACAGGCGTTACGGCCCGTAATGTAACGTTACGCAGCGAGCGTGTCCGTTTATTCCCAGTAGTTCTAAGGCAGACAGACTGGCTCGACAATTCCTTCATACTAACGTGACTTTTTCTTCCCGTTGATCCCTTTGAAAGAACTTTCTAAAGCAACTACTGGGAACAAACGATCACGCTATCTGTTGGTACAGGGATTGTTGAAATATGTTACATTACCTGTAACGCCCGTCAGTACCTTAGTGTTCACAAGATGTAACATTCTCCAACCAAAAGTGCTACGGTTTCGTTTGTGAATTAGATCGCGCGAACATTAGCGTTGTGAAGCTGGCCTCATACACTCACTAACAACAACACATACAATCAACACACACACACATCACTTGTTGGTGCACGCTGCAATGTAACCCAATCTCAGACTTAAACCTTGACAAATATCTTTCCACTTGCAATTAAAAGAATATTGATGTGTGGATAACTTTTTTTTTGGAAATGTCTCGAAAGCCTGACTTCCTTCTCGATTTAATGTTTTATCGATTAAAGAACAAAAATTTGCTGCTTTTCTTTTACAAAAATTATTAGATTATATGTTGATAATTAAATTCCTACAGCCGATCAGGAAACATAATCTAAATTGGTCCAAATTCTCTATTATCTTAAAAAAAATTGTATTTCTTAAAAACTCAAACTACCCACAACACAAATCGCACAAATCACGAACACAACCGATCGCAAGCTTATATGTTATGCATGCCTTATGCCTACATACGTTACATATCATATTATATTGCATCGTAGACGCATGCGCGAATGTTATGTGATTGCATGTGTGTGTTTTGTACTGTCCATCTACGTATTATATAAGGAACTTACTGCTTATTCGATATATTCTAGTATAATACTAATTTAATATACTTTTAATCCCTATTTACATCATTTAGAGGTAAAATTTTCAATAATCCTTTGTTATTACTTATCTAGTTTATAAAAGGAAGCCACCGTCTAAATTTTATTTTCTAGGTTCAGCGGTTTAATCTCAACGATGATAAGTCTATTTTCAGTTAAAATGTATTTGCTTTTTGTTGTTGCCATCTCACTTGCACAATTTGAATGAAAATGATTTCAGTCTATTGAACATATCGAGTGCAAGAGAGACAGACATATTCTTATTATTTCTGACAAATTTTCAGACATAATGGACAAACTGTCGTCCGTTAAATCCTCAAAAGTAGAATATATGTGATGACAGTTCTATTTTACAGTAAGACAAGACCCCCACAATCCATGCTAGGCCCATTCATATATTTAGTTTTTTTTTTATATCGAATAATACCAGTAAAGTTATTTTGGACACGTATTGTGACCGATTCATTGATTTCAGTGCATCGATACCACAGTTACAGATAAATAACGGTGTTTCCCCTTCACGCATAATCTCTCATACCTACACTGCTAATGACCAGTGCCCTATATGTGTCTTTGCATATTTTTCCATTGTTATTTTTTATATTGTTCAAAATAATGTATGAATTTTTAAAGAGTGACACATTTATTTTAAGAAAATAAAGGCTTAAATATAATATGTAAAAGCAAAATTTAAAAATCTTTGACGCTCTCAATCTGTGTCATGTCTATTTAAAAAAATTAAACCAAAAAGCATATTAGAAATCTCTGGTAAAAAAAAAAACAGAAGTAAAAAACTCCATATTCGTTAGGCGTTTGGCAGAAAGACCTCTGACTTGCTTTCTGGAAACTGACTTTCATACATAAAAAGTTGCAGCAAACAGCAACAAATAGTTTTAATGCCAGTTTCTTCAAAATAAGCTCTGTCTGTAAAACACCTAAGGAATATTGAGTTTTTTATCTTTTCATACCGAAGGAAAATTAAGCACTACTGAATTTCTTGAAAGTGGAAAAGCATGCAAAGACACCAGCACCGTAGAGTTAAGGTGACGTGATACAAAACTCATAATAACATCTACCTTTCATCTGGATCTAATACGCTCGGCTCGACACCCGTCACTTCACTCGTCGCATTCGTGATGTCACTCGTCATGGTTCTAGTTCATACTCGTACTTGTACTCGTTTGGTCATACACATGTGGTTCACTTTTGTTTGGTTGGTTGGTTGGTGGGGATGACGCTTGTATGTCGTGGAAATGATAAAGAAAAATATGAACTATATTTAAACTATATAAAATTCAAAGAGGGCAAATTCATGTCGCCAAACGGTCATCAACATATTTTAAATACATACTTAAATGTTCATAATATTATCTTTTTAAGTGGAAAACACTGCATTTAACTCACATTCACTCGTCTGATAATTATTATCATGATGTGTTTAACCAAATATTTTTGTTAGCTCTTATTTCTTCCTGGAAATCAACAAACTTTATGTTAGAAACAGAAAAGACAGACGGCCCACCTGATGGTGAGCGCTGCATATAGACTGCAACTTATCTGCAACTCTACTGTTATTGCCAACAAACAAATTGTTGGTCAAGTAGACTCGATAAATCCCTCTCCTAGCTTCACTAAACGTCAATGAACACGGCTTTAATTATCGCTTGGCGACACGACTATGTCCTGTGGTAACAATGTTTAAGTTACGTTTATATGAAACAACACCATCCAAGCGTCATCTTCACTAACTCCATTACTGAAACAATCACAAGAGCACACACTAATAGAGTTGTCAACGTGTGTGTAGAGGTCGCAGTGCAACCAGCTCGGGTAACGGCGGCGGCGGCGCGTCGTCCCCCTCCCCGGGCAGCTGCGGCGGGGGCTCCCCGGCGGCCGCGGTGTCTGCTCCCTCGTCCGCCGGCGCGCCGCAACCCTCCTCCCCCGCCACGCATCTGCATCCGCAGCCCACACACCAGGTGACTATACTCTGCAGGCTACTGCTGAACTAGGGTCGCTGTATAACCAGCTTTGGCAGAACGCGACCTCCTCTCCGGGCAGCTGCAGCGACGAGCTACGGAGACCGCAATGATCTACGCCCCGCCACGCATCTGCATCCGCAGCCTACACACCAGGTGATTATACTCTGCAGACTACTCTGCTAAACTAGGGGTTACTAACCAGCTCTGGCGCCAATGCAGGCATCCACGGCGGCCGCAGTGACCTTCACCTCGTTCATGTCTCTGCACACAGCCTGTACACCAACTACATCAACGAGAAATAAATCTCTTCCCCGAACGCCACATTTGATCTTAACAATCTGCTTCCAAGGACGTTTTCCAAGGACATGATGAAAAGAAACTCAATGCGGGATCCTATCTAAGTGATTTACCACGACGCTGTGAAAAGCTTAAAGTACAAATAACCATATGGTACCAACCCTGTACCAGGTATAAAGTCAGCCAGTAACATATTCCCTGGACAATCTGCGAGGACAGTTTAAGAGCGCTCAGTTCGCGGGACGCTGTCTCACTCGCACGGACACATTTTGCAATATAAATTCATAGAACTAACTTTTAGAAAATGCCTCCAGAGGGTCGCTGCACAATATTATTGCATACATTTTAAACGGGTAATGCAGATCGAGTGATCTTTCACCACGATACTATCGACTCGAAGAGAAGAAGTAACATATTATTATGTTGCAGTCGAGCACGGCAGTACCGACGAGCCTGCACACGCCGGCGCCGACGCCCGACCCGCACGCGCCGCCCACGCCCGCGCCGCCCTCCTTACCGCCACCCAAACTATACGCACAGGTACATTACACGCTATATTGCTATATTACTTGTCATTGTTATACGTATGTGTGTGTGCGAGAGAGTGTGACTGCACATGCCTGTGTGTTTGTGTGCTGCACCGAACAAATCGCATTATTTTAGTTAGGGTCGAGATCTCTACCTATGTATTTGGGCTTAGGTTGTGGTACCCAGCGCTCCAATAAGTGCAGATGAAAATACAGAATATGATTTAAAATTAATCGCATTATAATTATTATACACATTTATGACATGAAAAATATTAAAAAGAAATTAGATAATACATATGTATTGATAATTATGCATTCTGCAGACTGTAGCATAAGGAAGAGTTTTATTTTTTTCATCTATTTGATAAACTTATCAACAAGTAATAAGACCAGCGACGGTTGTCTGACGTACTTATTGATGTGTTTGTTCACGGCATTCTTGCATTGTGGATGCATGAGGCGCAGGTAAGCTCACAAGGACCGACTAACAATGATGTTAAGCTAAAATGAGACTGACTAGCCAACTTGTTTTTTGAGATTATTCGATAATTTGCCTACCTAGTATATGTTTTTCTTTAAAGTTTGATTCGCACGACATGTTTTTTCTAGCTATTTATTTATAGCGTGCAACCTAAATTGATATCGTTTAAGTTTAAAGAGTCCTCTGCTGTGAAAGGCGCGAAATAAAAGTGTAGATGACGCATTCGCTATGTTAGAGGTATATTATACTCTCGTTTCATGGTCGTTCGCAATGTATGGCTGTATACATATATAAGCTTTACGATTATGCGCTTATTTTTTTGTAAAAGCAGCAATTTTGCAATATAAATACCTATTTTTCCAGCTTGATTTATCCTCCCGTTCATTGATCATAAATATAATGCCCGATTCACACTCTCCACGAGGCCACGCGAGTGCGAGAGTGAGGACGGTGCGCTCGTGACTCCTCGTCTTCCAAATTTTCATTTGAGCCTCGAGTGGCTGGAGCGGGTATTAGTCATGTGTTACAATGAGTGCGTCATTGCAGGGTGACTCCCCGGAGCAAGGGCAGGAGGCGGGCGCGGGTGGTGGGGGCGGTGGCGGGGGCGGGTGGGCGCGGCGGCCCGTGCTGCCGCTGGCCGCGCCCAAGCTGGACCCGCTGGAGGACGAGCACGAGCTGCTCATGCTGTACGACTACACCACCGTCCACGCCTGGTCAGTATATACTGTGACACGACACTGTGCCGGCCCGTGCTGCCGCTGGCCGCGCCCAAGCTGGACCCGCTGGAGGACGAGCACGAGCTGCTCATGCTGTACGACTACACCACCGTCCACGCCTGGTCAGTATATACTGTGACACGACACTGTGCCGGCCCGTGCTGCCGCTGGCCGCACCCAAGCTGGACCCGCTGGAGGACGAGCACGAGCTGCTCATGCTGTACGACTACACCACCGTCCACGCCTGGTCAGTATATACTGTGACACGACACTGTGCCGGCCCGTGCTGCCGCTGGCCGCGCCCAAGCTGGACCCGCTGGAGGACGAGCACGAGCTGCTCATGCTGTACGACTACACCACCGTCCACGCCTGGTCAGTATATACTGTGACACGACACTGTGCCGGCCCGTGCTGCCGCTGGCCGCGCCCAAGCTGGACCCGCTGGAGGACGAGCACGAGCTGCTCATGCTGTACGACTACACCACCGTCCACGCCTGGTCAGTATATACTGTGACACGACACTGTGCCGGCCCGTGCTGCCGCTGGCCGCGCCCAAGCTGGACCCGCTGGAGGACGAGCACGAGCTGCTCATGCTGTACGACTACACCACCGTCCACGCCTGGTCAGTATATACTGTGACACGACACTGTGCCGGCCCGTGCTGCCGCTGGCCGCGCCCAAGCCGGACCCGCTGGAGGACGAGCACGAGCTGCTCATGCTGTACGACTACACCACCGTCCACGCCTGGTCAGTATATACTGTGACACGACACTGTGCCGGCCCGTGCTGCCGCTGGCCGCGCCCAAGCTGGACCCGCTGGAGGACGAGCACGAGCTGCTCATGCTGTACGACTACACCACCGTCCACGCCTGGTCAGTATATACTGTGACACGACACTGTGCCGGCCCGTGCTGCCGCTGGCCGCGCCCAAGCTGGACCCGCTGGAGGACGAGCACGAGCTGCTCATGCTGTACGACTACACCACCGTCCACGCCTGGTCAGTATATACTGTGACACGACACTGTGCCGGCCCGTGCTGCCGCTGGCCGCGCCCAAGCTGGACCCGCTGGAGGACGAGCACGAGCTGCTCATGCTGTACGACTACACCACCGTCCACGCCTGGTCAGTATATACTGTGACACGACACTGTGCCGGCCCGTGCTGCCGCTGGCCGCGCCCAAGCTGGACCCGCTGGAGGACGAGCACGAGCTGCTCATGCTGTACGACTACACCACCGTCCACGCCTGGTCAGTATATACTGTGACACGACACTGTGCCGGCCCGTGCTGCCGCTGGCCGCGCCCAAGCTGGACCCGCTGGAGGACGAGCACGAGCTGCTCATGCTGTACGACTACACCACCGTCCACGCCTGGTCAGTATATACTGTGACACGACACTGTGCCGGCCCGTGCTGCCGCTGGCCGCGCCCAAGCTGGACCCGCTGGAGGACGAGCACGAGCTGCTCATGCTGTACGACTACACCACCGTCCACGCCTGGTCAGTATATACTGTGACACGACACTGTGCCGGCCCGTGCTGCCGCTGGCCGCGCCCAAGCTGGACCCGCTGGAGGACGAGCACGAGCTGCTCATGCTGTACGACTACACCACCGTCCACGCCTGGTCAGTATATACTGTGACACGACACTGTGCCGGCCCGTGCTGCCGCTGGCCGCGCCCAAGCTGGACCCGCTGGAGGACGAGCACGAGCTGCTCATGCTGTACGACTACACCACCGTCCACGCCTGGTCAGTATATACTGTGACACGACACTGTGCCGGCCCGTGCTGCCGCTGGCCGCGCCCAAGCTGGACCCGCTGGAGGACGAGCACGAGCTGCTCATGCTGTACGACTACACCACCGTCCACGCCTGGTCAGTATATACTGTGACACGACACTGTGCCGGCCCGTGCTGCCGCTGGCCGCGCCCAAGCTGGACCCGCTGGAGGACGAGCACGAGCTGCTCATGCTGTACGACTACACCACCGTCCACGCCTGGTCAGTATATACTGTGACACGACACTGTGCCGGCCCGTGCTGCCGCTGGCCGCGCCCAAGCTGGACCCGCTGGAGGACGAGCACGAGCTGCTCATGCTGTACGACTACACCACCGTCCACGCCTGGTCAGTATATACTGTGACACGACACTGTGCCGGCCCGTGCTGCCGCTGGCCGCGCCCAAGCCGGACCCGCTGGAGGACGAGCACGAGCTGCTCATGCTGTACGACTACACCACCGTCCACGCCTGGTCAGTATAATATACTGTCACTGAAGGAAGTGTTCCTTTGCAGGAGGTCGACTGGGTACCCCAACAGTGCCAGTTATTCTACACCCTGAGCAGTGGTGTGCTAATATTGCTGTGCTTCGATAGGGCACTGTAGCTAGTGAAATTACTGAAATTATGGGCAGCGTTATCTCTTACCATCAGGAGAGCGGCGTCTTGCTCGACTTCTTACTTCGTCGTATAAAAAAAATGTCTGCGACACACTCACGGTACACTACTCTATCTGTGCACTCCTAGGCTCCTGGCAAGTGAACAGTCTTGAAAGGTAGGCAACGTACCAGCGCAGCGGTACCCTTGGTATTGCAGGTCCATATCCTATAGGCCTGGTATTGCAAGTATAGGCGACAGTAGCCACTCACTATACGGTGGGCCATCTGCTTGTTTGTCATCTATTACATAAAAAACATGGTTGTAAGTTGCATTAGGCGTCTACGCAGCGCGACCAGAAGGCCTATTGGCTATCGCAAAACGACATGTAAAACACTAGAATCCATAGACAAAATTTAATAACAAAAGCAGCAATGTACATTGAAGTTGTCATCAATCGTAGTGGGTGAGAATTAGCCAATAGCCCCTCTGATCACCTTGTAAGTGCGTAATAAGCGGTCAGTGGCTAGCATCTACGTAACTATTGGCCGATCTGCACGAACATCGCGATGCCACTCGTGGATATGTACTTGATGGCACTTCGATATTACGTGTACTACGTACCAACGTAAGTACGTGTACCAATCTCCGTATCGTTTTTAGACCGTTTCGTTACCGACATTATATGAATGCAAATCTTTTTACGCTCCATTTAGTAGGTCTTTGATCAGAATCAGAAAATCTTTATTTGCAACAAACATGGTTTATACAAAAAATATAGATCTTAAATAAGATCAGGTCAGGTCAGGTTGATCTCAGTTTTCAGTCAGAGCATGTGTCCTTTACTCTTAGAAGAGCATTGTAATTCTGTATTTTGTTTATCGCGAGTAAACCACGGACCAGTCGATAAAGTATGAGTCGGCTGGCATCTCTGCGCTCGCTACATCAACCTTCCACACGTACTTTCAACTGCATTTGAGAAGTTGCTGTTGGGAATTTAAATCAGAGCAAGTGGAAACAAATTATATTTTTATGAAGAATATTAATTTGAATATAAAGGCAGGCTTAATGTAAAGGTAAATTGAAATTGTATTTTATTTTATGGCAAAAAAACTATTTTTTTATGTAATAATAACCGATCATACAATAGAGGCGAGTTTTCTGCCAAGTTGCTTTTTGTACGGATTGACATAATATATCTGAAAGGGACCTAGAAAGTTACTGGACAAATTATGGGATTATAATTTCCATGACTCTCTTTGTACCTACTGCTGATTACAGTTATTCTTTTTTTTTAAACTTTAAATTATTTTCCTCAAAAAGTTTCTCCTGTCCTGTTTTTAGTCCGGAACAACAGAAAGTTGTATCCTGTGGTATATATTAGTATTGTAACATAGTATATCCCGTTCCGTCAGGTTGGAGCACCCAGTGAAGCGGTTCAAGAGCACCAAGTCCAGTTTCCGCGAGGAGACGGCGCTGGGGGGCGCCTCCGACGCGGACCTGTACGCGGGACACGAACACACCACCATGCCGCCGCCGCACAACCAACTGCTCGATATCAAGCGGGAGAAAAACGAACACGTGAGAGATACCACTACTTTAATATTTATAGATATTTTTATTTATAGGTAAACCAACAGCTTAACATAAAACTTAATAATTAACAGTTTATACACCATACAGCCAATTAAAGGTTCACACGTATATAACACAAAGTATTTTATAAAAACTGTGTTTTTCAGCTGTAATTGTTATCATTGTCAAAGAATGAGAGTGTTCTGAACAAAACACCCACTTGGAGGCAGCACTGAGACATCAGACCTGGATGTGTCAAAAATGTCTGAGTGCAACCTTTTTTGTCCATATTATGTGAACAAGGTTTTATTCAATAATTATTTATTTTTAGTTGATAACATTCATAGACTTACCACGAAAATTTTCTGTATCATAAATTTATAGATTAGGATGGCCCTGTCACAGTGCCGCCAACTGGCGGATGTAATTCTCGTGAGAACCCTCATTAGTTTAAGGGACTTAATTCCGCTTCGGCCAGCTTTGTGTTAACCATGTAAATCTCGACTTTAAGACACCCACATGAAGTGTTTTGATGTACAAAACTCTGTCACTTATGGGGCACTCATTATCCTTACCACTTACCATTGAGTACACAGTTTGTTTGTCTTATTGTAACAGTAGATGTTATTCAAATAAACATGTGAAGTTAAGTCTATAGCAATTTAATATTTCTTTACTTATAGGAAGACACAAAAGAGTACAAGAACCTGTTCACATCGGACGGATTGTGTCCGAACCTGAAAGACCTCGACCAAATATTTGACAACTCAGACGATGCCAGCGGGGATGAGACGGTAAGACTTGTGAGTGTACACCCTTCTTTATTATATCTGTAATATTTAGAGTTAGCTATATGTCTTATGTTGACTAGAAGCTTTTCCATTGCCAGTTTATAACACTGTTGGGTTTTATGGGTGGTATTTGTTTACATAGGTATGTTATCTATTATTTGATTTTATGTTACATAGAATAAATAGAAAACTCTTTATTGAAACACTACAAACATACAGAAAACTTAAAACTATAACACAAAATCACTATTTTATCAATAGTTCAACATTTCTTATGTTGAATAATTTTGTGTTTTTATTTTTTTTTTTCAATCTCGAACTAAATGATTTACTCCAATCGGAAATGTAATGTGGTCAGAAATTACTGGATACCTTTTGTCCCAATTTACAAATCCTGGCCTGGAGCACTTTTGCATATTTATTTTATATTTATTTTTGGTTATGTTCTATGTTTGTATCAGTGCATAGTTTATACTATATGTTTCTATACAGCAGCATTCTTTCAATTAAAACAGCATTGATTCAAGGCAACACAGTCCATCTTATAATTATTTTTGTTAAATATGTGTAATATTTAAAGAATGTATTTGTGTGTAGTTTTATTAATATTAACTCCCTTTACAGTTGTTGGTATCAACACCTCCGGATAGTAACAAGAGCGGCGAGGACGCGGGGCGCGGGCGCTGCGTGCGCGCGGAGGAGCTCAGCAAGATGTTCCCCACGCCGCCCTCCATGGAGCCGCACGCGCAGCCCTCGCCCGGCCTCGTGCCAGACACCGACACTGCACTGGACCACCATCACGACACGCCTATTGAGGTACATTAGTTATGTACACCTACAGCTGCTAGCATCAACCCCGCCGGACAGCATCAAGAGCGACGAGGAGCTCGGCAAGATGTTCCCCACGCCGCCCTCCATTGAGTCCTTGCCCGGCCTCGTGCCTTACACAGACTGTACTGGACCACCATCACGACACGCCTATTGAGGTATATTAGTGTGTACTTTACACATAGGTCTCCCATGACATGACACTCATTTCTGTTCGGACTCAGGCCGCTGGGATGATTGATGGAGGAAAATTTGCTTTAATTAAATTATGTTATTTTTTGAAGTAGAGTAATATTATGTATTTATTTGTTTGTAAATGTCTAGGGTTGAGTATGTAGTTCATCATGATTATAATTTTAAAATAGACCACTGGATTGAAAGTGATTTAAAACATGAGTGCCGAAGAAATTACTGTAAAGTTGTGTGTTCTTCCGTGTGTCTACTTCTTTCAAAAAGAAAATTCTATTTTTTTCTCTCGCTCGCAGCAAAACTACTTTACAGCTAATTTTTAAGTAACATAAACCCCAGAGGTTTTACCACCTTTTAGAAAGTTAAAACTACTCCTTTTTGTTTTTTAAATGTTTGATTTCTAGGTTTTATTCTAGTTCCTTAGTGACTTAACATGTATATTGTATCGCAGGACTGGTCATACGTATTCAAGCCGCCAACGATCTGCAAGTACGTGGGTTCATCGAAATACGCCCCGCTGACGTCACTGCCCTCCCAGCTGCTCCCCCCGCTGACGCTCCCCCCCGCCGCGGTGTACGTCCCGCGGGGGCGAGGCGAGCCGGCGCGCCCGCATAGAGAACAAACTGTCTCCACGCCGCCCGCTGTGGAGAACAATACTGCTACTGGTCAGCATATTTAACTATACTGGAGAAATATAAATTAATCGACTTTAAGCATATTTACCTGAAAGAGGGTAAGAGCGCAAACTTGCATGGAAAGTGTTGTACACGAGTACTCAACTGATTTTGATGAAATTTCCACCAAGTAAAGAAAGTTAGATTAAATTAGCCATAATTTTTTTTTTTGACATTGACGGTCAAAGTGTTTTATTGACATGACAAGCAAATCAGGCCCAGCCCCTCTAGCACAAATGTTTCGTAGTACATTGTACTTTTGTGAATGTATGGGATGACAGTATGACTTGACAGTAAGACAAGTCTACGAAACGTCTGTGCTAGAGGGGCTGATGGTAAGCAACATGTTGCCTATGTCAGACAGTGCCACTCAGTGTTTTAACAATAATTTCCGCGCGGCATTTCGCTGCACCTGTCACTCTCTGTCAATCTGATTGACGTCTATAAGAATTTTACTGATTTGCGGGTGAATAACCAGTAAAGATTATTCATCCCCAAATCTGGTGATGATGATACTTCCCTAGGTGGCTTCAGTAATAGAATGATGCATCCCAACATTAGTGCCTAGTTCACGGTTGTCTGGAAGAGATCGCTATTAGCGATAAGACCGCCAATTGTAACACTTAGTTTTATATTATAGTTGTAAGTTGTTTTTGTACATTTTTGTGTTTCAATAAAGGATTATCTATCTATCTATCTATCTAGTGCTTTTATTATATTTTTGGGTATGTTTTTGGACACATTTTGTTTGATGCAGGTGTGAAGCGGTCAGCGTCCCCCGGGTGCGAGTCGCGATCATCATCCGGGCGGCGCGGCGTGGAGCGGTCACGGCGGCCCGCCCCCGCCCCCGCGCCTGCCCCCGCCCCCGCCTGCCCTCTCCTCGTCAACGTGCTGCTAGCGGACACCGTGCTCAACGTCTTCAGAGACCACAACTTTGACAGCTGCACGCTGTGCGTCTGTAACGCTGGACCTAAGGTGTGTCATCTAGGGCTGTGGTTTAGGGCTTCTTATTGAAATAGAAAAAAATACATACAATTATATTCACTGGAATACTGTCTTGATCGAAATCATGAGCCGCTTTGACCTTTGCAGATTTATGGCGGTACTTCATGTGAGTTATATTTTATTTATTTATTTTTGTATATATTTTTGCAGGTGGTGGGCAACATCCTGGGCGCGGACGCGGGTACGTACGTGGAGATGGGAGGCGGCGGCGCGGAGGACGCGGCGCGCTGCTCCTGCGGATACAGCGCCGTCGTCAACCGACGCCGCGCGCACCGCGCCGGACTCTTCTACGAGGTACCAACATTATAATATACATATATCATCTACTGTACACTAGCCCCAACAGAATGGATACCTCGAGACGGAAGGCGCAGCGTTGCCAGATCAACTGCTCGATGGCTCGATGACATCACAGTAATCGCAAGAAAGACCTGCGAACTGCCCCAGACAGAGTTGCATGGCACGAAGGGGAAGAGGCCTTTGCCCAGCAGTGGGACGATATGGGCTGACAAAGATAATGATGTACAGTAACAGATATGTTATTCCAGGGTCTCTATACCAAATTTTATACGACTCTGATATACATCATACACGCTAGGGTCTACCGCAGAGATTTCCAGTACAGGTGTGCCTGTACAGGTCAACCAGACGTTCCGGTGTATCGAAGCAACTGGAGAAAGAAAGAATTTTGATTTTCGATCTTGCTCCAGTCTATTCCTACACACATTCCGATCTATGTGTACAGGCGGACCCTTCCCGTGGACCGTAACGTGTATGTCAGCCATAAGATTAATGTTTCGTTAGTCTCTGTTAGTCTATAACAGTGTGTAATGTTGCAGGACGAGATGGAGATCACTGGTCTGGCGGAGGAGCCGGGCGGGGGTGGGAGTGGTCGCGGGTGCGGGCTGGGCGAGGTGGCGCGCGAGGTGTTGGCGGGCGTGCAGGCGCCGGCGCACCGACACGACGCGCTCGCACGCGCCGCCGCACGACACGCCGCGCATCCCACGCCAGACCATCTCGCCGTCAACCTGCTCGAGTCAGTATACACTCACTTGTTGACTCTATTTGTCCCTCTCTGAGCAACAGCGATAACGGAAAACCGCTGGAGCTCGCTGTCGCCTGATGTCCGGGACTTGGGGATTAATGTTGGCGCCTAAATACCTCGTTTATAAACAGCGGGAATGATCGGGGATGGGGCAGGAAATCGGGGTATTGAACATGACGATTGTGTAAACACGATACTAGTAATGCTCCCGCCTATTGTCTGATATACATGTTTTCAATATATATCTCGGTAAAACCTTGGAAAAATATTTTTTTTTATTTTAAAAGTCAAATCATCTTTATTTAGAATAAATAACAAGGGTTCACAAATCATTTCAGAGTCGATGATGTCCGCATTAGTTAAAAACTGTGTCGCAGACATTAACGCCCACCTCCGGAGAATTTATATAAATGTTATTCCAAAAAGTTCTAAGTACATAAATATTTCAGAAAAAAAGTATCTCCAATTAACAAATCACGTAATTGTTTTGTAGATACACGGACGGCGGTGCGGCGGCGGCGAAGGCGTTACGTGCTGCGTCAGGTTACTGCGCACATAGTACGGCGCCTGCGCCCGTACACCGCTGGCCCTTCATCGGAGCACGAGCGCCGCGGTGCTCCCGGGATGTCGTCAGGTAATCTATACAAATATACTGTTGAAGCGCCACTCATTGATCTATAGCTGGGAAGATAGTCACTTAAGTGTGATTTTTTGACGGAGATCCGCCAAAAAATGGATACGTTTGCCATATAGATCAATTTTCTATGATAACTAACACGGGTTTGTTGTACGTTGTAGGTTGATGCGTCGGCTCCGGCCGCTGCTGCAGGACGCGATCCAGAAGCGGTGTTGCGGCGCGCGCATGTGGGACGGGGTGACGGGCCCGCTGACGTGGCGGCAGTTCCACCGCCTCGCCGGCCGCGGGAACGAGGACCTCTGCGAGCCGCAGCCCGTGCCGCCGCTGCTCGTCGGACACGACCGCGACTGGCTCTCGCTCTCCCCCTACGCGCTCAAGCACTGGGAGCGGCTCGCGCTCGAGCCCTACTCCTACCCGCGCGACGTCGCCTACCTCGTGCTCGCGCCGGACGCGACCGCGCTCGCCGACCCGCTGCGCGCATACTTCAAGGATCTCTCCACGGCGTACGAGGCGGCGCGCCTCGGCCGACACCGGCCGCTGCGGCGCCTCGCGCGCGACGGCATCCTGCGCACGCCGCCCGCCGCCGCCGCTGCCGCCGCGCCCGACGACGACTGGGCGGGCGGCGCCGGCCGCGCGAGGGACTACATCCGGGCGTACGCGGCCACGTTACGGAGCACGCTGCTGCCCGCGCTCGCCGCGCTCTCGCTCGACAGGGCGCTGTTCGAACCGGAGCGCGCCGAGATGAGACCGCCCTCCGCGCCCGACTCGGAAGACCCGGACGCGTCCGGCGCCGGCTCGACGTCCAACTCGTGGGAGGAGGAGGACGAGGGCGGGGCGCCCGCGCTCGTCATATACGTGGTGGAGCCGCCGGCGACGGCCGCGCACCGGCCGGACACGCTGCGGGCGCTGCTGCGGATAGCGTCGCGGACGCACCAGCACCTGCCCCACCACAACCCGCTCGTGAAGATAATATCGTTGGAGAGCGTGTGCGAGTCGTGGGGGCTGGGCGCGACGGCGGCCTCCGAGTCGAGCGCGGGCCCGCGGGCGCTCGCCTTCAGCGTGTACTGCAGTGCGCGGCGGCTGCTGCAACACCACGCCAACGGCAAGTCGCTCACCGGGTTCGGTACTGCCGCCGCCGCAAACCTCTTCCTGCACTCCAAAGATGTGAGTAACTTGCACATAGCACATAGTAGTAATAACATATAAATTGTGCAAGATTATTTTAAATAGTGACTTGTCTCTTTTTGCATAAATGGCAAAAATGTGTTTTCTTTTAAAAAGCCTATTCTGTAAAGTGATGCCCGATGACGAAAACATTGCCTTAGAGGATGGGCGTTGCTGGTTGTGTAAACGGAACGGGGCCGTTTCGTTCTGCAGTGCATTGTTGCTGCAGCGTGATACACCAGTGGTGTTGGTGTCCTGTGATTCAAAGATTATGAGATCTGAGGGCTTTAGCAAAGTATTGAGAGCAAATTTCATGCACATATTGCGACAGCATTTAGTATTTGTTCATCAAAATAACATTATCTCAAAGATACAAACTATGTATCTATCTATATTAATAAAGATAGAGAAATAGATAAATAACACACATTATCACTGTCAGAAGAAACTGAACACGCACATGATTGTGACCAAGAGGAAGCCTATACTTGCAGTGGGTGGATATGGGCTAAGTGGATAAATAGAAGGAGTGATGGATTTATTGATATTCAAAATTTAAAGAACTTTAACTTATTGAGCCGCTAACTAGAATAGTACTTACTAAATCGTTATATTATTGCATGTCCAGGAGAAGAACCGCGCGGCGTACCGTCTGTTCTCGCCGGCGTGGGTGCTGGGCGGTGCGCGGCCGCTGCGCGAGGTGGCGGAGTCGTGGGCGGGGGGCGGCGGCGCGGGGGCCGACGGGGCCGTGTTGTTCCTCGCCTACTGCCTCTCGCACGACCAGCGCTGGCTGCTCGCCGCCGCGACTGATGCACGCGGCGAGCTGCTCGACACCGCCGCCATCAACGTGCACGTGCCCCACCGGTATATACACACACACTTATTTTTAACCCCCGACGACGGGGTGTTATGTTTTTTTTTTTTTTATATGTATGTTGTATGTTTGACGTGTCTGTTTGTGTGTGCGTCTGTCTGTGGTATCGTAGCCCTCGGTGACACTCTGGACGATACTAGGTATTTCTTGAAGCAAGCAGCTAGGTCCCTCTCTGTGTAAGATTTGTCTGAGTCTGAAGATACGTAGATCAAAACTATTCAAAAGGTTTTTGTGGCCTAAAAATTCGATAATATTTTTGCCCATTCGATCAGATAATGTATGGATAGTCAGATAAATATTTAATTAGTCATGTGAACTTTGTTTAATGTAAATAATTTCCATTTCAGATCCCGTCGGAGACGCAACGGGCCGGCGCGGCGGCTCGGGCTGACCAAGCTGATGGACTTCACGCTCGGCGTCATGAGCCAGGCCGCGCAACCTTGGAGGCTGGTCGTCGGACGCGTCGGCAGGATCGGACATGGCGAGCTAAAGGGTAAACTATCAGATATATATACTATATTTTATTAAAATTAATAAACTGCTGATAAATAGAGACTTTGAACTGTTTATTGCTTTGTTTTTATTGCCTCTCCTAGATTTTTTTTATGAAATTTATCAAGTGATAGAAGACCCAGCTCTAATTCTGATGTTTCGATTAAGTTACTTAACCCAATGCAGAATTATAAAGTTTTCCATTTGCTCTAACACACTATGATTGTCAAGAATTCTAGTAACGAGAACGATAAATGGAGCTATTGAAGTTACGGAAACCAGCATAATATAAAATATTGTAAAACATTGTCCTCTTTTCCCCAGGTTGGAGTTGGTTGCTGTCGCGTAAGCACCTGAGCGCGGCATCAGGTCAGCTTCGCGAGCTGTGCGGCGTGTGCGGCGTGCTGCCGGCCGCCGGCGTGCCCTGCATCCTGTCCGCCTGCCTCGTGTCCACGGAGCCCGAGCCCGCGCTGCGGCTCATGGCCGACCGGTTCACGCCCGACGAGCGCTTCAGCCAGCACTCGCTGCACTCGCAGCTGCACACGCCGCGCGACGTCACCGCCACGCACATCCTCGTCTTCCCCACCTCGGCGACCACGCAGTCCAACCAGATGCCGTTCGAGCCGCCGATCGACAACGACATGATGTTCCTAAACGTCGACATGGGCGACGAGGAGATGGGCGACGACAACATGACCGACATCTTCTCGACGGACATGTTCAACACGATGTTCGCGCAGAGCTCGCCGCGGCGCGAGGGCGAGGACGGCGGCGAGGGCGCGGACGGCGCGGGCAGCCCGGGCGGCGCCGCGGCCGCCGGAGCCCGGGCGCGCCCCCGCTGCGAGGAGGAGGCGCCCGAGGCGGTGGGCACGGTGCTGCAGCAGCCGCTGGCGCTGGGCTACCTGGTGTCGACGGCTCCGCTGGGCGCGATGCCGGCGTGGTGGTGGGCGGGGTGCGCGCACCTGCGCGGCGCGTGCCCCGCCTTCCTGCGCAGCGCACTACACCTGCACGCGGGCAGCCAGCAGGCGGCCGACGACTTCGCCTCGCTCATGCAGCGCCGCGACCACAATGCGCACCCGCTCGACTCACAACTCACCACCGATGTGCTCAGGTGTGTACACCTATCTGATTATGTTCTGTGACAAAAAATAATAATTAAATAATATTATGTGTGACAAAGTTCTCTCTGCTGGCGTTTTCCACTTGGTTTGATAAATGTCAAGCTTAACCCATAAAAAGTCCATCTGCATCAGACTTGAACTTTTTTTATTCTTTAATTGATGAACATAGTTCATAAATTACACCACCACCACCATCTGCCACTATTAATTAAAAAGATCAAGTTTATAAAATATCTAGAAATATCTAATGACATGATAATGTTTCAGATACGTACTGGAAGGGTACAACGCGTTGTCCTGGCTGGCTCTGGACGGCAACACGGCGGACCGCGTGTCGTGCCTCCCCATCCACGTGCAAGTGTTGATGCAGCTCTACCACACCGCCGCAGCCCTCGGCTAGTCATCGTAGCTGTGTACTGTGTAGTGACTGTGGCAGTGATAGTGATCAGTGAACCGTGGACTCATCCGCGCCCGCCTTCTCAACCTGACGAACAACCGGCTCATATCTACAGACCTGTATCAATGTGGCAGCATGAGCGTAGCCAGCCGTGGGCTCAGGGTGGGGCAGCAGACTAAAATAAAATGACAGGATCGATCACAATAGGCCAATCATGGCCACAGTGATATCATAGCCGCAAAACATAATTAATAAATGACAGGATGGTCAGGGGAGTCTGCAATCGGCTTATTTTGAGCGCCAAGAAAATTCGAAGTACCTCTCAGGTCAAAGCCTGGGTGGGACAAGCGCCCCATTCTACCCCCACTGTGGCTACGCCCATGTGTGGCAGTGTAAAAATATAGTTTCGTTAAACCTAGATCCAGTAAAATTTAAAGTAATACCTTCAGTCATCTCAAAATTTTGTACTAATTTGGCTAAGATCATAATAAATGTGGCCAATATTATAATTAATATTTTATGACCATACTGAGATGTTTTAACTGCCTTAATCTCTAGTTGAGTCTAAATGCCTTAGCACTATGTGTTAGGCTTACATTCATTATGATCTTGACTGATTTTAATTGAATCCATAAAAATGTCTATATTTGCATCGTATGTACCTGAGTGATAGCAGTGTCTGCAGATGTGACACCAAATTGAAGTTTGTCTTAAATAGTGAAATTTTTACACAAATTGTATTTTTATAAATCACATCTCGAATGAAGACAGTATGTATTTATACAATAACAACTGTTATTGATCTCTTTTTACCGTTTCCAGATTTGGACAAGTTTTTCCACCGTTTTATAAAGGGAAGTGCAAACAATATTACGTAAATCAAATAGAATGTGTTCGCAATTTTATATTGCTCGATAGCAATAAAATGTGAGTACTTAGATAAATATATTTAGGGAGCGAGAATAGTTAGGTGACTTATTCTTGAGGGAATATTGTTAAAGTTGGCTTGTGGGGAAGGCTCTTTAATTTGATGTAGGGCATTTTTATGCTAAAAACTTAAGAATAAGCCGGGATTTTAGATTCTCATTGTATGATACCATGAAATTGAAAGGTCCAATTTGGCTTACTGTTAATAAATCCATAAACTCATAATGAAATTTGATGGTACAAGACAAAACATTTCACTTTTGATTTCTTGAACATGAATAAATAATAATTATTTTAATTCTATATCAAGTCAGAATCCCACTTATTTGTCTACATTTCCTCTCCCTTCTTACCAATGTCATATCTTTAACACCCTTTTTTGGTAGAGGGGGTTAAAATTTTTCTTAATATTTATTATCTTACATCATTCTTGTTTTTATTGGTATAATAATATGGTCTCAGCACTGAGAACTCTGTTTTACAAAATTTTAAATATTTTATTTATTACTTCCATATGGACTTGTCTTCTTGTAGACCTTACTTCATACTTCCACAATATTTTATTAACTTCCATTAACCTCATTTTGTGTAGTGGACAATGAAGAATCATTGTAAATTTATATTTCAAGTGTTGTGAATAACCTATATAGTTTTTTTTTGGTCAGTTATTTTGCTCAAACACAAGGCAGTTGGAAATGTTGTGATAATTGTGCCGTTTTTCTTTACATAGGCAGTGTATCAACAAAAATCTGGTGTAACAGCCTTTGATAAAATTGACAGTATTTTCAAGATACACTCCAAATACAAACTGAGTGAATGTGGCAAGGTTTAGTTAGAAAGCTTTAAGAGAAAACTTGTAGTTCAACATTCAGTCACATTTACAGTTTGTGGGCCACAAATTGTGGCCATTCTTTGTGTTGCATGATAGACATCACCTACAAGTAATTACGTCACAAGCTATGTGCTGTTGTAAAGTTACATTGTTATATATTATGTAATATATTTTTCGTTATTATATTTAAACCGGTATGAATTACCAAAGGAGTTAGATATTTTGTAGTGATTTAGATATTTTTTACCAACATTTTTTAAGTATTTTGCGTGACTCATCCGTTTCATTTTATAACTAAGAGAACAGGAATTTTACTCATTATTTTAAATATTATTTTTGTACACACTTTTTACGTTCATATGAAATTGTAATATCTATTTTATCACATGCACGCAGGTTCAATATCTGACATGATGTTAAAGTTTTTAAGACGAATTAACTTTAAATGCAAAATCTAGTGATGTATATCACAAAGTTATAATATGAGGGAACAAGGCTCAAAGTTGCTTCAAATAGGCATTAACACAATGCATGGACCGATTGGAAACACACTATAACAAAACATGATATCCATGCATTGTGACTACAAACTAGTAAATAATTCTTATGATGTCACTAACCTCCCATCAGGAATAATTAGGAACACCAATAGCTTACTGAATAGTTGATTAGTGTTAAAGAGAGCTCTTTAGGACATGTTTGATGTAGCATTTGTATAATTAGACATTTGTCGTTTTATAAAAATATAATAAATGAAGCGCAGAAGCGACCTTGCTGATGTTGATTCGTCGAATCTCCAAACAGTAGTTATATAAAATTTTCTATTTTAATATATTACCTAAAATAAGGTAGTGGTGGTGAATTTGTAAATATAAATGTCCGTCTTAAAACTAGCATCAACTTTCATGTGAATATCAACAATGGAATGACGGAAAGATTTAAATTATTTTTTGTTGCCTAGTACCTAATTTATATTAGCGAGTGACGGTAGGCAATTTTTACAGGTTTTTGTATGTGCGCACGCGCACTTATTAAATTATTTAATTGTAGAAGTGAGTGCACCTTAACTGAATTACGCCTAGTTGAAAATGAAATGTTTTAAATGTGTTACAGCATTTGAGAATATTTAATGATGTTGTATATAGTTTATATTTTGTTTTGTAAAAGGACATTGTGTAAATATAGCCAGTAGTCTGGATACAGTTAATGATTTGCCTACATTGCCCACGGAACGGAAACTGAGCATGTTTTAAAGAAACCACTCGTAATATTGTATTGTACAGTTGTTAGCGACATTTTAACTAGCATTCATTAATTTTAAGAATATGTTTTTGACATTTTTTGTTATTGTGAATTTGTCAATTTTTTTAGGGAATTGGGATTGTACTGTAAATAAACCTCACCATTTTTGTTTTTATATATTATTTTAAGCGTTCAAATCTAATGATTGATGTGGAAATAAGATTTTCTAAATGGAGCAATCATTAGCAATTCGTAAAACAAAATTAGTGTAATACTTGATATTAATATAACTTTATAAATAACTGTGAAAATAGGTAATAATAATTATGAATAAAATATTACATATTTAAAGCAATGTTTTATTTCGATAAGTGCTATCAGTGGACTGTGGCTTGTTATTTATACGGGCTATATGTTTTATGGCCACAGTGCATTGCCGCTTCTATATGCCGTATGTGAGCGAGTGATCATTCCTAGCCGGACCACGGACCACGACAGAAATTTCTTTCGCATTCTGATCAGTTCGCAGAATCTGTTTTGGCACAAATTCATTATTTTAATTGTGCCCTTTAGTGTCACTTGTACCAGGAATTTGTGCCTTATACTTTTCGAGTAACAAGAGTATGCTTGTGGTCCGGCTGCGAATGACCATTCATGACCCCAATCGGATCTAGTGAAATATTAATGGCGAGCGGCGAGAGGCACAAATTCTTGGGATTCGCAACGAGCTGCTCTCGCAGTTATAATAAAGACAAGTATAAATCTCCCCTAGAAACAAATACACAGGCATAAGCTAGAGTAGTATAAAAAAAAAGGTAGCACTCCGGGAGTGCCGGCAGAAGTGAAAACTTCAATATTAACGTTGTGTTTAATTATAATTATAAAAATACTATCATTTATGAGGTAGAATACAATGTTTATTTATTGCGCTATCGTACACAAATATGACAATTTATATGTTGTTATTTATAATATTATATCGTTATTTATATATTACATTAAATTTTATCTCTTAGAAAAATCAACTTCCATCCATAATTTCGACGACTTTTACACCATCGTTATTATCAGAATCATCATCGCAAATTTTTACAACTGATACAATTGGTTTATGATAACTGAAGTAAGAAACAAACAGTTTTGATTCGAACCTATTTAAGTGTCTAATAAAGACCGCATCAATAGTAGTTTTGTATTTCGTTTTGCTAAAATTACGATCATTTGACATAGTTAAACCAAATTCACAGAGCAGCACACTCAAGCACGGTAGAAAGAGTGGGAGATACTAGTTCCTCTCCCTTCCCCTCGATCTTACGCTTTTTTGATCAGCATCACGTGACCCTGACGCGAGTTTGAAAGTTTTTACCCATACAAAAAAAAGTGCTCAACGCCGCTAAAGAAGTTTTCACTTCAAAAAAAGAAGAAGAATCTGCGATTTCTGGCGTGGTCCGGCCAGTAATAATCACACATGTGAGCCGGCGACTCAACATAATATTATGGCTAATGCATATTATGCATTTCCTCGAACACGAGCGTGTAGTGTGGAATGGACTGTGGACTATCTGACGTAACTCGTAACTAGGACTTTTCCTGATGTTTCTCTCGTTATTAGACTGTTATACTTATTGACTCTAACTGGCTCTGATGGAGAGAAGATTGTAATAAATACAAATGCAAAAAATATCTGTGAGATAGGTATATAGTCATCCTTGCCGGTTTTCGGCTACGGCGACTCTTCTGCTTTAAGTTATCGCGTCAGTTGAGCTTTGGTGTTTAGCTCTTATGTGGCTTATGTAACCGATTTTAGCAATGAAAATTCGGCCACAAAGATAGCACGTTAAATTACCGTTAATGTAGTTATAGGTACCTAATGTTAGGAGGCGGCCTATTCTTCAGTTGGTCACGTTTGTCATCGAGTTCTCGCCTCCTGTTGTTTTCAAAATCGTTGACATTGTTGTGTATAAGTCGGCGCCATCCGGGCCGGTCTTCTGCCTGTGATTCCCAACGAGAAGGCTCAATGCTGCATTTCTTCATGTGCCTCTTCTGAACATCCTTAAACCTTAAGAACTGGCCCCCACGTTTCCGCTTCCCGTTCTGGAGTTCAGAAAAGAAAATGCGCTTTGCCATTCTCTCGTTGGGCATCCGAGACAGGTGTCCACACCACCGCAGCTGTCGACGCATTAAATAGGCCTCCATACCGCAGACATTAGCTCGTCGTAGTACTTCTGTGTTGCGAACACGATCCGACCATGTAATACTCATAATGTCGCGGAGGCACTTAAGGTGGAACTGGTCTAGAGGTCTAGAGTACGTATGTGCCGGCGATATAAGCACCAAGTCTCAGACGCGTATGTAATATTTGGTAGTACGACAGCCATGTATACTCTGACCTTGGTGTTTAGTTTAATGTCGTGCGAGCGAAATACCTTATCGCGAAGTTTACCAAAAGCAGCCGATGCAGCACCGATTCTGCTATTGATCTCCGCGTCAAGATCACCCTTGGATGTTATAACGCTCCCAAGATATTTAAATTTGTCGACTTGCTTTAAAACCTTATCACCGAGCTGTATGTTTATGGTTGCAGAGTTGTTGTGAGCATCCATGGTCATCACTTCAGTTTTTATGGCGTTTATCTTGAGACCGAATTTACAGCAAGCAGTGTTAAGGCTTTCAAGAAGGGATTGAAGACCATCGGGAGAATCCGCTACAAAGCAAAGATCATCGGCATACATAATGTCAGATATGAGGTCACAAGTTACTTTGGTATGGGCTTTTAATCTTGCCAGGTTAAAAACACCACCATCAGTATGAAATCGGATTCTGATTCCCTCAGTTAAGTTTTTTAAGGCTTCCCTCACAACTGCTGAGAAGTAAAGAGCAAAAAGAGTAGGCGCCAAAACACAACCTTGCTTAACTCCACAGGAGACTGGAAAGAACTCTGATTGCTCTCCATTCACAGTCACACAACAGGTCATGTTATCGTGAAGAAGCCTCAAAACGCGGATAATTTTTTCAGTACAGCCTAATTTACCCAGTACCAACCATAAGGCGTCGCGAGGCACACTGTCAAAGGCCTTTTCTAGGTCAACAAAGCATAGGTATAAAGCTTGTCCCTGTTCTTTGCTTTTCTCTTGCAGTTGTCTAACCGAAAATATAGCCTCGCAGGTACCTCTATTGGGACGAAACCCAAATTGAGTCTCAGGTAGTATACACTCTGACAACACTTGGAGACGACCTAGGAGTACTCTGGCGAAGATTTTACCAGGAGTTGAGAGCAGTGAGATGCCCCTGTAAGAATTACAGTCTGCGCGACTTCCTTTGTTCTTGTACAGTGCACAAATACGTGACGACGTAAAGTCTGAGGGTATTTTTTCTTCTTCCCATATGCGCAAATATAACTGCAAAAGTGATCGATGTAGCTCTTCTCCACCATATTTGAGTAACTCACCAGGAATGTTATCGATACCAACGGCTTTTTGGTTGGGTTGGGCATTTATTGCACGAGACACCTCTTCAAAAGTTATTTCGTCATCTAATGTAGTGACATGAGGCAATTGATCTATTGGTGACTGAATTAAGTCTATATTTGCGGATCGGTCTACATTTAAAAGTTGGTTAAAGTGATCTGCCCACCGTTTGAGAATTTCTTCGGGGGCTGTGATTAAAGAGCCATCATGAGATTTAAGAGGGGGGTTTTTTCTATTTGGGGTGCCTACAAGATTACGGATTTCCCCGAAGAACTCACCAAGTTGGTTTGAGTCGAATAGCTGTTGAACATAGTTAGCTTTGCTTTGCCACCAATCATCCTTTACTCTGCGGGTTAACTGCCTTAGTTCAAATGAACTTTGTTTAATCTGGTTTGTTAATGAACTATTATTATTAGGGTTATTTTGATTTAAGAGGTTACGGTGTTTTGAAATTGCCTCAGTCAGCACCGAGTCATTTTCATCAAACCAGTCTTCGTGGTTTCTTGGTTTAGCTCCAAGAGTCTCAGAAGCAGCCTTCAATATTTGAGACGACAAGGTTTTCCAGTCTTCTTCTATTTCATCATGTTTAGTTGTAAGTTGAACACCATTAAGAGCTTGCACGAATTTGGTCCTGATTTCTTTGGATTCGAGTTTTTTGAGATTCAGGGAAACGGGTTTAGATCTAGTCGGTCGGCGAGGTGGATAAAGCTTGATTTTCATTTTAGTAATCACGAGTCTGTGGTCAGTCCAACAGTTGGCACCGCGCATAACTCGTGTAATGGTTACATCCTGAATGTCTTTCTTACGTACAATTGCATAGTCGATTAAATGCCAATGCTTTGACCTGGGGTGCATCCAGGTGGTCTTATATTTGGCTGGTAGTCTGAACCAGGTGTTGGTAATAGAAAGGTCGAACTGAGAGCAAAGACTGAGTAAAAGTAGTCCATTGCTGTTCATATTGCCAACACCATGTCTTCCCAGTACCCCAGGCCAAGATTCATGGTCACAGCCAACACGGGCATTAAAATCTCCCAGCAATAAAATTTTCTCATTAGGCCTGATTTTTGATAGGGCCTCCGACAGTTCTTCGTAAAATTTATCCTTTATATCATCACTCTTGTCTAATGTAGGCGCATAGATGCTTATGACGTTTAAATAATTATGACTATTTAAGCGTAAGCGCAGGATAATCATACGATCCGAGATACCTATCGGGTGTTCGGCTAATTTGGTGGCAAGTTTATTTTTAATGGCAAAACCTACACCTGATCTTCTTGGTTCTGTAGAAGCGGTTCCTTTCCAAAAGAACGTGTATCCACCGCCTTGTTCCACAAGCTCGCCCTCGTCAGCTAGATGGGTCTCGCTTAAAGCAGCGATGTCGACATTATAGCGTCCGAGCTCTCTAGCAACAATGGCGGTTTTTCTTTCAGGGCAGGCATTACCAGCACGATCTAACAAGGTGCGCACATTCCATGCGCCGAATGTCATTTCCTTTGTTTTTTTCTTTTTAGTTTTGATATTTTTCTTTATTTGTCGACCGCGAGGAAGCGGGTGCGTAGACAGCCGCGGTTGCTGCCTCCCGTAAGGTGTTGAGATAAGCATTTTTTAGGACACCTTTTCTAGTCCCCTCCCCGGCTGAGCGGGGGAAGCAGTGCCTCTCTAAACAGAGCTGCTTCGTCGCCGAGGGTGCTGCCGAATCGCATTGTTACCTCAGTGCAATGCAGAAGCGACCAATATCCTGAGCCGCCAACGTGCAGATATCAGACAAAGCCCGACTCACACCATAGCCTGACCTCTCTACCTCTATCCATCGCCGTAGGACTTTAAGTCGGTAACCGTTAAGCAGAAGCAGTCCGATGCGCAGGAGATATTATGGTGCTCAAGTATTCGCGCAGTACACAAGAGCACCCTCTCGCCTGCCCTCCCTGGGTCCAATGGAACGACAAATCGCTACGATCGGAGGGAGGGTAGGTGCAGTCTCTAGTGACGACAAAAGTAGTCCTATCGTCACCTTCAGGCCATTGACACTTGCCTGGTTGTCTCGTCACCGGAAGTGAACTGCGTGACCGCCGAGACAACAGCACTAGTACGGGGACTAACCGTATATAAGCTCTAGCCCTGAGACATCCAACGCCACAAGGTGTCACAAGATGTCCCAGTACCAGAGTCCCCTCAACCAGGTTTAGCCCACGAGTCAACGTGGTTTCCCGGGGTGTGGCCGCTGCGTGCTGACAGCTACTTGGAGCCACTGGTGAGAGTTTAAGGGCAAATCAACGATTTTTAAAATCGGAGTCCTCTCGCCGAAAGGCTGACTGGAGGGTCCAACGCTAATTACCTGCTACACCCCAAGAGTGAGATGAGATAGGTACTGGCACATTAAATAAAGTGCGTGATTATAATTAAAAAAATCATAATGATGTTGACAGTTGACAGTGATAGCTGACAGCCATAACAAGTTTCATTTTGAAATTTGTTTGGAATTTGGAAATTTATTTTGTACTCCAAAATTTAATAAAGGTGGTTTAAAAATATCAAAACCGCATTTCGTCATGCTCTGATTCCACATCAACAGTGCTATTCATAGTGAAAGTGGAAAGAATAAGTGGAGATTTTGAAGTTTTTTCGTGAACCGCTTCCACCTTCCTCTTTGATTTTCTATTTTCCTGCTCTGTCCTCATGAGCCATTACCAATGACAATGAAGATCAATGAGAAGAATTTGTGCGCGTTCGCGTCGTCGGTGTCGCCGGTGGACCGTGAGAGCTGGTTGGACATGCGAGCAGAGGTGGGCAAGAGCTATCAGCGGCGATGGTTCACATTGAAAGGGAATTTGTTGTTTTACTTTGATAAGAAAGGCGATAAGGAGCCTGCAGGTGTAATTATACTTGAAGGATGTACTATTGGTAAGTAAACGTGCTCGTGGGTGGTTCTTATGGTGGTTAATTTTATTAAATACCCTTCATGAGATAGAGGTCATTTTCGATGTGCCTTTGTTACAGTTTCGATGTTCCTATTTAGATTCAGGTAAAAATAACTTAAACCACACACCTATTTGTAGCTTGTGTTACTCAGGGAAGTTGCCCAAGTGGGCCCAGTTGCCCGAGTGGACCCAGTAGACTCATTTTCTGTGTAAAAATAATATTTAAGAACATTACATACACATTACGTTTCTCTACTGTGTAGTGATGAACTTACTTATTTGGCTGTTTTATCAATTCCAGAGCTTACAGAAGAGGAGGCATACAGTTTCAAGATAGTGTTCCAATGTGAGGGTGGTCGGACATACTACCTGTGCACCAACTCACAGGCTTCCATGGAGGCTTGGATGAAGGCGTTGGCTTGTGCCAGCTACGATTACATGAAGCTCATGGTTGCCGAGCTGCAGAGGCAGTTGGACGAGGCACAGGGTATGTGTTTATTTTGAGGTATTTAAAAAAAAACGTAATTTTCCTTTTTTTTTGGAATGCTCAGGACAGAATAAATGTTTGCATGAAGGGGCTTTAGTCCAGCTGTAGGACAATATGGGCTGACAATGATGATGATTAGGCGGTGGTTACTTTCTCAAATTGACATTTAAAAAAATGGAGATTACCATAATAATAAAATGTCACAGTGGCATAAAGTTACAAGAGTATATTATTTTCATAGAGTCATAGTAGTAAAAATCACTGTAGAATATTGGCATGGTAGAAAAGCATCAAAAAATATGATGAAGATTGACAGTAAAGTTAGAGTGGTACATGATTAAAATTTCAATACATTATGATTCGTCTTGAGTGTATGTCTTCATGTGATTTTCTTGATCATTCTTCTCATAGAGGGGCACCTCTAATGAACGAGCAGTGGAGTGTTAAAATAGAAAAATGTAAAATTGACTTGCAAAAGTGCTAAGTGCTAGTGCAATGTAGCCTATTTGAATAAATGAATTTTGAGTTTGAGTTTGTGCTACTACACTTATTTTGAACTGATTCAGCTAAACTGCATAATATCTGAAATAAAAATCAGTGTGAATAATTACATTGATCTTCCAGAGGAAGCAGCCGCAGAAGCAGCAGCATTAGTGACAATAACACCTCCTGACGGTGAACCTAAAGTGCCTCCTCGAGGGCAGAGGTACAACCCCTTCAACAGAGTGCCTGATGGGGAAACTAAGGCTGTGCCGGGGAGTAGGCATCGTAAGTAATATTATAATTTATAACATCAGTGTAGAGGAAATAAAATAATGGTGCATATCTTAACAAAGTAAGTTTCCTTTAATTGTATTCCTACAATTTTCCCACATTTTTTTAACTACATCTACATAGTCAGTTCTGAAGGCATGTTGACAAGGTTGAAAATTGAAAACCTATTTATTCCCTCAGTCTCCATATTATGCCAAGTATACAAGTATTTAGTTTTTGTTGTAGCGTCCGTGGCCCAGTGGCACAGATCATAAAGCTAGAGATGGAAGCTAGAATGAGGTAACAGCCGCCAAGTCATATGCCTGAATCAACATAAGCTCGTAGCTCCGCCTCTTTTTCGTGTTCATTCCACGGCCGACATTGACAGCGTGACATTCACATACTTAATGAAAAATAATTAATAAAAATGCCGTATTGTTCAATAAAAAGGCGCGGAAAGACTAGCGCTACATTCAGTTACGCAAAAGACGAAATCTTATTACGCAGGCAAGTTATTATTCCGATAATAATCATTGAAAAATGTTTAACATAAAATGCAATATAAAAATGGCCAAGTTTCTTTTCGTCTCATTCTTTCTTGGTAAATTTGTATAACATTATCTCGTTCTCTCTTACGCCCGGATAAACTAGTGATAAGACACAAATTTAAATTTACACCACAAATTTTATCGACAAAAATGTTATTGAAATTTTTGAAGTAGGTAGGTATTAGGTATATTAAGGTACCAAAATTATCGGGGTTTAATATTATACAGGGCTACTGGTATTTAATTCATGAATGGTTATTATGAAGCTTATAATAAGAGAAGTGTAACGAAGCTTTTAAAATACATAATGTTAAATTTGTCACTAATTTAAAAACAAATAATTCGCTATGAAACATTTATTGTTTATTCTTATAGGGTGCGTATTCGCACGCATAATTTTTTAAAATTAGGACTAAAAATTTTATGCGAGCGATGGACCTATTTATATTTTAGTGAAACCATATAAAATGTTTATTTGGGTACTTTGGGAGGTAATAGAGATGAGAAAACATTTAAGCTATAATAAAACAATACAACGAACTTTCTCATTAAACTTAAGAATAACAGTAACTTATATTTTCTTATCGATACGATATAGCGACTTTACCACATCACTAGAAAGTCATGTTATGCCTCAAACTATTACCTAATCTGTGGCGTAACTGTGACGTCACCTTGAACGAGCCAATCAAATCTAGCCACCCATCCCCCGCACCCCACCATGTTTTGGTGACTTTGTTTTCATACAAAAAATGACCTAAGCGCGGTATATATCTCTCTTGTATATGCCCAGTGGTCATACGTTCGGCTTTTAATCCGGAGACCCTGGGTTCAAATCTCAGTGTGTGGCAAAAAGTTCGCCTGGACGCTACCATGTTTCGGAAGGCACGCAAAACTGTGGGTCCCGGCTGTTTCCTATAAGATATGTAGGAGGCAGTCGTCAGGTCATGTTGCAGGCCCTGTAGTAATCTCGGCGACCTGAAACTGCAACATATAGGTTCGCCACACAACCTATAAATTGTGATTCGACTTTGACTCTGACACTGTAAGTAGGGTAACCTGTTCTGTTGGAGTATAAACCCCAATTATTATTATTATTTTTTGTATGTATAACAATAAATTACAGAGTATAATTATATAAAAGGAAAGAGTGATTGACTGATCTATCAACGCACAGCTCAAACCGCTGAACAAATTGGTTTGAAATTTGGAATACAAATAGGTTTACCGGGGGTAGACTTCCTTTGCAGGAGGTCGTCTAGGTGGGTACCCCAACAGTGCCAGATATTCTACCGCCTGAGCAGTAATGTGCAAACATTACTGTGCTTCGGTAGGAGGGCACTGTAGCTAGTGAAATTACTGGGCTAAAGAGTCTTAACATCTTATGACTCTTGAGTAAGAAGCGTTGGTGCAGTGCACCTAGAATTGCACATCATTGTGAAATTCTGGGTAGCACTGTACTGATTATGGGCAGCGTTATCTCTTAACATCAGGAGAGCGTCTTGCTCGTCTTCTTACTTCTCCACATAAAAAAAAAAAAAAAAAAAAGGTTTTATGACGTAGACCTCTGCTGCGAAAGGATTTTGCAACTCCAGCAAAGCCGCAAGCATGAGTTAGTTAAATATAAATAACATTACTGCTAATAAATTATTATTTTGTTTTCAGACAAAGAAGCAGCCCGGCCTGAATACACCCGTAAGAAGGTACCATTCCGTGACATACACACGGCGTGCGGCCGACCCATACTGGCCGACCGGAGCCTGTGGAAGGCTAAACTCAAGCAGAAAGACAGCGACCATACACTTATACAACTTTAAGGCAGTTTACACCATGATTACGGTCTATTTACTGAAGGCTTAGTAGTCAAAACTTTACCAACAGCCTTAGCAAGCACACGGGAGAATTTCCGGCTGTACGCAGGGCTAAGATGCGCAAAACAAGACTTTTTTTTATTCATTATACGTTGGTATTTACTGAAGGTTTAGTAGTCAAAACTTTACCACAGTTTTCATTTTCAAGTAATCGTGAATTTCATTGTTGCGGGTATACCAGGTTGCACCACTAATAGTTCTCAGAATGTTCTCAGAACTGTGGAAGAAGAAGCTCAGTTGCTCAAAAAAAAAAAAAAAAGGTAGCACTCCGGGAGTGCCGGCAGAAGTGAAAACTTCAATATTAACGTTGTGTTTAATTATAATTATAAAAATACTATCATTTATGAGGTAGAATACAATGTTTATTTATTGCGCTATCGTACACAAATATGACAATTTATATGTTGTTATTTATAATATTATATCGTTATTTATATATTACATTAAATTTTATCTCTCAGAAAAATCAACTTCCATCCATAATTTCGACGACTTTTACACCATCGTTATTATCAGAATCATCATCGCAAATTTTTACAACTGATACAATTGGTTTATGATAACTGAAGTAAGAAACAAACAGTTTTGATTCGAACCTATTTAAGTGTCTAATAAAGACCGCATCAATAGTAGTTTTGTATTTCGTTGTGCTAAAATTGCGATCATTTGACATAGTTAAACCAAATTCACAGAGCAGCACACTCAAGCACGGTAGAAAGAGTGAGAGATACTAGTTCCTCTCCCTTCCCCTCGATCTTACGCTTTTTCGATCAGCATCACGTGACCCTGACGCGAGTTTGAAAGTTTTTACCCATACAAAAAAGTGCTCAGCGCCGCTAAAGAAGTTTTCACTTCAAAAATAGACTGGAGCAACACCCTAACCCCCTAGCCGGCAACCTGCTGCAGCAATCTACAATTAAACGCCTTAAGAGAGCCCATGTGCTTCATTCTAGAGATGGGTCAGCAACGGGATCGCGACCTTGCTAAGCCCATTCCACGCCATATGAAAATCCCTCAATGTATCTGATGAAAGTTGTTCGCAGACTGACGGCAGATAAAACAGGAAAAGAAAACACTTTACCAGCGGCCTTAGCAAGCGCACGGGAATATCAACTGCAGGGTGGTAGGCTAAGCAAATAATAATAATTATCAATGCATCCTTGTCTATGCGCAAGACAAGACATTTTTTATTCATTATAGGTTGGCCTTTAACCACAATCTCGTCTTTATATCGAGATACGTCAAAATTATCTTACTCGCATATAAAACTCGAGTTATTAAATGACGAACTAGCTGCGCCCAGCGGTTTTACCCCCTATACTGTAGCCAATATGTTAATCAAGACCCTTAGCTATCTTTATACCAAATGTCAGTTCAATCGGTTCACCCGTTTAGGCGTGAAAGAGTAACAAACATCCAGACATTCACACAAACTTTCACGTTTATATTATTAGTAAGATAATAATGGCCAATGTATAGACATTATTCAATATAATATAACATTTCGCACGAGATCTATAAAAGCATCTTAGCCCTACTGAGCATATTCCACTTTTGGTGGATGAATAGTTTTTATGCAAGCCTTGCTACGGACTACGGACTAAAATGCAATAAAATGATGTGTCTTGTGCAAGTTGGGCAGTTTGGCTGCGGTTGCACATTATATAAATTATGTATAGTACATGAATAGGAATATAGCGTGCGTCACTCGCGCTACATGACAAATTTTTAAATAGAAATTCATAGAACTCTTATATCAAGTTCCTCTGTTTTGCCATTTTTAAAGTATCAAACTTAGAATTCTTTTAAAAACATTTAAAATATAATAATATTATCTTGGCTATTTCAAAAAGTAAATTCTTCAAATATATTTGTCAAAATTTTTCATATCGTGAGAGTGACAGAGTTGTACACAAAGACGAGGCTCTTACATTATATTATAAAGTTATTGAATTTCAAATCAACACAAGTATTTAAACAGTATTACAGTACTTAAAGAGTAATCTATTTTTGGATAATATTCAACATTCAATATGTTAGGGAAATGTTTGTATATCTTGCAGAGGTGTTAATGTAAATATAGGTTAAATAAGAGTGCAAGATTTTTACTAGTTTTTTTTTTCACCTGTCCCATTGCCTGTCTGTAATCCAATAATGTAAGTTAAATTTGACTTGCTTCCCAGTTTCTTATTGGGTTGATTTTTTTGTCTTTTATAGACTATAGTTATTTCACTGCAGAGGCTTGTTAAATAGGTTAAACATGTTATAAGTACTATTTCTAGATAATTTTCTCGATAATATTAATGTTAGTGTTTATATTTATTGAAAAAATATTAAATTTGAGTTACTGCTTGCCTAATCAGTGTGACATGGATCTATTGACGCGTGGCCTAAATCGGAACTCGTCGTATTACTTGTTGCATTGCAACGGTGGCGCCACATTTGAGCAAGTCACGTGCCAACTGATCCTTGTTTCATTGCAGATAATTGTCGCAGTTGCCTTTAAATACTCGACTTAGATTTAAAATCACGATGTAATTTACACTAATATACTTTGTTTACTATTATTATGGTAATAAAAATGGTTTTGAATTTTTTTTTTTTATTTCATCTACTTTTATGTCATGAATTACTATTAGGATCATCTATTTAAATTATCCCTTCTTTCCCGTCTGCCTCGCCGAGCTACTTATTACTGGTGGGGTTACTGAACATTTTATAGTCTCATATGATACTGATTGCATGTTGGTGGGGCAGGTGAGACTGATAAACGTACGGTTCATCGTGCCACACCAGGACTGTTACATCTGATCTCCTAGTACTTCGCAAAATATTACCGACATACACAGTGTAGAGGAACTAACGGAACTAACGGTGTAGAGGGTTAAAAGTAACCAACTACCTAATACACATGTGAATTAAATGAAAAAATTTAAAAACTCCCAACTGGCAAAATTAAAGTGCGCGGGATATTGAATTCATGTAGAGTAAAACGAAAATAATAAAACAAATTATTAAGTACATCGTTTATTTTAAAAATCTTTGTTATAATAAACTCAACACTATACAAAGGCAACTTGTACAATCAGCGTCATAAATGTGTCACATTTTATTAAATGACCTCAACGAGGCGATAATAAAACTTAATTATAATTGTGATTATGAATTATTCTTCATTTGTTCAACAATGCAACAATTTATCAGTCTGACTGTACAATCTGTCAAATATGCACACAGAAAAGGATAATAACATAAGTTATTTTAAATTTATTCATATACAACTCGTATAAACTAGTAATATAATGTCCATATAATAAGAGTCGAGCGTAATTACAATGCAAATTGGTTTTGGTATTTCATTTCTTCGTTTTCTACGCAACTAAATAACATTGAGCAAAAAATCTTCTTTGATGAACATTAATTTTACACGTGCATTTCTGATAGTGACTGTACATAACAATGTGAGAGAATACTGGAAGACTGCGAATGCCCATTATAGGAATATGGTAACATATTTAGTACAACATTCAGAGGTTCAAAACATTTTACCACAATGAAATTTTGTAGTTGACTGTACAAGATGGCGCGAATTTTCGAAACTGATTATTTGTATGGTTCTCAATACAAAAATGAGTTTCATCGCTCCAAAAAAGCACAGATCAACTACACAACTTCATATGTAGATGTCCGATGTATTGTTAAAATAAAGTTTGCTTAGAGCTTAGTTTTCAGTGTTATTATAAATATAGTTCTCATCCGTACATGCATGAGTATTTTATATCTACTACTAAGGATTTTAACACAACTCCGTCTTGAAAAATGACAGCGAAAACGTTTCCGCTAAACGACTTGTCACAATCAAGTTATGAATCAGTTTGATTCTCAAGGCGCAGGTGTTTCAAATTCCTAAATACTTTCACAAAGTAAAATACACTTTATTGAAGGCGAAGTTATGTCACAGGAAAAGAAAATCACAAATAAATTCAGTAATAAACTCGCAAAACATTAAACATCTAAAAGAATACCTATTCACGCTTCCAATACTTAAAGGTATAAAATATGAAAAATATTTGGTAACAATTAGAATAAAACAAACAAAAAGTTTCTACACTATATACAGTGTTAAAATTTAAAATAGAACTAAGACTAAGAATTAGTCACAAACAGCTAATTAAATATTTAAAAAAAGAATTAAATAGTTTCTTAAACTAAATAATCATTAAATATACCGCGGGCATACATTTTGTGTGGTGGGTGGGTGTTAAGTTAGTCTGGCCACTTACAATATACGAAGAAGGTTTTATATTTGGTGCTATTAAAAAAAACTACTTCTATAGAGTTCACGTCACACTCAACTTTTAAAATTTAGCGCCAATTTATTTGTAAGAGTAACATTAGTTTTTTTTTCTATTCAACTCATAGGAGTCAGGCGCATGTTTAGTTCATTTACCATTTACAAGTCTTTAGTAACATTAGTTCCCTATAATTCCGCAAGCTGAGTGGTGGCGCTAGCTCTGCCAGTGTTGCCATTAATTGATTAAACGGTATACAAAATCCTTAATACGTATCGTTATATGTTTTATTCTATATTATGTAAATCGATTAGTCATAAAATCAGTCGATTAGTTAATATTTATTGTCTATGATTAATTGTGATACAAGCAGTGGCCAGGTGCTAGCGTGGTGGGCTTACAATAAACGAGCTAACCTTACTTTACATGCTAATTATAAACGCTTAGATAAGGTTAAGGCATGATTTTGATGTAAATAAGGCGTATTAAGGCTCAAGTGATGGGAACGCTATCGTCTCGTTAAGTTTCGAATCGTTTCTTGCGCTCGGCGACCATTCCGACGAGCGGCCGCGCCGTCGCTCGCTCGCTCACCGAGCAGCGGCGTGGCGTGCTTAATTCTGAAAAAAAAAAAATGATTGGAAATCTTGTGAATTTATCAAACAATGTTCCCAATAACTTCATGGTTCCCAATAACTGTTCAATGATAAAAAACAAACGCCAAACAAGTGTATGACAAAATAATGGAATGAATGCAAAAACCATGATATTGTGAATATTATTATACGTAAAAAAATATGACAACCCCCATGAAAATTAACCTTAAAGACCTGAGGAATAAAAAGGTATTTTTTTAAAGAATTTAGTTAATTATTTTCAAGGAGCTACGAAATATCTTTTTTTTTTACCTGGACGGGTGATAGTTGCAGATTTCTGGTGTTCTCTGTTTTGGCGTACTGAATCTTGGCGGGACGCGAGGGCCTCGCCGCCTCGAGCAGAGGACTCGATCTTGATGACTTCGCCTAGTTCACATTACATCATTTTATTGGACTATTAAATAAAAATTAAGCAGAGAAGTGTAAGGTTCTTTGTGCCAAAGGAAAAGGTTGAAAATGCGTGCATTCAAAATTTAAAAGTAAAAAATGCTTGGAATCTTGGTAAAATATATTTTATTTTTGGTGTTGGGAGAATTTTAAAAATAAAATTATAGCTGTGGTAGAAAATCTAAAATTGACAAATTCCCAGAACAAACTCCGATCTGGATTTAAAGGAAAAAGCTGTGGTAGGTTTTTCTGGGGAACAAACCTGGATAATATGTAGGTATATAACTAAAAAATAATTATTTACAATTTTTTAAAGTGCTGTGTAGGCAGAAACTAGGTACTAGGTGCTAACCAGGTAGTAAATGTGCATAGAATCTGTACATATTAAGAATGATCCTGGCACGGGGGCCATATTTACATTTTGTAAATTATAGTTTGCCCTATCGTCAGGATCACTCTTTGTGCACAAATTCTTAAATAAGTAATCAAAAAGCTATGTACACACCGACCACGATGTTTTTGATTCGCATTATTCTTTTTTTTATTTTTATATGGCGTATGATTTAGTTATTTAAATCAACCACATTACGTACGCTAATACATTAAAATAAAATTATTATAACGAATAGAATAATTTTATATCGCAATAATTCATGTTAAAGACAGATAAACATATTCAAAAAAACATCAAAAATTATCAGAAATGAAATAGAAAATAGTAGTAAACATGATGGTCGGCCATGTCGGCGACGTACCTGTGTGTGGGTGGTCTCGCCCCCAGGCGGCCGCGAGCGAGCGCAGGTGCTGCCACAGCGGCGCCTCCCGACCATGCTGTTAGTGCACCCGGATTACCAACACGCCAGTACATTACGCAGTACGCACCGCCAATATTCAACCACCATTTGTTTATCACAGATCATTTATTGTTCATAATTATTATAATCATCAAATGATCATTTGTTTTTTTTTATCTTTTTTATGGTTAAACCATTAGTTTTAACTTTTTTATGTTAGAGACAGACAAACAACCAAACTGAGCGGTTTTATCTTTAAATAGTAAATGGAGAAAGGATAAAAAAAAATTAGCTATGATAGTGGTAGCTAACGACGTGAACGAACGAACGTGAACCGGTTCGATTTCCACCCATAATATTACATTTTCTTAATTTTTTTTTATAAAATTTTCACAAAAAAATATGAAAGAATCGGAATTATGGCAACATGTTTACTAAAGTATACTAAATGACCAAAGAATTTCGCCAATCGTTACAAAAAAAGTTAAATAAATATGATTAATAACTTAAATTATTAAATTGTTGTCTTTTAGTTTAAAGTTTTTCAGTATTATTGCAGTATTTTAGTAAAATATTATAGATTTTTATTATTATTTATCTTTTCTAATCTACTATACTTAAAAAGTTGAATATTCGCGGTAAACCAATTCAAAACTATAGAAATAAATATTTACACAGAACATCGTCTAAAAATCGATAATAAAACATCGAAGACTTTGCAAAACCTTAAACATAAGATGGTGATGAAATGGTGTTATGTGTTGTGAGTGCATATTCCATGCCAAGCGTGAAAACTTGCTTGAAATGGTCAATCATGTAACGACAAAGATCTTTTGACTGAAAATATTATGATAACAAACTGGCAACTGTACACTGCTGTAGTGCCAATGTTAAGCCAAAAAAAAAAAAAAAAGACAAGATGGCGCCACAGTGAAGTGATATTTTACAGTTTAGTTTTGATTTTTATTGGTTTTTTTACCAGCAAAAATCTTTGTCGCATAATTGAAAGCGCCTAAGCTGTACAAGCGTGTACGTAGGTGAAGTGTGTTATTTATTGTTAAACAAATAGGTGATGGTTTTATATTTACCGGCGCAGTATCTTCGATGAGTTGTGATAACGTGGACGATTCAGAGCTCTTTAAATCGTTCGCTTCCGATATTAGGTGAGCGCGGAGTTGCTTATTTCTGGAAAAAAACAGACCATCATTTAATTGTTTCTAAATGTATATTTATCGGATTTGTTTTTAAAAATCATCATAGTTTTTTATGATTTGGGCTATTTTTGATTGATTTAATTCGTTATCATCAGCCACACTACTGGGCATAGGCCTCCTTTTGATTATGCCTTCCCTAGACAAAAAAAATGAGTCTTTTACCAATAACCCTGGACTCTGTATATTCAGTGTTTCACCGTCCCCGCATCAATGATATTATTAATGATTATTAGTTATGAGCGGTTTTTCCACTCGCTATACTGATGGCTTCGGCCGTGGCTAGTTACCACCCGCTGGACAAAACCGTGTCGCTAAGCGGTCATTAGGGCCATGTTCCGGCATGATGATGAGTGAAGCCAGGGAGGGGAGTACTTCTCTCACTTCACCGAGTACTTCTCCGACAGGAAGGGTGGTATGTGGGACTCCTCCACCAAGATGGGCGCGGCGGGGATACCCACTATAAACCTGAGGGTGTTCCTGCGGAACGCCATAATGCCGGAGCTGCGGGTACGCCGAAGCACTCGTCCGCGGCGGGAGAGGATCTCTCGCCGTGCCTCCATCTATTCAATGTGTGAGTACCTGGAGTCGAGCTGCATGATGTGGTTGTGCGCCTGAGCCAGTTGCGCGGTGGCGGTGGCGAGTCGCTCCTCCAGCTCGGCCGACTCCACGCACTTCACCGAGTACTTCTCCGACAGGGAGAGGATCTCGCGCCGTATCTCCTCCATCTCTTGTCTGAAACGATATAATAACATTTATTAAAATACGAATAAGCACCAATATTTGTATATTGCAGAGGCCGCTTGGAAAAGTATCCTGTCCTGCTGTGTCCTGGAGCGTAGTGTAGATTGAACAATACCTTTGCCAGTCCCCCCCCCCCCGAACAGTAATGTATATTCATCAACATCATCTCAGCCATAGGACGACCACTGCTGAACATAGGCCTCCCCTTTGGACTTCCATATATACATACTGGTTGGAAGCGACCTGCATCTAGCGTCTTCCGGCGACTTTAATAAGGTCGTCTGTCCAATTTAGGTACATTACTATGTTTCAATGTTACCAGTGAAATTATTTACCATTTAAGGGATTACTAAAAAATTCGGCCTAAACGGGTGGATTGATTGAGCTGAAATTTGGTATAGGAGATAGCTTAGACACTTTAGACCAAAAACACGGGCCAAATCGAGCGGGCGCGGGCATTCTAGGCGCTCGGTTAAAACCGCTGGGAGGAGCTAATTAAACATATTTATGAAAACAAACTCACTGATGCCTGGAGGACAGCTGCGTGAGGTCCCCAGTGTGCGGGCCGCGCGCGAGGAACTCTGCCTTGAACTTGTCCACCTCGCGCCGCACCTCGCTCTCGTGCGCCTTACGCATCGCATCCAACGCGGCCAGTGTAGCTCGCGTCTCTTCTGCCAGCGCCTGCTCCTTGTCTAGCCTGGAATGGGTGGGGTTAGCTGTTGATCCAGATACATGAAGTAGTATTAAGACATAAATGGTTTTAAATGCAGGTTGATCTCAATTAAATTCAGATTCAAAGGTCTGTACGACTGAGATTTATTTATACTGTTATCGGTTAGCGTCAGGAAGGAGCGACGAGTTTGTTTTGTTAATCAGATTAAATAAAAAATCAACGTCTATAAGTAGGTAGAGCCACTTGTGCTGTACCAAATTGTCGGTGTGCTCCACACATCGAGAATAAAACTCCTGCAAAATTCACCAAATATATGTCTTCTCTTCTATCAATCGCCAAACTCCTCCTACAGAATTTCCTTTCAAGAATCAACGAGAATCAACGATGCCGCATCATACCTGAGCTGGTCTCGTTCGGCGCGGTGCTTCTCCTCCATCTCGCGCACGATGCGTCGGTGCGAGCTCTCCATGGCGAGCAGCCCCTTCTCGCACAGCGCGCGCAGCTGCTCGATCTCGTGCTGGTACCGCGCGCGCAGCGTGTCTCCCGCCGCGTCCGCCGCCACCGCCGACTGGTAGGCGGCGCGCAGGGCGTCCAGCTGCGCGCTATACTCGGAGTCCAGCGCAGCCAGTCGTCGTGCCAGCGTGCGTGCTCGCTCCCTCAGTGCGGCCCGCTCGCGCTCGTGCTGTGCGCCCAGGGCGGCACGTGCTCGCCGCGCCGCCGCCAGTGCCGCCGCCTGCGTCGCCAGAGCGGCCACGCCGCGCGCGCGCTCCTCCTGCACCCTGCACCGGGGAATATGAGACCGTTTATTATCAATTCTGTTTTTTAATCATATCGAATGACGGCTCTGTGATTTTATGAAACTGATAGAAATCGAAACTAATTCTGTGTGACACAATGTGTCTCTGCGAAAGATTTTAAACTGTATTGGGGACCAGGACCCGCCGAATAGATAACAATAGACATTTGTTGGATTTACGCCTACGAGCATCAGTGGACAACTCAAAGCATTGCAATCTGGATTCGTATGATTATAATTGGCATACATACGTAGGTATGTGAAAAATGGTACAAAAGTTATTTAAAAAAAAAGTCTGGTGTTACCTCTCGAGCGCGTCCTGTAGCTGCTTGCAGTGCTGGCACGGGACCAGCTCTCGCAGAGCCTCGACGCGTCTCCGCAGCGCGTCCGCGCGGCCCGCCAGCCCGCCCGCGACCGGCGCCGTCTCTCCAGCCTCCCCGGCCTCCTCCGCCGCGTCCCCGAGCAGCGCGCGCCGCACCGCCTCCACGGCCTCCTCGGCCCGCTCGAGGCTCTCGTCGATCTTCGTCGAGTCCTCGCCGTCCGCGCGGTCCGCCGAGAACAGCGCGCGGCACTCGGTCGAGAACCGCTGGAACAGGAACACGAACTCGGCCTCGTGCGCCGGGTCCGCGTCCAGCGAGCCGACGTCCTCCCGGCGCGGCGTGTCCGCCGGCGCCGCCGCGCGGTACGTGCCCGCCAGCACCGCCACCCGCGCCGCCACCAGCGCGCGCATCGCCAGCGCCTCGCCCAGCGCCGCCAGCGCCGCGCGCCCGTCGCCCGCCCCCGCCACCCGCCGCGCCCGCGCGCGCCGGCACAGCGGCGCCACGTCGCGCGCCGCCGCCTCCAGCTCGCAGCGCAGGTGGTCGTGCGCCGCCTGCCACCACAGCTCCAGGTCGGCGCGGTCCTGCGCCGCCAGCGTGAGGCGGCCGCGCCGCGCCTCGTCCAGTCGCCGCTCGCACGCGCGCGCCGCCCGCGCCAGTGCGCGCGCCACCTCCGCCTGCACGAGCTCCGCGCCGAGCGCGTCCCTGGCCCCGGCCCACGCGGAGCGCACGCGCGCCGCACCCGCGCACTCCGCCTCCTCGCCGCCGGCCGGCGAGCCCGGCGCCTCGGAGGCGAGCGCGGCCGCGATCTCGGCCAGCTTCTCGGCCTTGTACGCGTCGACGGCGGCGTCGAGGTCGCGCTGCGCGGCCTGCAGCGCGGCGAGGTCGGCGGCGTGCACGAGCGGGTCGGCGCGGCGTGGGTCGCGCGGCTCGCGGCCTGCCTCCACGCGCCGCGTGAGGATGCGCGCGAGGTGGTCGAGGGCGCCGCGGGTGCCGGTCGGGCCGCGGTGCCCCTCGCCGCCGAGCCGCCGCCGCAGGTCGTCGATCAGCTGCCCGGTCTCGAGCATCTCGGACTTGATCAGTCTCGCGAAGAACTTGGTGCCGTCGGAGGCCTCGATCGCCTCCTGTATCCTGCCGACGAGCACCGCCTCGTACGCGAGCTTCTCGGCGAGCAGCTCGAGGCTCTTGCGCTGCGTGAGCTCGCCGGCCTCGTAGAGCGCGGCCTTCCGCCGCGAGATGTCGAGCAGCTTGTTCCGCAGCTGCTCCTCGAGCTGCACGACGACGCGCTCGACGGCGTCGTCGACGTCCCCGTCCCCGACGGCCTCGCCCTCGACAACGCAACGGTCGACGCACTCCTGCAGCCGCTTGCTCACGTCCGACAGACACTTCTCCATCGACTTGATGCTGTACTTCTTCTCGACGCTCGGCGAAGGCGACCTCCTCGACTTGGCGGCCCTCATGGCGCTCATCTGGCAGAGGCACTCGTTGACCTTGTTCCGGGAGTGTATGACGACGGTCTCGAGACTCTGCAGGCGGTCGAGCAGATGTCGCTGCGAGTGCGTGCCGAGCGCGGGCGTGTCGCCGCCCTCGTGCGGCGGCGGGGTGTCGGCGGGGGCCGCGTGAGGAGTTAGAGACTCGCAGGAGTTGGTGAGGTCTCGCCGCGTCTCCATGGCGGAGGCCACTTTGGTTTCTAGGGAACTTAATCGAACTAGCATCTTCATTGGCTCGGAACTGGTGGCGCTGTCCAGGGACTTCCTCCGGAGTCGCGCCGCTAGCCTCTTCATTCGTTTCTCGTCGGCGAGCGAGTCGGGTTTCGTTTTATCTTTGGCAGGTGACGCGCTCTTCGACGGCGAATTTATTACGGGAACCGGTTCGCCCGCTTCCAGCAATGTAATTTTATTTTCTAGCTCGGTTAACTTTTCTTCCACTTCCTTTCCGAGTGTGATGGACTCTCTTCCTTTCAGGGAGAGGCTTCTCCGTTTTTCTCTAGATTCAGATTTCTGGATCTTGTGTTTGAGCGTTCGAACTTGTTTATCCGAAGCGGTCAGTTTTTGTGTTAGGTCTAATATGCGCGCCGCCATGAGATCTATTTCCGACCTGCTGCATTGCTCCCTCAGCTTCATCTCGTTCCTGAGCTTCATGTTTGTGACCTCAAGCTCGTCGTACATACAGTGCGACTCACGTAACTCCTTCTTCATGGCTTTGATTTCTTGTATCGCTTTAAGAAATCTTCCTCGAAGTTCGTCGTACTCTTCGATGAGTCTGTTTTTCTCCATGACTTCCAGATTTACATCCATGTTCAAGTTCGTGAGATCGCTCAGAGAGCCGATACTTTTTCTCTTCTCTCTAACGGGTGACTCTGCTACTATCCGCCCTTCGAGATCTCGTATTCTGGCGTAAAGAGTGTCATTTTCTTTGATGCTTTTGAGGAGCCTGTCGTTCAATTCGTTGAGTTCACGTTGCAGCTGCGCGATTGTTTCCTGTGCGGACACCAGTTGTCTCGTCAGCAATTCGCAATGTTGAGTGGATTCTTTCAAGAAATTTTGAGTTTCTGTCAGTTTATCCTCCCACATGGTCTTGTCTTGGTTGTAGAGATGCTTTATAGTGTCTATGTTCTCTGCCTCTTTCGTTCTAATCGCCAGTTCCTCTTCTTTCTGTTGCAACTGTGTTACCAGGTCTTCCATTTGTTTCTCTTTTAACGTCGCTTCTGATTTTAACTTTTGAAGTCTCGCTATTTCGTTTTCTGCAGTGGTTACATCATTCAGTGCGAGTTTTAATTGTTTTCGAAGATCTTCTATCTGAATGGATTGCTTATCTATCGTTGAAATGTAGCTGCGTTTTCTGGGTTCGATAGGCTTTTCGTTTTCGTCGACTTCGATGGCGGGATGTTCGGGGTCTTTGTCTTTGGTGGCGTCTAATTGATCGATGTCGCAGTTCTGGTGGTCCGAGAGCGGTGGTGACTTGTAGCAGCCTCGCGCTCGCACCTTCTCCTTGACTTTTGAGATGGGTGTGCGAGTGAGGATAGGGGAGGGAGGAGGTTGCGGACCCATCTCTCCCCAGTCGGCACTGTCTCGCCGTCCTCCTTCAGAAGCCGTTCTATACTCTTCGTCAGAGGAGAACGGTGCCGATCGAGAGGTGATAGGCGTGACCGGTGTGATAGGAGATGTCGATGACTCTGACGCTTGGTCTACGGTGTCTTCACGCAGGATTAATGACAGCGGTCCCGTATCGGGCAGGCCTGCCGTTCTTCTCATCGCTGAGACCCAGTTAGCTCTGATTCCTGCCGTTACCGCTGATAGGACTATGTGTTTGCCGTCCCATGTCTGAAAAGAAACAAAATTATTAGTTGTTGGATTTTAAAATATTTTGCGATATTGTTTTCACATTCAAAGAAAACTCACTTCAGTTTCAAATGCGTATCCATTAGCAGTACCAGACGTAGGTAGGTCAACCACCCTCGATATGCCGCTGAGGTCAATGACTCCGTCGAGTAGCCCTCTATGCTCAGCGTGTGGATCTCTGAAGTACAGCAACGCTGCTCCACGAAGCACGAACCAATGTCTGGACCAAACGTTGCCAGGGCCTCGTCTCTGCAGCCAGCCAGCTCTAGCGTGAAGCAGCCTTTCTGCTGGAAGCTCTACTCTGCCGGCTTCTGCACTTTCAGTGTTTGCATCCACCGTGTCGGCGGGCTCGCTGCCTTCACTTGAAACGCTGGAACTGCCTTCCTCTGGAGGGGCACCTCCATCTGGTGAACCACGTGCCTGTGGACAGATCTCACTTTAACAATACCGAAAGTAATGAGTTGCTAAACACACAAAAATATAATTATGTAATACTTCGCGGGCGTATCGTTCAGAGCGATCTCTTCCAGGCAACGCAGGGACAGAAATCTATTGATACTGTTAAATAAATTGAATTTATTTGCAGTTAAGTTCCATTAGAATTTCAAATCGTTGACTTAACTTCGATATTTGATTAGCTAGTTAACATTTGAAGAAAGTCTGACCGTTGATCCCGTTTAATTCGAACAATTTATAGTAGTTTTCACTTTCGAAAGCGCTTCTTTATGATGTCAATGTTATAATCATTTCGTTCAGTACAATTAACATTGTACTTGGAAACCGTAACTAAATAGAAAAGTGGATAAATGCACGAAGGCAGAATGCATAAATCCACAACGCTGAACCTTTTCTCAGATTATAATGGCTGATGGGCCAATAGGATTCGTTACAGGGTCACAGATTCGAGAAGTACTTGCAAAAAATGAATGTGAAGAAAAAAATTTTTGGAGAATAAATATACCGCGTAAGACGATGTTTTAAAAGATTGAAGCGCTCTGAATCTTGATAAATTATTCTGGGCTATTGAAAAGATTATGTATCCACTGGTCAAGATAAAGTCTATGTCTTCATCACTTCGTTTTGTAAACATCTCTGAACTCTGAATTACCTCAAGGCGTTCCATCCTTCCTTCAACAATACATATTTGTACTGAAACCATCAAATTATCTCTTCAACACCAAAATAGCTAGACCCATCAAAAAGTGAATGTCTCACCGGTAGTCGATCAGGCGGAGGCAGTCGCGTAGGTCTCTCCAGAGTGGGCGGCAGAGCTCGTCGGGAGCGCGGCCTGGTGAGGGACGCGGCGATGTCTCGCAGCTGCTCGTCGTACTGCTGGTGCTGATGCTGGAGCAGCGGCGAACGGACTGACACGTTATCTGAAGAACATAAAAAATGTTTAGTATAGTGTCTCATGCACTGCCAAAGCCGAAGGTCGGAGCCAGTGGAAGAAGACAGTATCGGAAGCAGCAAGGAAGGAGTCACGATCCTCAACATTGAGGGAACGAGTGAAGAGAGAGATAGAGACCCAAGCGGGGGTTTAGATGAGCTGTGTAAAAGAGGATATGCGTGCGGGAGTGAATGAAGTTACGACGTATGATATTGTGGAGGAGGAAGACATGTTGTGCCGTCCCTACATAATGTGGGATAAGAAGATGATGTATAGAGTCCTAAAAATAAATTCCTTTGCACTTACTCTCATCAGTTCCAGGAGTGGTAGTAGGTTCCGCCCAGGTATCCCTTCGTCTAGACCTGGCCTTCTCCTCCCCGTTGATCTTGTCTCTGGTCGGCGGGGACGCTGACGACACTGGCTGGTCGGTGTATACTGTTGAACAGAAACGACTTTTAATAGAACCAGCAATAACAAACATTTTTGTGAAAAAGCATGACGTAAAGCCTGCTAAGGCCTGCTTTATAGCAGTACACCCATCCATTGTAGTATCATTATTAACTAAAACATATTGAAGTAAATTAAAATAATATATTTGACCGATTTCATATACTGGCTTCGAATCAGCGACGGCGAGACACGCGTTTTAGGTAATTCATAACTCTGAAACCGTTCGACGGATTTCGATAAATGGTTCTAGCATCGAGGAAGCGATGAACATATAAAACAATCGGATGAATTGTAACCATTTATGTGAGATCGGTTAAAAATAAGAGACACACTGTGCTCTACCTGATAAATCAGAATTTGTCTCTCAATGTTTAATAATCTCTACTACCAATTCCTTCTAATCGTGACAGAATATTGGTCAAAGTCGTGGTCGAGATAGCCTAAATTAGAAGTGTGTGCAAAACAAAGATCTTACGTGAAACCCTTATGCAATCTACAAGTCTTATCGGGGCGTTAGGCGTTGAATTCTTTAGTTTCTAAGTTTATTTGGATCGCGTTTCTCACGAAGTAACTAAATCTGGACCTAGTCGTTTTGTTATCAAGCTTTACGGCTTTGTGGAAACTCTTTAATTTAATCGATTCCGATCTTTTCTTCGAAAGCTAAATCTTGTTAATTTTATCTTTGGACCCTTAGATGTTTAGGATCCCAAATTCAGGCCGCTCGCTGCGCCTGCGCCGGCGTTACTTACGACTGGGCTCGCTTCGATCAGACATAATTGATTTAACGATCGGATCGCATGCGCCGACGCACCAATAAAAAGAAACTCAACTTAGGGCCTTTAAGCAATATTTTTTCTCACCTTCGATAAGATTTTCGTTGAGAAAAATTGGTTATTGTTCAAATTTATGGTCAGGTCTTATTCAGAGCCCCACAGCAAAATACGAGTTCTTTGGATAAATTTAATAAAAATACAAATGTTTATTATTGTATAGATCTGTAGTATAGAAAATAGCGTGTTCTGCGGCATTTGATCAAGGCGTGAGTTTCTAGATAATTTGTCATCCATAAATAATAATAAATAACATCTAACGACTATAAATAAGCCACTATATGGAGCGGAGATGGCTCCAACAAATAGATCTACATTCTATCATGATTTATGATTCTTTAATGTTTAAGGGCTCGCAGTTTAAAGCAAATGGATTTTTAGTTTTAAAATTTACGTTTTAAAGATCCTTCTTATTTTTCCTAACATTTATACCTATTAGCCAGGGCCCGTTATCCTAATCTCTTCTCTATACTTAACTCAAAGATAATGTAAAATTTACTAAAACTATCCTAAATTTTTGAAGTTCTCAGGCGCCAAATACATGGATCTTTTTTAAGCTTTTGCTATTAGCATAATAATATTTATTATAAAATCAATTTGCAAGTACTTGTCATTTTTTCTACTATACTTGCGTATTTATTCATAAATGGATTTAAGTTTAAGCCATCGTTAAAGCGCAAAAGCAAAACGCACACCGCACAACCTTAACATCTCAAAGTAAGACCATTAATATATGTAATATTATTCCTATTGCAACCATCCCAGTTATTGCATAAAACAGAACATCATCCACCATAATACTCTATGTTTTATTAATTGACAAAATAAAGGATATGGCGTCAACAAGATCGCGCGCTTTATCGGCGATGTTCCACTTTATTCTTCTCATACAGCCTATTATTATAGCAATGAATCATCATTATTGGACGAAATGGACCCATTTATATTATCTATTGAAGATAACGAGGCAATACATTTACAGGTTAATCTGGTTAATTCAAGCAATGCAGTAGTTTATTTGTAGAGATATAGGGCTTTCAGCGAGATGTTTATTGAGTTAATTAAGATACTTCGCTGCCAATATTATGTAGGTCTGAGTCTAGTCTAGGGCTTGCAGGAAACAGCTGTGTCAAGGTCCTATTATATATATATGTATATATATTGCATTTAATGTGATTATAAAACAAATTGACGTCTTTACAGTCTATTAACGAACAGGTAGACATTAATGTGCAAGTCCACTACCTTAGAATTTTGTTATTCTTTAGATATTGACTTTCAAAGGTATTCTACTATTTCTTGTACACTATTTATAGCATTTGGAGTTCTAGTGTACCTACCTGTACCTACCTAGGTACGTATTTTTTTCATAATTATGGTGTCCAATAATGAGTTATCCAATCTAATGTAAAAACAATTTAGAAGAGTGCACCTGTGTATGAACTGCCACTAGAACTCCAAATGCTATAAATAGTGTACAAGAAATAGTAGAATACCTTTGAAAGTCAATATCTAAAGAATATACGCATATAGTCCAGTAAAAGAAGAAATGTGGATCGAAAAGTCGAAAGCAGAAAAACTAACTTAGTAACTTTGTTTGGACTAGTTAGGAGATAAACATACTAAAAGTCCCCACCCCTCCGAGGTGACCCCGAGGGGGGGGAGGCCGAAGAAGGTCCCATTTTTAGGTTTTTTGCTTATATGTCAAAAACTGTGCGTTGTACGATATTTTGTTGTACTACATTATTAAACCTCATAAAATTTTCTACAACTTCGGCCTTAACACTTTTCATCTATCTCCAATCGTTATCCAGCTATGAGCTTCCAAACATGGTCTATTTTGAAGACGCTTAAATTAGTTTTCCATACAAAGTTGGTAAAAAAATCTTACAAATAAAATTTGACCAACTTCTGGTGGTCGTATCATAATGAAACTTTGCAAATGTCTAGAAATCTGACGACAGTTTAATAATCTGGTACCACTGAGCTGATCTGATGATGGAGCCAGGAGGTGTCTAATGAAACTCTTCAATGGCTATTAGTAAAACCGGCGAGTTTAGGCTCATTACATTCGGATTGATGAGACGTAGGCACCTCCTGGTCCATTATCAGACCCTCGACAGCAAGTGTTATGAAAAAGTCTCATCGATTCGAATGTAATGTGCCCAAACTCGACGGGTTTACTAATAGCCATTGAAGAGTTTCATTAGACACCTCCTGGCTCCATCATCAGATCAGCTCAGTGGTACCAGATTATTAAACTGTCGTCAGATTTCTAGACATTTGCAAAGTTTCATTATGATACGACCACCAGAAGTTGGTCAAATTTTATTTGTAAGATTTTTTTACCAACTTTGTATGGAAAACTAATTTAAGCGTCTTCAAAATAGACCATGTTTGGAAGCTCATAGCTGGATAACGATTGGAGATAGATGAAAAGTGTTAAGGCCGAAGTTGTAGAAAATTTTATGAGGTTTAATAATGTAGTACAACAAAATATCGTACAACTCACAGTTTTTGACATATAAGCAAAAAACCTAAAAATGGGACTTTCTTCGGCCTCCCCCCCCTCGGGCTCACCTCGGAGGGGTGGGGACTTTTAGTATGTTTATCTCCTAACTAGTCCAAACAAAGTTACTAAGTTAGTTTTTCTGCTTTCGACTTTTCGATCCACATACCCTTTTTGGGCACTCATTGACTGGGCTAATAGGGCATACTGAGATACGATTTTTAAATAAATTTTTCCTTTATTTACATAAGATTTAACTAAATGTAAAGCAATACACGGACAAAAATTAAATCAACGTAATCCCAGAAGGCGGGGTAAGCACCCAGGCACGCTATATCTTTTTACCGTGTCCAAGGTTTAAATTTTCCTGTTGGAGCTTGTGAGAGCAACCGTCACAACGTCTCCATCTTTTGTAACTATGTAGGTATGTATGTCTATAATTATTTTCACCTTCAAAGTCTAACGAGACTAACATTTGCATGACTTTCTAAACACCGGATAAGATGAATCAATCATCACTTGTTTGGCAATTATTTATCAATCAGCAAAACACGTGTGGAACGAATTCTTATTGAATTCTGTGCCGTAGAAACATACTATTTACCTATCCACCTATTCGCATTGATTGCATTTTTTCTTTTCACGAATGGATCCCACGTTTAGCTCCTAAATTAAGTAATTGTCTTTAGCAATGGTTTTATAATTATATCGGAAGGTTTCTACTTCTATTTAGAAATGTTGAAGTATACAAATTTTGGAACTGGTTTTGAACTCTATTTTTATAATATAGTTTATTACAATATCTTCTGTTAGTGTAGGGGATTAGGTACATTACATTAATAGGTATTAGTCGATCCACCATGACTAAATCATTGAAGAACCATGACTAATGAGTGTTTTAAAGATTTTTGTCCATATTCATTATTATTCATGTGACTTCTTCACGCCTAAACGGTTAACACGATTAGGCTGAAAATCGCTTAATCGTAGGATTCTATGGTTCACCATTGTACCTCAAATAACCCAAGGTCTACTTTTTCGGTAAAAGTGCTGGGTCTGTACATTTTCTTAACTTCCAAAGTTGCAATAGATATTGTAAATAGTAGTGCCTCCAAGGTATACAATTATACAAGTAGTGCGATGTCTGGATGTCCCGTACATCATACTCGCAAGATTTAGTGTTGAAAAAACGCGAAGTTTAATAAATATGAATGATGCGGTCGTCGCGGTGCAGCGCCGAGTAAATCATCGACACCCACTGCGCAGGCGCATTGTGCACACTGCCGACAACGTTGGAACCACGATTCTAGATAAAATTAGGAAATTTTAAAACTGTAAAAAGTGAAATTTTATGCACATGACAGGCCGTTAGTCTTCACCAATTATATAGGAATTTATACACCAAAGAACTGGTTTTTACCAATTACATTGCGCGATAAGTGTGGGTGTGCCAATCATAAATTCTGAATTTGCAGGTCGTTTTGATGATGAACGACTGTCTATAGGTATTTTACAGGAAACAACCGCTTCAATTGGTTTTCAGAAATTAAAAGTAAAAGAGGTTAAACTGTGATGTTATTTCTCGTATTCACAGTGAAAAGAACGAAGACGTTTTAATTTTCTTAGCGAATTATTTTTTGTTTGTAAAGACACACACACTTAACAAGTGATTAATACAATAAATAAGTTTGTATTATATCGAAATTGGTTGGTTTTCATGTTACGAATTAAAACGTGCATCCGTGCACATCCTGGCCTCGCTTAGGTAAATATTTCGGAAAGTTTGCTCAATAATATTATTAAATTATCTTGCAATTGAATTAGTCCTTACATGTACTTGTATGATGGTGTTAATACATGGTGATCAAGTGACGGGCACCACAAGTTAGCATGTTTAACGACCAGCCAGCGATCCAACTAAAGTAGAGTTATACCAACTGACATAAATAATGCTTTGTGGAGGTAACTATTGCCAACGGCCGAGATGTGAGGAATTAGCTGTTGTCGTGCTCAACGAGTTACGATTCAAATTCCATCGATGGGATGATCATATTTATTTTTAAATTTCAAAATAGACTTGGTCGAAAAATATACTCTATCATAAGTTGGCCTTTTGTTGATATTTTTTTAAAAAGCGCACTCAGTATTTTCAACTTTATTCTAAGCATTTTTAAGGAAAAAGTTAATCAATATAGGAAAACGTTATACGGCTTCACATACTAAAATAAATACAGAATAATGCAAGTACCTGCTTTCTGTTTTCTTAAGATAAAATAAATTTAATGACGACTAAAAAGTTTACATTCTACATCTCAAAACACTTAGGTAACTCAATTTTTGTCACAATTTTTAATCGATCTTATAGTAGTTTAGGTATTTTTTTAAGCTCTATTAGTCATCAATCAATCTGTCCACTTTGTCAGAAAGAATCCACTAATACCTAATTACCAGTAATGACTGGACAAACTAATTGGAATTGCCACCACAACCGATCGGCATGTGATTAGAGTCGCTATCAGTTCGTCGAGGTCTGCGTCTCCATCCATGCCTTTCTTCAAATACCAAACACAGTCTAAAGTAGTTGTAAAAAGCTTCGATAGCTTCGTGACATGTTTTTCGGCGAAAGCCTCATCGCAGTGGCTTCAGGCTACACCATAACTCATGTCATGACTAATGGGGAGGTCGATGACCCGCGACCGTAATGGTTTTTTGGTTGCTGATGATTTTTTTGCCGCCCCGATGTGTGGACTAGCCACATTTTTGGTTAAGACATATTGTGTGCTCGAGCGAATATGGCGAACGTAATTTATTTGACTACAGAGAGATGAGTGCCAGAGGTAACACGTCTCGATGTTTCCTTATGGATTTGTCGGTCAAAAGAATTAATAGTCGAGCCGTTTGGACTAGAATTTCGATTCTCTGTTATTCTTTAAATCGTTTTACCATTAAAGTTGTTTTTAGAATAACCAGTCTTCATCCATATTCAGGTGTTGACACCAAACGCGTCCATAATTTACGCGCGCAGCAAACATAATCACATAACTATGAGCCCACATCAGGTACGCCAACATTATGACGCTAATTTATGAAAATAACGTTCAAATAATCAGGATTTAAGTTCGTGAGTTATGAGTTTCTGCAATGAACATTTGCAATTTGCTTTGTATCAACATAGATGTTTGATTTACTCGGTGGTACTACTGTTTGTCCGCTTATGGAAGCTTGTCGAGCGTTCGTTAATAACGCACAGCCTGGAACGATTTATTGAGACAACTGAAAGGAACACGCTAAATAAATTAACCGAGACACCTGAAGAAGCAGCTTATCTATGTCCATAACTCGTCCGTACGGCACATCGCCGAAGTCATCGGACCGTACGCCGCGAATCTATAATTGCATCTGTGTTTTGAAAAAGTGGAGTTTCGCTTCAAAACTCAGTTCATTCCGAATCAACTTTCATCAGCAATTAGCGACGGCCTTCACGAGATAGCTCTAACTAGAAAGTGTATCTGGATCTGTATAGAAACTAACCCGAGCTCGCGGAGATATCGCAGGTTAGGCCGTTAGATCAGCAATTAGGATCGGCCAGGTGTACGCATCGGGCAGCGTAGGCGCAACATAAATCCGGGCTGGCTGTCGAGCAACGGCCTTGCACTACACCGCACACCGCACAACGATGTCGACTCCATCTGAATTATTACAATTGCCAACTCCATGATCGCATCTCTATTATTGTTTTGAGTTGTTTGAATGAGGCAGATGTTGAAATGTTTAATGACAGCTGTTCGAAGCCAGTAATTTGTGAATATTGCATTAGAACCACGTTGAGATAAATCAGGATTGTGTATTGAAATAGGATTTCACACTCGAATTTATTTCATCTGTTGAATAAGTGTTCCCACGCATGCGTGTGTTATGTCAATTTGAATTTATATGAACGGTGATTCACGGATGAACACGATCCAGAATCTGGTGGGTTTCAATTAAATTAGAACTTGTTTCACAGTAAAACCTCGTAAAGTTGTTGTAAGTGGTTAATTACAAGTCTAATGTAAAAGCTTCGGATTCTAACGCCTTGCACATTTCATTATAGGTACTTAATTGAGAAATTAAATAGCAAAATTCACGCCTTCCAGGTTCCTTGAAACCGTCCCGCCATTTACACCAAATAGATCGCTCCCAGAAGATTCCACGTAACATTACCCTGAGGTTTCTCCTGTTTATCTCAGGTTGCGTGTCTTCGAACACAGGTGACTCCTAACCCTGGATAACGTCTCACCATTATTTATAGCCATAACGGTTTTATATTTAATTGACGCTAGGAATCCAGCTTGGAAAGTCGCGCGGAACTGGTGTTGGAGACGTGAATCATTGGGGACTAATGCATAGGCGAGCCGAGGTGCAGTTAGTACTTTTAGAATGGGCTCTTAGCTTGGAGATAAGTGACTTTCTTTCTTCTGAGAAACGTTTAAGTGATGCGTGTCCGAAAATAGCTACATACATACAGTTATTCTCTAGGTAAAAAAAGGAATTGATATATAAATACGTAGTCGAATGCTAAGCTATAATAACTTTTAAAGAACCTACACTTTATAATAATTAAAGGAGGCTTTTGCCCAGCAGTGGGATGTTGTGGATGTAATACTACTAATCTTAAATGACCAAGACTTTAATGTGTGACAATATATAATAAGTCACCAACGAGATCATCATGGAAATAAAAAGAATTTACTTATATACAGTAAAAGTTGGAAAAGTACTAAGTTTAACAAACATTGCACTTTGAACTAAAGTTAAACGTAAAACTACCTCTAATTACAGGCGCTGAAAATTAGCAAGATACGAAACAGCAAAGAAGCAATAACCATAAACCAGCGGCAGTCGGCGCTTCGCTCACCCGAGCAAAGGTTACAGCCCTAGAGGCCTAACGGGGCCTTAAAGGAGCCCTAACAGAGGGCCTACGTCTAATTAGGTGTAACGTTGTCGCCGCGGCAGGATTTATGGGCCGGCGGGGGAGGTCCATGACGGAAGCGTGCAATAGGGACAAGTTTAGGCCCCTTATGCGGCGACTAACGGACACTATTGTGGTGGAATGAGGAGTTTGGAAGGTTTTAATTAATTCCGTGTAATATTAGGTACCTCTGTATGTGTTTTTTGACGGTGACGCGTAAATAGTTGAGGTATATGTAACGAAAATGTGGATATGCCCACGTGACGTGGTTCATTGTAAACTGAAAGAAGAATTTCTCTAAATTTCTAGAAGGGTCAAAATTCATACAAATCTTATTATATTTTCTATGATTTTAAAATTTTATCACATGGGCACCAGGCCATTGCTTTGTATAAAAGAAAAAAGAATTGTTAAATAATCCTCCCAGGATATGAAATATAGATGCTGCAGTCATAAAGTCTTGTTTTCGAGTGACTTGTGAACTTGAAAATACTTTTTTTTATGCGACGAAGTAAGAAGACGAGCAAGACGCTCTCCTGATGTTAAGACATAACGCTGCCCATAATCAGTACAATGCCACCTAGGATTACACAATGATGTGTGTGTGACATTCTAGGTGCACTGAACCAACGCTTCTTACTCAAGAGTCATAAGATGTTAAGACTCTTTAGCCCAGTAACTTCACTAGCTACTTATAATATTCTTAGCCCCGTAGGATTATAAACTTCATTAACGCCAGGTACATTAAAATGTACAGTAAAATAGAATACACAAACAGAAGCTCTTAAAGTCTGATAATTAAATATATCATGCGAAACCTGTTCTGCATTCAACACTTTAAGTCGTAAAACTGTGGTATTTCAATATACATAGACTTAGTTAAAACTAGTCTCGGGATCTGATAGTTGCCAACACAAAAACATGCTAAGAATTTCTAGCTATTGAAAAAGTATACAGAAGTAAATTAGTTAAAGTACGTAATATACTTTTGCAGAGCAATTGGAAGAAAGGCGGGAGGTGGCGCAGGACATACCGAGTTGGAGAGACTTGTATCGGAGGCCAAAACCCACTTTGGATTCTCGCGCCAACCAAGTAAGTAAGTAAGAGCAATTGACTTTACATAAATATGTACCTAGTTGTATATTGTATATGAATATCTAGAGGGGATCACAATAAAGTTTCAGACAATGACGATATTCATCAGGATTTCTCGCTTAATTTACTAAATGTATTTTTGACAGCCCTAGCATCAACTTCAAACCATTTGCAATGCAAATAATACCCAGGGCCATTTACAGTGGGATGTTGACTAAATTGATGGCTTCTACGCCATGTCTGTCTGTCTGTAGGCAAGTTTTGCTATATCAGATGCATGCCCGTTTGAATTACGAGGGGAATCGAGAGGTAATGAAAGTTGAACTACTATTGGATTGATGTGTGGGAAACGGACGGGGAAAGTCAGGGGTGCGGTTTGTGGGATTGTGATCATAGATATGTGTTATTGACAGAGAAAACGTCGGCTGAAACTGGTGAAGTGTAACCTTCCACCCGCACTAGCGACACACTCTATGTGGCAATGTTTAATTTTCAAACTAACAGAATGTTAAAAGCACTTCAAAGTAGCTTTAGGTAAAATCAGGTATTGTCTGTTATCTACTATTAGTAAGGATTGTAACTCATGATTTAATACTGAAATTTGTTTAACAAGCAAGTACTGAATCAGGGATGTTGCGAGTATTCGCATCAGCATCCGTAATGGCAAAGCTTCTGCATCAATTTAGATATCTGCATCCAAATCAAGAACGTGCTAACGTTCTCTACACATACATATAAACACGCCTGGTTCCCGTTGGGATAGGCAGAGACTATTTCGCTCCTACATTCATCTATATCCATAAAAAACTATGCCTACGTTTAAAGGATCACTAATCATATGCTTATTGATTTAAAATTTTAAGAGATTTAGCCATACACCCTTAAAGTATTCCCTTAATAAAAATGAGAATTAGCTATCAACCTACCTTTTTCTCCGACAAAATATACATAATATGTACATACGTCGTAGCTTCGTATATGTGTCCTCTATAATTAGGTACATTATACCTGTGGTTACGATGGTATCGAGTAAGCAGTTGCGGTTGTATCGTATCCGTCGTGATTCCAGTTTCACTTCGATTCTAAACGCACGCATCAATGAGGTTATTAGCACTTTAACCCTTTCAGGGCCATTGCATTGCACCCGCTTTGTTAAGTAATCATGTGATTTTAGATATTTGAAAATTATATTCAAATACATTTGGCACTTTGCAAGATACCTATTTCGATTTTATGTTTCAGTTAAAATGTCTTATTTGAGCGACTTAGGTGTCTTTAGAGTCGCACTTATGAACGCTATACATCGCGCGTATTGTCAAATTTTATAATTGAAAAAATAAAACCATTTTTTTTAACCCGGGCCTAAAAGCTCTACCAAATTTCAGATCAGTCGGTTCAGCGATTTTGACGAGAAGAGGTAACATTATAATGAACATGTATTATATTATAGGTTTTCTATCACACCATACAAAATTATTTGCGCCAGTCGTGAAGCGGTTAAGGTAAATGGAAAATCAGAAAATACAAGCATACAGTTTATTCAAAGTGTGTTTATTGGGAGCGCATTTATTCACCATTTCCAAGAATAAATTAGCGTCGATTCAAATTCGTGTTTCAATATTATAACGATTGCGTTATTGGAGCATAAATCGTTCGTCAGCCGCGCCGCCTCTGCTGTATTATCTTAGGGACGCTACACACTTAGCAAGCCTCTACATTTATTAACAAAACCGGCTTCATCCCGAAAAAAAAATCTTTGAGTGCTACTAAAAATCTACTCAAATCGATTCTATACATATGAGTGTGTCACATTTATCGCTGATATTAAAAGCCAGGCTTGAGGCTGGCGATAAAATCGAATATTATATTATTATTGTACGGCGATCAAGTGATCAGGTGCACATTTTAATTTAACAAACACAAATTCAAGTACGGCTCGGCTCCAGTTCATTCATCTCGAATATTGTCGGGCCGAAAGTGTCGGCATGAACAAGTGTGTAGCGGCCCTAAAATCCGACGATTATTACACAGGCTCTATAATTTGTGTAACGTTCAGGGGCTGCGCAGACGACAGACTATCCATGACACACTTTTTAGTCTGTGAAAATAGAACCTATGCAATTATATGCAGTAACGCACACGACGCGCAAAAAGTCCGGCACACAAATAATCCGTGTAATTCGGGCAGACCGGATCGCGCCGCGTCGCGCCGCTCCGTACAAAAAGTGTGTGAAAAAAATAGAACGTTTGCTTCAACGCGCGCTAACGCAGACGACACACACTTTAGTCTGCAATCTGCATTTGCTAGTGGTGGACGTAACGCTTCTTTCTTCTTCTTTTTCTGTACTTCATGTACAAAATAATACTTCGCGATCTCTGCACGATTTCCATAGCGTCTACGTCCAGCCCTGGATTTACACTAGGGGCATTCGGGGCGAGTGCCCAGGGCGGCAAATTTTCAGGGGGCGGCAAATTTACTGAGGGCGGCAAATTTCGAAACGAGAAAAAAATATTCAATCCATAAACATCCGATGTTGAATTAAAATTTGTATTCTCAATCACGCTGGTTATTATTACATTTTTTTTTTCATAATAAGAAGTCTGGAATACTGGCCACACAAACTCAAGATTTTTGCTCCAAACGAGCTATCCGTCCACTTTTCGTAGCAAGACTTTTCTCGGCATTTGCAGCTAGTTGCTCGCCTTCTTTTTTTTATTTTTGGCACTCAAAACGAACTACGCACTCACTTTTTGCAGTCAGATATACAAAATTTTCTTGGTGCTCGCAGCTAGCTTCTCGCGCTTTGAATAATATTTTTTTTTTATTTTAACACTCGGAGCAAACTATGCATCCATTGTTTATATAGTCACAAAAACAAAATTTTCTCGGTGCTCACAGCGATTTTGGCACTTAGGGTGAAGTATGCGCCCACTGTTGTGTAGTCAAATATACAAAATTTTCTCGCTCGCAGCAAGCTGCTCGCAGTCTTTTTAGTCAACATAATATTATAATTTTCTTGCCACTCCAAGCGAGTCTTACGCACACCTGTCGTAGACAGATAGATAGGTAGATAAAACACTTTATTGAAACATTGAAAAATAAACTTAAACATAAAAACCCGGTATTATAATCTATGTGTCACAATTCACAATCAGCGGTCTTATTGTAGTTAGCATTATAAAATTTCTCAATTATAATTTCTCTTTTTCAAAGCAAGCTATACACACAGCTTTCGTAGTTAGATGTATATTTTTTTTTATAAATATTCATAATTACGTATAATATGAAAGAACTCGACAACAAATTTCTTAGCAAAATGTCTAGCCGATGAGCGTTTATAAATAATATTTCGGCGGAGGGGGGCGGCATTTTCTCACTGCCCAGGGCGGCATTTTGGCTAAATCCGGGCCTGTCTACGTCCCTACAGCTCTGCCGACAGAATGATCGAAGATGTGCGTCGTGTGCGTTGAGTCTGTGAAAAATCCGCAACAGACTTTTTGCGCGCCATGCAGACTTTTTGTACGCCGCAGACTCGATCGTACAAAAAGTGTGCCGTCTGAGCAGTCCCTCATACACAGAGAATGGAACATTATAATATGACATAATGCCTTTTTATTTGAGACTCGGAATTTGACAATGGAGGCGCGTCGAGAGATATTTATGGTGATCGCCTTTAATGGAATTCAATTACATAATTTGTGTTAAAATTATTACGAACCTATAGGAATCCTAAATCAATCTTATGATTTGCAGGGTTCCTAAGACTAAATTATTTCCTAAGACTAAATAGGCACGATTCCGCGATTATGCACAAGTGTCTCAATTTACAAAATATTAATTAGTTCAACGTGTATGTGTGTCTGCTTATCGTAATTTTATTTAGGTGTTTTTTGTTTTATAATTGTTAGGTTAGTTAGTTTAATATGTTAGCAGATAAAAATAAATATAAAATGTAACTTACGAATTTTTTTTAGTACAGTTAATTTTAATTCCCAATTTCGGTTAATTTTAACAATTAAACGGTACTTTGATAGAGGCGAGATGTCCCTAATTAAAATATATCTTAAAAATACCATTTAATTAAAGAAATGGGCATTAAAAGAATTAATAGTATAAATAATTAGTTTAACTGTCAGTTTAATATCAGAGCTGTAGTTAAAACGTCTTTATTTATTTTATGTTTAAAGATTTTAAAGTCTTAATTAAAATACTTGATAAAAGAGGTGCATAACGAGCCCTACTTGAATTTGTGTTTGTCCAATTAAAATGTGCACTTCATCGCCGTACAAAATGTTCTAGTTGTATAATACGAGTAGGAAAATCATTAACATATTAATATAGCTCTTATCGGAAAAACAACAGACTAAAATAAATACCTCTACATGAAAAAAAAAGATTAAATATTCTTGAAATGGGTATGCGACTTAAAAAATATCTCAGATTTTTTTTGTATTTTCTTAATCTAATTCATCTCTACCCACAGACAACCTCTGTGGCGCGGTGGGCTAATACCCGCCTGCAACGCAGAAGGTTGCGGGTTCGATTCCCGCATGGGACAAATATTTGTGTGATCCACAGGTATTTGTTTCTGGTCTGGGTGGTTTAAATATCTATTATATAAGTAAGTATGTATTTACAAAAGAAAAGTATATAAGTATTATATCCGTTACCCTAACCACCATAATACAAGCATTAAGTTGCTTAGTTTGGGGTTAGGTGGCGCTGTGTGAAATGTCCTGAAATATTTATTTATTTATTTATTTTATAGACAAAAAATCTCTTTACCATAACGAGCATAAGTTGAAAACTGACCTACTAAAACTGGCCCCCTGTACAATTTTAATTTTTGTCTTATGCGCCAGTCGTAAAACCCTGATGATAATATAACATAATAACCCAGAATACCAGACCACTGACCACTGACCATTGCCCATTATATTGTATAATTTTTCTGTCAAGTGAATTGGCTTTGATGAAGTTTTTTACGGTTGTAAATACCTTAACCGACTCCAGTCGTGGTAGATTTTGACAAGCGAAACGACTAGGCGGCACTTTGCCTTACCTCTGACATCCTGACATTGACGAAAAAATACTTAAAAGTTCCAAATTAACGATAATTTTTAATACATAGTAGCGATTATTTAATCTGAGAGACAGACAGACACACGTCAGACCTACCAAGACATAACTGACATAACTGATGGGTGGAGTGCTGAAAAAGTACCTCTTTTCATTTTAAAGTTTATACACATGTCAAAAGTAGGAGGCCATTGAGCTTCAGGCGACTTGAAAAATTAACCATTTTAACATTGAAAGATTTATTTAAATGCTTCATTACCGTTAACTTTAAAGGCACAGTTTAAACATTTTCATATTACATCTGTCAGGTAAAGGATATGGTTCTGATCTCTATGGGAATGACCTGCAATACATCAGCATCAATTGCCTACTGCTGCAGGGCATATCTTGTGGATCAATAAAGAGTTTCTTATCTTATCTTATCATATCTTCCTTTTTACTACTCTATTCCCGATCTGGACTGACCCCAGTTGTTCAGGGGCCCTAGAGGGCCAATCACTTGTTGTTAATATTAAAGAAATGTACTGGGATGACACTCGTTATCGTTCGTTTATCCTCAAGGACTGTCATCCCAATGTGTTTCTGTTATTTTTAGCGTAGCCACAAGAGATTGGCCCTTGCCTAAGCTAGCAGTTCAGGAAGACCTTCCTACCTTTGGTATCGATAGGCATGAGTCCGGGCCAGGTGATGATGCCGTCTTTGAACCGCAGTCGAGCTGGAGTGACCCTGGCTGGTCAGGTCAGGAGCTTACCTTTGGTATCGATAGGCGTGGGAGCAGCCAGGCTGGGTATTTCCGGCTGCGGGGGCTGAACCCTGGGTCCGGGCCAGGTGATGGTGCCGTCATTGAACCGCTGCCGAGCTGGTGTGCACTCCGCCACCTCACGGAGCGTGGACGCGTCTGCTGAGTACTCTGAAAACGAATGTATTGCTAGAGATTTTTTATATCTCATCAGTCTTGATGGACAATTCAAAAACTTCTCGTCATTTTTTTTTCTAGTCTATACTGTCCCACTGCTGGGCAAAGACCTTCCCCAAATCCCTCCACGCGTCATTTACAGAAGGAAAATTTTGGCGAGAAAGTTAAGATTACATAAACTAAAGAAATTGAAATACTATTATAGAATGTGGTACCGTCAGTACCAATTGGCCGAGTTGAACATTTTCGAAAAATATTTTGCGTCATTAGTAATATTGTGCGTTTTACCTAGAACTCTTCTCAGGTAAACTGCTGGGCCTAACTAGTGGAATTAATTATGGGCTACTTTCAGTAACCGATAAGTTTTAGGCAAAAATAAAAAATCCTTACTTCTCGTAGTGGACGATTGCAGCAAACTCGCAGTCTGACCTCCAGGAAACGTGGCATTTCTTTTGTGACGACCCTGAAACAAGGTAGAAAAACCTTAAGAAACAAAATTTTAAAAATGCGTAGATCAATTAAAATCGTAGTACTTTATATTAAGTATATTTTAATTATGTGATCCATCATTACAAGTATTTAAAACACCGCGTCGCGCAATTTTTACAGAAAAATATAAAAGTTACGCTTTAATTTTAACCTCTCCATTATCTTTACTCCTCCATACAAGTCCATAATCCACAGGAAGCCCTACATAATCAGTTGTGAAATTACGATCACCAGTCGGCACTCGGGGAATGTTGTAATTGTTAGAAAGCAACATACCACCATGTTGTCAGCGATGATATGGCCGCTGAGCTAATTGTTCAGCGGAAACCTCTGACTTTGGCCAGACGGGATTCTGCAGCGATTAGCTATGACACTGGAGAATGGTCATGATGGGGGAAAGCTCTTTTCTTAGGTAACGTTGATTGATACTGTTTTAAATGGATATGGGCTATGTCCAGTGTCCAGCGGTTTTATACTCTGAAAAGTAGCCTATGTGTTATTCTAGGGTTTAAAGTCTAAGCTATCCCTGTGGATGAGGGCTTCGACGTGCAGCCCCGACATCATAATGCTCTGCAGGAACACCTCCAGGTGTTCAGTGGGTAAACCCCGCCGTGTCAATCTTCGGTGGGACAGCTCCTCATATCGCCGTGTGCCCCTCCCAGGCGCAAGGTGACTTTACGTTATGCATTTTTTGTGGATTAAAAAAGGGGTCTAAACTATCTACCACCTACATACATACCAAATGTCAGCCGAATCGTTTAGTTGTAATAAAATATAGATACATATTATGTTATACGTACCTACAGATAGATTCTGTTATAACATATAGGTTATTTTGACAGAAGGTAAAGCTGCAGAACACATCTAGTATTATATAGTTGTAAATTTCTGCGTGTTATATACACGCAGAAAACAGAGTTCCTATAACGGAACAGTAAAAAGCTATTATAAAATCAATCATGTAAGTAGATAACGTAACTAGCAGCAACTATTGTAAACAACGCTTATCAACTTCAATGGACGTCTTCCGCTTTCTCACTCCATCAATCATGGAGGGCAATACACGCGCTATCACTGGGAACCTATAATACATACTTATATAGTTTAAATATGTACCTTATCTACTTTATTTTTTTAGTTAGTCTATGCTGTCGTACCAAGGTTGAAGACGTAGGTACACGAATAGCCAGGTTAAAGTGGAGATGGGCAGGACACATGGCAAGACGGGATGAAAACAGGTAGACCATGGCTGTCACACTGTGGTATCCAAGACAAGGGCATAGATATCGAGGCAGACCACCAGCCCGATGGTCAGACGATATAGTGAAATATATCGGAGGGAACTGGATGAGACTCGCACAGGATCGGCGCGGTGTGGCGTGAACATGAGGAGGCCTATACCCAGCAGTAGGTGGATACGGGCTGAGTAGATAGATAGATAGTCTATGCTGTCTCGCTGCTGGGCAAAGACCTCCTCCATATCTGGAAGGGTTTGCATCTCTTTCAGCAATCTCAAAGCATCTCTTTCCTGTGCCATCACGAACCACGACCCAGCCGTTATGGGATTTTAAAAAAAATTATAGCCTGCTCTTTGGTGTCTTTACATGAGGCTCTTCGGGGGGGAGGGTAATAAAATCTCGCGAGCGATCTTCGTGCGTAATGCATCATCAACATCAGCCTTCAATTGCTGGGCATAAGATTTTTTTTACAGGCTTTTATTTACTTTCACTTGTCTGTCTGTCTGTCTGTAATCAAATCTTGCAAGTTAAATTTGACCCACTTTCCGGTGTCCGATTGAGCTGAAATTTTGCATGCATGCATAAATTGGATGACAATGCAATATTATTATGACATGGAGCTGATCTGATGATGGAGCGGGAAGGTGGCTATAGGAACTCCGTAATTAAACGACGTAACCCCATCAAGTTCGGGCTCATTTGATTCGTCTTGACGAGTACTTTATGGTAATAATATTAAAAGTTTGTTTTTAAAACGTTTTTTTTTTAATTTCACTTGTTTGATTATACCTTTCTCCTGTCTCTTGTCGTTCTCATTCGGCAGTTTCCGGCCACAAACATCCATATTATAATCTACTTATAAGTGTCTAAAATTTTGAATATCGGTTTGGAAGTCTCATAGCTTTCCATGGTAAACAGCACTTTGAAAAACTGCAAAATTAAGCTACAGAATGTGTTTCAAATCTTTTATAAACTGTGATTGTAAAACAGTACTGAACTAATATTACATTTCTTCATTCACACGTCACCTTAGATCTTAACTGTCAAATTCATTATGTGCAAAAAGCACTCACTGTAATAAGAATAAAAATCTTATAAGACGGGTCAGTCACCTCGTCTATACTTATATTATGTGTAGCTACATAAATGTTGCAATCTTAAAGAATCTCGGCATGATCCACGTTGGTAAGTTAGTTTAGAGATAGACCAGTTTAAAATTACATCTGAAAGTCTAATAAAATGGTCCTGGAGTTTGTGGTATGGTGCGCAATTTTAAAATGGTTTACATCCTAACTATTTATTATTGTTTTATGTTCCGAACAATTAATTTTATGTCTTCTACGCTGTTATTGTTGATTGAATAGATATAGATATTTATTTTAATTTTTAGACGTAGCCGTGGGTGGCTATGGTATAATAAATGGTTAAAAAACTTACAATTGGTTGGCGAACGATTAGCGATCGGCTATTAATACTGGAGATTAACTCTATTTTGTGGATATAAATCGTTTTTATTAAGCGTAATAAAACAAAAGCTAAAATACCTGCTCTTTAAGTTCTTAATAGGCACAAGGATGATGCCTTTTCTAAGTGAAAATCTAAAAATTTTGTTTATTTTTAGGTTAGAACCGTTCTTCATAGCGAAGTTCAGCCCCCACCCCTATAGAATTTTACTTGGGATTTAACAAGAAAAAATGACTTGTTGATGGTCAGTTTGCCGAAATAAAACAAGTGAAAAAAAATAAATTAAAACAAGCCTTTATTATTACAGCACAGCACTCGTCAAGACGAATGAGCCCAAACTCGATAAAGTTGCATCGTTTAATTACGGAGTACCTATAGCCACCTTCCAGCTCCATCATCAGATCAGCCCCATGTAATGTAATAATACTGCATTGTCATCCGATTTATACATGCATGGAAAATTTCAGCTGCTTCGGAAACCAGGAAGTGGATCAAATTTAACTTGCAAGATTTGATTACAGACAGACAACGGACAGGTAAATAAGAGCTTGTAAAAATAGTAGTGTTCATTATGTATCAACATTAGTGATAAGCAACTTGGTAACCTAGCACTGCAATGGGTTAGCAATCAGCAACCTAGCTCCAGGACGATTGGCATTTGACATCCAGGGAATAAAATCCCGTGCATATTGAATAAAGCGAGCCAATACAGATCAATGCATGGTAGGTGATGACTGGACTACATGGCGCTTCGTCATTACTCCTCATCACGATCCCGGCAATGGAAACTTGAGGATAAGGTTTTAAAAAAAAGGTTTTACTATCGTTCAGTCTTTCTACAAGAAGAATACTATAAAACATACTACTAGGAAAATAAAACTGAAATTTTTGTGTCATAGATAAATTTATCGTATCAAATGATTTTCTTTTATCTAACATCGCATTGTCCATAAAAGTTTTTTTTGCACACCACCGCTGTACATGTTCTAAAATTTCCTTCCAGCCAGGTTGTCTGTAAAAGATTGCTATATGCGTTAATACCGGCAATTGTTTACCTTAAAATTTTAAGTTTGTGTTGTATTTATAACTTTGTAACTTGCATAAGAGTAATTCTATTTTATTATAACAGCTGCATATAGCGTTGTTTAAACATCCATTTTGTAACTTTAGTGGAAATAAGTCGTCTCCTTCATTATAACGATTGATTTCTAAAAAAAAATGCATACTGCTCAAACACATGCAAACTTTCGCATTAAGTGGTATTTGAATTTACATATCTATCAACACGAACACATATGTGCATATTAAGTACCCGAATACCGTGGCATGTCCACACTAACGTATTGTGGGTGAGTCTCAATATCGTAGTTACATATTTGTAGCAGCCGATGGACCATGATATGGCTACACTGGCCGACAGACTACAGACCCGCCCGCGGGGTCAATGAACTTTACTTTTTACTAGACATATAGTGCTTATAGAGACCCCGCGGCCGATCACATAGTCGCTGGTGAGATAAAAAATAAAAAATAGTTTTATTGTCAAAAAAATAAAATACAATTTACATTTACATTAAGCTTATACAAGAAAAATTAAGGAATAGTATTAAAAGAAATGTGATACTGTCAAAAGGCATATGCTCAGCTTTATGCTGGCAAGGATGCGCAGCGCTGATTTTCAGCATATGCCTATGCTCGAGCTTAGATGTTCGTCGAGCGGAAAGCTTAGATGTTCGTCGAGCGGAATCAAGTAACCGCCCTCACTGGCCTATCCGTTGTAAGCGCCATACGAGAAGCCGAGGACCGGACGAAGTGGAAACGGCTTATGCTCATTTAGCGGACTATGGTCGAATTTCAAGGACGCGACCTTCAGTAATGAAGAACACGACTAAGAAGAGAAGAAGAAGATAGTGCTTGCAATTATTTTAATTATGTTATTATTGTAGATGAGGACTGCAAGAGACAGGCGAGAATGGCTAAATTTCAGCTCAGATGTTGACTTGGTTAAAAATTAAAGATGTTAGTATATTTTTCACATTGCATAACTTTTTTGAATATTTTGAGAAAAACGGCAATTTTATAAATATTACTGTGGTCTTTTCTAATTTTAATTTTGCCCAAACTTATTTTACGTTTGACGAAAAAAAATCACCACAGGTAGGTATTTAATTTAATTTTTAAAAAAGATATCTAGACACGCGGCAGCGAGTCAAGCCAAGTTCAAGCAAAGGAACTGGCGACCGCGCCGTGTGTTATATTACACGAACCATCCAAAGCGCGTTTTGACGACTTTTTACACCCTCGTTATACAAAAACTATTACACATAGACAAGTCAAATTTGGCACATATACTTAAATATACGAACTATATCTCTGTTTCAAATTCCAATAACACAGCTCAAACGGTTATTTAGATATAAACATCCAGTAATCGGTGAAGTTAATACATACTGAGGGATAGATCAAAAGTAATATCCCAGTTCCAGATGACCTAGAAAGCTGAAATTTGGCATCCCGATAGGTAATGTCGTAGTAACAAAGGGAAAAATCAGAAACTAGTATTTTGTTATCATTTTAAATTATTATTAATTTTTTAAAAATGTATGATATTAAAGTTTGGGACGCCTAGGAACGCATAAAGCAATACATGTTGCATGTTGCTATAATTTTTGTGTAGGCGGCTATTTTCTGTTAGATACTACGAAGTGCGCGCGAGTTCACTATTCCTACTAATATAAATACAAACTTTATACCTACTGTACGTATGGATATATGTTTTTTACTTTTTCACGCCTAAACGGGTGGGCCGATTGACTTTAAATTTGGTATAATAAAAAATATAGCTTAGACCCCTGGAATAACATAATATACACTACTGTACCAAACTGTATAGCGGGTAAAACAGCTAGGCACAGCTAGTCACTAATAAAAATAGGTTCCTGGTACCTACGTAACAATTGTATATCCTATGTAAATACCTATCAATATATCGACTCACCAGCACAAGGCGGCTCAGTAACATAGAGGTAATAATATTAACATTGTTTACAATAAAAATAATGTATGTATATCGCCTTAGGTGCTAGTTGGTGTAAACATTTTAGATACCTACGTACCTGTAACATATAGTCATAATATTATAGGTATGTGGCGGTATCTGGGGGCACGGCAGTGCCCCCGCCAAGTCGTCGTCATTACAAGTCTTGTCGGCTTAGGTTTCTTTTGATCGAAATTCTAATCCAGTTCCAGATGATCTAAAAAGTTAAATTTCCATCCAGGTAGGCGGTAGGTATAAGATAGCTGGGTGAATATAGATAAATTTATCAGTAACTAGTATTGTTTAAAAATCAATTGATTAGGTACAATATTCAGGTACAGTGCCAGTTATTCTACCGCCTGAGCAGTGATGTGCAAACATTACTGTGCTCCGGCAGGAGGGCACTGTAGCTAGTGAAATTACTGGGCTAAAGAGTCTTAACATCTCATGACTCTTGAGTAAGAAGCGTTGGTGCAGTGCTCCTAGAATTTCACATAATTGTGAAATCCTAGGTAACACTGTACTGTTTATGGGCAGCCGTTATCTCTTAACATCAGGAGAGCGTCTTGCTCGTCTTCTACTTAATCACATAAAAAAAAATCAAATCAATAGTGTACATAAATGCTATATATATAAATAAGTACTAAATTAATTATAGGTATAGGTATATCGAAGCACGGCGAGGCTCACGGGCCGCGGTGCGACGGCCGTGCCATGGAGCAGTGGGGTGGGGGGAGGTGCAATAAAATAATCATTTGGTATTAATCTTATTATGAATGGGTGTCTTAAACCTATTACATACTAAAAAGTACTGTACAAAAAGCAATGATATCCCATCAAAAACATAAATGTGAAAAGAGAGCCAAGTTCAATATTACGATGTATGTACTCATAGTTACCTATGATTTGGTAGTTGACTTCAACGACAAAAGAAGTGAGATCTAAATGGGTGCCAAGTTCAATGGTCAGTCCTGAAAAATATTTACAACATAAAATATTTTATTACAACTTAAAAGATTGTTTCTTCTTATCACTTAGAATTAATATTATTTTGAAGCCCAAAGTTTGACTTGGCTAGTTCTCATGGGTACCATACGACGAAGTATCATTAAGATAAGACAATAGATACTTTATTGTACACCACATAATGTACGTAAAATATACAGAAAATACATAATTAAAATTAAAAATTACAATGTGTAATCGTGTAAATTAGTCCCCTCCATCCATTGGTTGTCTGGAAGAAATCGCTCTTTAACGATAAGACCGCCACTTGTATGGCGGTCTTATCGTTAAAGAGCGATTTCTTCCAGACAACCAATGGATGGAGGGGACTAATTTACACGATAAAAGACGGTGGCGCACTAATTAGCATTAAGTGCGTTTAATAGTGATCAAGCTAAAGTTAAGAGAGTACCTACCTAGTATATTATGAGAACTGGCCAAGTCAGTCTTTAGGCTTCAAAATAATATTAATTCTAAGTGATAAGAAGAAACAATCTTTTAAGTTGTAATAAAATATTTTATGTTGTAAATATTTTTCAGGACTGACCATTGAACTTGGCACCCATTTAGATCTCACTTCTTTTGTCGTTGAAGTCAACTACCAAATCATAGGTAACTATGAGTACATACATCGTAATATTGAACTTGGCTCTCTTTTCACATTTATGTTTTTGATGGGATTTTGTATTTTCCATATTTAAGTTCCCAAATTCTAATCTAAAAACATTTAAAACATAGTAAAATAAATTCCCGAAGGACAATAAATCACAAACAATCTGCTCTGATTTATAACTGGCACATTACGATTTCCATTTAAAATTAAAAAGCTTTTAAACTATAATAATAATATCTCAAAGATTTTAGCTGTCCCATAATGTCCGACAAAATGTGAAAAACTACTTTGACGATCGTAAATTTAGTCATAAATTATGTAAAAACATATTTTAGTAGAAGCCTAATTAATATTTGATCGAAATATTTATGATTTAGATTAGTCTAATGGATTATTCGAGACAAAAACATGATATTATAAATGCAGATTAGTTTTGTTAATCTTTCATGTCAAGCTGCTGAATTAATTGAAATAAAAAAAGAATAAAAAAAATGAGATAACAAATATAATACTAAATAGCAATAAAATAACAAAATACGAGTCATCACCATCATCAGCCTATGTTAGTCCACTGCTGGACATAGGCCTCCCCCATGGCACGTCACTCAACTCGGTCCTCCGTCTATCTTCTCCACCCACACCCAGCGACCCTTCAGATATCATCGCCCCATCGTCTAGCCTATGGGCACCCTACACGAAAAAAAAACGAGAAAGATGAAAATATGGCGAGGCCTTCGATAAGTTCTCTATATCGAACACGAATAAAATCAGGAAGGACGTCGACCTCAATTATTTAACAATTTTACCGAAATATGTACCCATTAGTCTGGCAACACTGAACTTTGACCTGCATATTTCCAAAGGGTGGTGATTCACGAATTCACGTCAATGCGACTTGTCGCCTTCGAGTCGCACGCTGACCAAATTTCCACAAAAAATATTTATTTAATGTATATTGAATTAAAAAACCTTATCAAAATAAAATTTCTGGTACAAAATCAAATTCAACTTTAATTGCTGAATATTTGGCATATTTCAGTAACTTTCAAGTGGCGTTCTTTCAAAATAAAAAATACGTTTTGTTACCAAGTCGCTGCCGTCTTGCACTCAAGTTGCTTGTTACAGAATAGACGTTGTTCCTCTGGTAAGTAAAGCATACGTGTTGCCAATGTAAAAAGGAATCGTTCGGCCATTACCGCCAATTGGATAATTAGGTTGATCGACGAGGGCATCGACCGCAGCTTTATGACCTCGCCGCTCTGAATTAATAGGTTATTGGGATAGGTTACATTAGTAATGCTTAGTTAAAACTGCCTAGTTTTTTAATTGCTTAATTTAACTAACTAGCATTTGCCCGCGATTTTGCAAGGGGCAACTCCCCTTGCAAAATTGCTGTAGCGCCGATCAAAAGTCAAAGTTCTCAAAAAAGGCAAAAAAAAAAATACATTACCACAACGCAAATCGCAATAAATGATAATATTTATTTTAAAAAATCCCATAAATCCCTCTGTTAGTGTCAGTATAGATGATGGTTTCGATTTTTTTTTAAATACCATTACTATCAGCTAGTCACATGAATTGTTTATTTCCTCATAAAGAACAGCGCAGCGCTTCAAAAATTCGATTATAGAATTCCAAGTAAAAAGCGAAACACGAAGGTCCCTTATACTGGCCTCATTTTACTTTAAAAACATAATTGTGGGTTAAATCCGAAAGGACACGTTAACTAGTATTTAATAGCAGTATACACTCAATGCTGAGGTTAACCATATTATAATAAAAACTTATGTAGGGATGAAGAAAAACATTGAAGTTGCTACATTCCTAAATTTTCCGAAAAAAAGGGTACTTAATTTTGTACACTGTACTGAAAATTCGCTTTATTCTTATCGGATTTTTATGAACTTTAAAATTTTGTAAAAATCGAAACATGTGATTTATTCTCCGAACGGCGCGGCGGTAGTTTCATAAAATAGAACAAAATAATTGTAAAATTGACATACAAAAGTGCCCATATGTAACCTATATAAATAAATGCATTTTTATTTGATATGATTTACTTAAATAAATAAAATAATTTTTGCGTAAAATCGACATCTTATTTATTTATTTATTTTAATTCAATTATACATTACACTAACAGTATGACACCAAAACGCATAATGTATCAATTTGCATAGATTACAAAATATTATATACTATCTTGGAAGTATAATCCTCTTTCAACATCTTCTTATCTTCAAACCATTCACCATTTTTATCTTCACCTAATAATAAGTAAAAATGGTTTATAAGTATAGCATGTGACCCTACAGTAGACCGGTGGGGCAGCTTTGCCCGACCGTTTTAGGGCAATCATCGCATTACCTGCACGCACATGGGTTGGCCCTCACTCGCTTCACCCACATTCCTCCACCTCCATCATAACCACAATGGCTCCGAGATTTCATGTGTAATTTGTAATGAATGCTTCGCTTCACTTGCATCTAGGAAGCGTTTATTCAAATTTGGTTTAATTACGAGTAACTAATTTGCTTTCGAGCAGGAATTAACTGAGTGAATTACTTTTATTTTGTTACAGTTACAGAAAATGGTTGTAAAATACGCAAACATGCTACATATTATTGGTAAACAAACGGCAGTCTTATCACGTAAAGCAACTTGATTGGAGGAATATAAATAGTTATTTGTTATACAAGAGTGCAAAGTTGCTTTTTTACCGCGTGCTCAGTTTGTATGACCGAGCTAGCGAAGGATTCTAAAATTAAATCACGAGCGTAGCGAGTGATTTATTAATTAGAATCCTGAGCGTTAGCGAGGGAATCAAAAGAGCACAAGGTCAAAAATCTTTGCACTCGAGTGTGACACATAATTTTTCATCCCCCCTCAGCGAGGAAATAACTCAAGGCTAAAAGTTTTTTTTTAATTATTCTCACCATGGATGCGCACAGTGTTGCCAGTGCACTATCTTCAAAAATAACCAGTATTCAATTTTAATTTACGTAGGTACGCTTATAGAGTCCTTTTCACGAAAGAGGTCCCACGGAATTTAGCGGAACTAATTTTTTATTCTATTATTATTGGACTTCATATTTTAAATCATTTTTATTTGTTACATAAAATAAATACCTTTTTGATTTAGAAATTAAATATGAGAAATTATGAGGCGTTAAAAAGTTAAAGGTATTTAAACTTTTAAAATTTGCGATAGTGGCGTCCCGCAAAAAGGTCTCCTTTCGTGAAAAGCACTCTACCTACGTTTTAGTGATTATTTTCTCATTTTCAGTTTATTACAGTGAGAAATCGTTAATAAAAAAGTTACTAAAAAGTAATACTTAGAAAAAATCTTGCTACTAACTAAATAAAGTAATAAAAAATTGGCTTATTCTATTAACTCTGCTAAATTAACTCAACTATTATTTACTATTACAGTACTATATAATTAATTAAAAAAACATTATTGCCTCGAAATGTAACTTATATCTAAACAACTCACGTAAATATAGTTCAAAAGAAACGTAATATGTTACAAAAGTAACTTACTGGCAAGGCTGATGGTGCGTCCAAAGCAAATTAAAAAAAAAAGTTTACTAAAGAGGTTCTTACTCCGAGTTTTTAACAAATTTAAAAAAGGTATACGCTTATTTCGGTACCATAGAGGTGGATGAAAAAGTTTTTTTCATCCCCCCACCTCGGAAAGTGTATTTTTGCGCTTCGATATCTGACTGGAAAAGTCCATATTATCCTCTAGAGAAATTCAAATTTACTTTACCCTCTAGAGACAAAAACATAATTAAACCTATTTACTTCCACCTCTATGGTACCGAAATAAGCGTACAACTTTTTTAAATTTGTTAAAAACTCGGAGTAAGAACCTCTTTAGTAAACTTTTTTTTTAATTTGCTTTGGGCGCACCATCAGCCTTGCCAGTAAGTTACTTTTGTAACATATTACGTTTCTTTTGAACTATATTTACGTTAGTTGTTTAGATATAAGTTACATTTCGAGGCAATAATGTTTTTAATGAATTATATAGTACTGTAATAGTAAATAATAGTTGAGTTAATTTAGCAGAGTTAATAGAATAAGCCAATTTTTTATAACTTTATCTGTAGCAAGATTTTTTCTAAGTATTACTTTTTAGTAACTTTTTTATTAACGATTTCTCACTGTAATAAACTGAAAATGAGAAAATAATCACTAAAACGAATAGGTAGAGTGCTTTTCACGAAAGGAGACCTTTTTGCGGGACGCCACTATTGCACATTTTAAAAGTTTAAATACCTTTAACTTTTTAACGCCTCATAATTTCTCATATTTAATTTCTAAATCAAAAAGGTATTTATTTTATGTAACAAATAAAAATGATTTAAAATATGAAGTCCAATAATAATAGAATAAAAAATTAGTTCCGCTAAATTCCGTGGGACCTCTTTCGTGAAAAGGACTCTATAAGCGTACCTACGTAAATTAAAATTGAATACTGGTTATTTTTGAAGATAGTGCACTGGCAATACTGTGCGCATCCATGGTGAGAATAATTAAAAAAAAACTTTTAGCATTGAATTATTTCCTCGCTGAGGGGGGATGAAAAATTATGTGTCACACTCGAGTGCAAAGATTTTTAACCTTGTGCTCTTTTGATTCCCTCGCTGACGCTCAGGATTCTAATTAATAAATCACTCGCTACGCTCGTGATTTAATTTTAGAATCCTTCGCTAGCTCGGTCATACAAACTGAGCACGCGGTAAAAAAGCAACTTTGCACTCTTGTATAACAAATAACTATTTTTACTTTACTAAAAATGAAGTAAATAAAAATCAATAACTCGACATGTACCTACGTAGATAACATTATTGAGTGGTATAGTTTTAGAACTTTCATTAAATAATTACGATAAATTGAAATAAAGTAAATAAAGTATTTAATTAAACTACACATGAAATGAAAAACGTTTTATTATTTAAAGGTTAATAAACTTTTAAGGCTTTAATGGTAACTATAAACACGTATTAACTTACGCAGAACTTATCTATAACTATGTGTTTTATGTGTTGTTTATGACCTATTTGAATAAACGATAAGTTTTTTTTTTATAAACGAAGTAAGAAGACGAGCAAGACGCTTTTCTGATGATGAGAGATAACGATGGCCATATTCAGTACAGTGCCATCCAGGATTTCAGTATGATGTAAAATTCTTGGTGCACTGCACCAACGCTTCTTACTCAAGAGTCTAAGATGTTCAGACTCTTCAGCCTAGAGATTCCACTAGCTACAGTGCCCTCCTACCAAAGCACAATTACGTTTGCTCCTGGCACTGTTGGAGTATCCGCCTAGTCGACCTCCTGAAAAGGAAGTCTACCATCGGTAAAATTAAGTTTCTTGTATTACACTTATCAGAGCAAATACCGTCTAGACATCAGGTCTAATCCAAATAGCGTGTCTAGTAATAAGGATGTAAGCTATACTAACTACCGCGGCTCGGATCGGATGATATGAAGTGCGAACGATCAACGAACTCTTCCTGAATCCGCTGATTATACGAGTAATTACCCTTTAGATCGCAAGTGGCGGAAATTGTTAAGAATGGTGGGAAAATTGCAAATTTACGTTAATGGGTGAATGCACTTACGTCTGTACGAGGCGACTTTAGTGGCACTGTACATAAATATAAAACAAATACAATAAAGTAATTGTCGAATAAAAGCGTGATCCTTTGTGTAATAACATCTTATATCGCTATTTATAATGTGAATGGTCTTTGATGTGAATAAAAGTACTCGTTTAGCCAAGACTGTATGGACTGTTGATAGAGCGAATATAATATAACTGTCACAACGAGGCTAACATACATATATGATAATGCTTAATTTGCTCCAATACCCTGAGCACTTCAGCCCAGGTGCCCCTGGTAAAGGTGACTTGCTTATTGCCCCAGGCTATGTTATCCAGGTTTGCCCATCACCGGAGACTGAGTTTACTACTTAATGTAGCCAGGTTTACCTAGTGATGAAAATGTCATACAAGCTACTAACTTGACTCCTGGGATAAATGCTGAGCTCATCAAAACATCACATAGCTTTCTCAGGTACCCTTGAAGAAGGTACAGGCTCATCAGCTCATCGGTTCATCAGCTTTTACAACCAGGTTCTGAGCATGACTGGCGTCTGATTCTGCCTACGCACGTTCCCAGCAACGTAGCCAAGTTTTCAGATGATAATATCAAAGGCTACTTACTTTACTCCTAGGATAAACGCTCAACACGTCGGCCCACCACCTCGCCTCTTCCCTGCAGGTTCCTTTCACGAAGGTGACTCGCTCTGGTGCTGTTATAGCCAGGCTGTGAGCATGCCCGGTGACCGAGTCCGCCTCGCTGACCTCCAGCACCGAAGTCATGTCCACGCTGGCTTGCGGGACCGTATCCGGCTGTGGAAAAAATAAATCTTGGTTAATAATAAAATTCTAAATCTTACAATATATAGAAGAGACCGTAAAGACCTACAAGGACATTTTTTATTCTTTACAGTGCAAAAGAATTGTCCTTGGATAAAAGTATTCTGACAGAGTATATAAATCCTAATTATTCAAGAAACATAGTAGAGAAATAATCAAGAAATGATATGTTTTTTCTGTTGAGAGGTAAATGAGATAAAAACAGATTTTCATTTTATTTCTATACTAGTAACCGATACACAAGAAGATGACCCGTCTAACAGACGGTGAGAAGTTACCATCGCCTAATAGACGTCTGCAACACCAGTGGTATTGTCGACGCAGTTGTCATCCAACGCGGAAATAAGAATAAAAGTAAAATATTTTAACGATATTTTAAAAACCCCACGGAAATGTTTATAAGTAATATTCTCATAAATCGTTTATACTCGTAGTTAAACGATTTATCCTACAAGAATATAAATATTCTCAGTTATTAATATGAAGAAGCACAAAATTATCACCTCTATAAATCGTACACCCAAACAAAATTAAAAAGCATCTACTCTGCCAGTTCAATAAGTCTTCCATAAAAATTAAAAGGGCTGCCTACCAGGCGATAATAAATGATATCATTAACAAGTACCAGCTCCCTAGAGTCTCCTAGTGACTAGATATATGCCTATAAGACCTGGATACTTCTCAACGTCGCACTCCCGAGGTAGGGCATCCTTCAGGCTGTCGACTACACTTACTAACGTAACTCATTCTGACGGCAATATATTAATTGATCATTAAGAATGGTAATTAAACAGCTGGAGGGCTGGTTAAGGAAACTTATGTGCGAAGGTAATAAGGATATTTATTTGAGCTGCTATTTAATAGATAAATTTCTCTTTATTGATCACAGAACAAAAAAATGATGATAAATTCTTAACAGTTCCTTGATCTCCAGATAAGAATGAGATACAAAAAGGTGAAATATTATCAAATGAATGAGATATTATTAAATTCAGTGAAAATACCGATATAACAAAAGGAACCTTTTCAATTCAAAGAAAAAGTATACACGTATTCGACTGCAAAATACAGAAAAAAAATTACGAATATGTAATTGATCCAACCGCGACATATTAAACGCTATCAAAAGTACAAAATGCACGCAATAAAACATCCAGTGTGTACAAACTCTTAGCAGTGATTGATAACATCTTGCAGAAGCGGCATATTCCGGCATGCAAATAAAGAATGCAAGGAGCGGCAAGTAACTGACCATTCCATGGTCGCCGACTATCCACGTCACGAGTCACGAGACCTGTCTTCATTATCTCCACTCCAATTATTCAAATCGAGAGACCTTGAGACCTAAACTTGAACCTAGGCCTGTACACCCAACGTATAATTTAGTATTTAGCACTGCATGACCTGATGCTTATCCTAGCGGTACTAAGGACATTAATGCACAGCCGTTGGCTTAAAGGAGACCTGCTACTAAAAATAGCAATAAAAATATTAAGTTTGTATTGCACGACACACAAGAGTCGGTACGTTAAAGTTAATTGAAGGATATTAATTAATAGCCAACAGTTAATACTAACACAGATAGATCCGCTAATGAAGCTAACGAAGTTAATGAAATTCATTGGAAAAGTACAGCACCTGAATAGACAAGGTCTGTGAATTAATTAATAAGGGTCGTGTCTTGGAAACAGCATGTTTGGTCTAATAAAGACCTGAATAACTACCTCATAAAGAAAACTTTCTATCATTATCGCTATGGGTCAAGTGCACATAATATTTTGTGCTATTTTCTTGTTCTTAATTTAATATTATACAATTATTAATTTCTCAAACGTTAAAGTCTTATAACTTGTACCATTAACGTAGCAGCAAATGTCGAAACATTGAACACCAGTTGACGACCATCGCCAGGTACTCGAGACACCGTCATTCGCAAATGAAACGTTTTGCTCGCGTTTATGCAACGGGACACCGACCATGTAATACCACCTTTATGGGTGCTTTCATCGGAGTAAGGCTCTACTTATGGGCTATTGTTTCAAAACTGGCATATATTGAAGTGGCAGGTTGATGTTTTGCTATTTGAATGAGGAAAAGAACAGGATCGGAAACGGAACCTTGGGGAACGCTTCATAAATTTTGTCAAAAACTAACGACATTTTGCGTAATTTACGATGAGTTTTCTTGTTACAGTAAATACGAGAAAAAAACATAAATATTAATGCAGTAACGAAAAGCGTATTAGGCTTGAAATAATAAAAGCGCCTCGCTCCAATGCCATAACGTTATCTCAAAGCTCATGAGTATTATAATTTATTTGACTACTCATTGTTCTCTTATCAATGAGACAAATATAGAGCATATCCTATCTATAAATAATGAATATCAGTTGATTAATGTCCTGCCCAATGACAACAACAGCACGAACGGTTTGATTTATAATATAACTTTCGCCGTATCCCCAAATGGTCTAATTTGACGTGCGGCCGGTGCGCACGCGCAATCTCGATACACGGCAGATTGCGCAACCGTTCCCAGGGTAATGGCTACATGGCAACACCGTTTTGGACAATCGGGATCTAAAATAGATGAGCTATGAATGGGACGAATTCCTAACAGTTGTGTTAAAGAATTTAGGGCTGTGTAAAATTTTTATGCCGAATATAAAGTTACAATATTTCCAATTTAAAATGCACGGTAAACTTATCTTCGACCTGTAATAACCGTATAAGTTTGAATGTCATGCGCAATAAAAATGTATGAGCATCGAAATGGTTTCTATAGGTAAAGACTCGTCCATGTCTGTTTTTAGATTTTCTTGTAGCGATCGTAATCCTAATTTTAAAATCAGCAATATGTAATGAGGTCAATTCAAGAAGATAGTTCCGCGTTTCAAGGAGCTTTCTATAGTCAACAAGTTTGTAGTCGCCAGCCCTTTTGAATGGGTCAACAAATCAGATTCTCCCGTTGCGTTGTAGAGTGTAGATGTAAGAAGCCTCTGATACCTTAACCGGTCCGGTACCTTTCATTGTTTATCCAACGGCACTGTCAACTGCTAAATTAAATATGCTAAAGCTATTTATAACTGCTTGTTTTGTGCAACCGTTATCGTTATTGGACGTTATGTTTTAACTTATTATTTCATTTGTTTCTAAAAGAGGTTCTTATTTGTCGCTACCAGTGAGATGTTTATACGACGTCTTGTTTTGATCTGCGATAGCTATAATATGTTTACGATCTGTTTTAACAAACCATTCGGAATTATTCAATCTACACAAACAAACTGTACAATTTATAATATGAGAGTGATTTCAATAAAACTGTATAACCGGAATCTAATATTACCAATACCGCCTTCGTTTCAATTGTTGAAACGGCAAGTAATGTAGCCCTTAATGAATACAATCCAACTTTCCAAGAAGATCCCGGAAATGGGTGCAGTCGTGATGTCATAAATCTCATGGCAGAGTACAAAACAATTAGCCTTGCACCTTAACGGGTCCTGGCCAGTTTACGTTGAGCTGTGAAGCTCTGTACACAGTGTCAGATTGAGGAAGCCGATGAGGGAGGCGGGAGGTCTGAGGAGGTGGTCGCTGCGGTTGGCACATTAGAGATTTGTCACGGTGAGCGGCGCGGGCGCACCGTTCGCCGCGTGATTAGGCGAGAGTATCGGGGCCAACACGTCCTATTGGATATTTATTGGATTCTAATGCGGTACTTTTAACGCTAGTTCGAAGCCAGTCAGTAAAACAACGAGTTCCGCGGATATATTTAGTCATGCTTTCCCGTATGGTTTCCAATCAGCTTCGAGAATATTAAGGCTGGCGGCCATAAAATCCGTCGATATAAGTGCTCAACGGGTTGCGGAGAAGTAGTCAATAACAAGTTTATTGACATCTTCCTGTTTAGATAAAATTATCGCCGATATTCAAGATCTGCATTACCATAGACCACGGGGGAACCTGATTAGTGCATAAATGAAGGCTGCAGCGTGTCTTGGCACCGTTATAGACAGTTAAGAGTCGTCACGCCCACGAGGCTTGATCCGAGGAGTTATGGACCGCACGCGAGGGACACCTTGTCTTCAAGGTTGAAGGGATTAGAGTGGTACTGAGCCAGACCTTACTGGGAAATCGATTTGTCGTATTAATTTGATTTATTCGAGAAATCAGTGGAAGGTACGGTTGAGATTTCGGGAACCCGTTCCAAAAAGGTGTTTTGAGTCAGGAATATGGTAAAATATGGATTACTAGGACAAGCTTATTATAATAAACTAGTTAGAATATGTAGACAAGTTCCACCATTCACCATATACGCCTTTATCGCTAATAGTTCTACATATAAGGCAGGTTTCAAAGTGCATGTTTGTTCCCGTTAAAATCATGGAAATAATTACCATGGGCCTATAACTCGAAGGTTACCATCAAAGTTAACGAGCATGTTCACCGATTGACACGGGTCCCTATAATTGGGTCGGTTACCCCATTTGCAGGGTAATCCATTAGACTGGCAGCATTGGCAGCCCGCGTCCGTTCTCTTCTGTGTTAATAAGAGATTGCGGTGTCGCCAGTGTCACTGGCTTGAGCGATTTGCCCACGCGCTGCTTAGGGTTGCTAATATAAGATGAAATGTATTAGAAAATACCATATTTTTGTCTCAGTATGATTAAGCACAGTAAATGTAGAGCTATTTTTGTTTATGAAAATATGATGACTTCTTATCAAGAATATTGGAATAATATTTGTTCTAGATAAAAGTATCGTCCTTACCTTAATTAGTTGTAGATTTGTTTAAGGGACCAGCTTCAATTTGTCCGTATATAAACGCGAACAGTGTCAAATTCTTAAACAATACCAAACGTGAAAAGCAATTTTTTATAAGAATTTGACACAGCTCGTGTAACGAAGTATGAAGCACGAAGTGGAGCACACAGCACAAGGGTATTTTTTATTAATACAAATTACAAGCCACGAGAGCCGCATGCACTTTTTGTCAAAACTATTTTTATTTTAATATCTTACTCTAAGCTTAGTGTTGGGAAAGCATTAAGCTTAGAGTAAGATTGGGAGCGCAAGGGTTAGATTGGCAACCCTATCAAGAGGCGTGGCTGTGGCAATCTTTATGTAGGGCGCATCATCGCAAATCCGCTCTGTTTACGATACCACTTCCTATTGGCTATTACTCTATACTTTGTCTGAGGCACTTTACAAATACCGTAACAGGCACATAGTGCTTCATAAAACAGGAATAGCGATAACAAGAGTTAGCTACCCCTTTTAAGACTATATACCTATGTATGTACTATTTAGTATTATGTGTACTTACGCGTGATTTCACGTGAAACGATAAGTTTTATAAATAAAATATAAATAAAATTAATTTTTAACTTTATAGCTACCTATTTATTTTATAAACAAATGTAAGGTACATAAAGGTTAACTTCTATCAAATCTTCACTATCCAGAGCTGATTAATGTCATTCTAAGTGCCAGTCTTAACCAGTCCTAGTGTCTAAGTAGATAGTGATAAAGGTAACAACAATTGCCGCCCTCGGTTGAGACAACAGAGGGCGGCAATAATACATTAAATCTACTTTATCAAAATATAAATCGCTTCTCTGGCAAAATAAATGATATTGAGCTGTTATTAGATAAATTTAATTATGACATATTATGTTTTTGTGAAACTTGGTTGAAAAGCGACAAAATGGCATTTAATGTAAATAATTTTCAAGTAGCTAGTACGTTCAACAGAACATCCGCCGAGGGAGGTGGTTCCATTATACTGTTAAAAAAATGTATTAAATATAAAGAACGAACTGACATTGTCGGCTGTTCTGTCGAACGCACTTGCGAGGTGGCTTGTGTTGAGGTTGGAAGGCACATACTACTATGTGTGTACAGACCGCCAAGCTCAAATTTCTCGGCATTTTTATCTGCAATGGAAACTATACTTAATAAAATATCAAGGAGCAATAAATCGATAATTGTCTGCGGTGACTTTAACACTGATATATTGGTAGAATCCTCAGATAAAATGAATTTAGTTAGCCTCTTCAATTCCTTTGGTATGAAATACTTATTCTGTGAGCCTACAAGAGTAGCCGGCAATTCCTCGACCTGTATCGATAATATTTTTACTAACTGTGAATGTAATAACTTAACGTTAACATCAGGTATTAGGTCCGATCATAGAGCACTCTCATTAGGATTTGAAACCAATCATACTAAAAGTAAGACTGTTATTGAGCATAGGCCGCTCACTAAGTATAGATTAGAAAAACTAAATACCAGCGTAGAGGTAAACCTAGCAAATACTAACCTCACCGCGGAGGACCCTAATATTAATTACGAAACCATGTTCTCAGTAATAAGTAAAGAATTCAAGGAGATATGTCCTAAGAGGAAATTACAGGGTAATGGTAAACTAGAGTTTGCCGACTGGGCCACAAAGGGAATAAGAAAAAGCCGAGATAATATGTACCAATTGTACAGCGATAAAGCCCATAATAATTCAGAGTCCTTTGTAGAATATGTTAGATGTTACTCAAAGACTTTCAAAGCCGTCTGCATCCAAGCTAAAGCCTTGATGATTAGAGATAGAATAAGCAAATCAACCAATAAAGTTAAGGCAGTTTGGAATACCATTAATAGAGAGACGGGTAAAAGTAAAACTAAGGATACAGAATATAAATTATTACAAAATAATCAATTAATATCAAGTTCTGAAGAAATTGCAAATATCTTTGCGGACTTCTTTTCTAACATCGCGTTAAATTCAACTAAGTCACTTGACTCTTCTCCCGACTTAGCAGTAACTTATCTAAAGGAAAATTTTAAACATGATATACCTGACTTTTCCTTTACACATGTATCGGCAAATTATGTTAGAAAAACGTATAAAAGCCTAAATGTAAAAGCCACTGAAGACCTCTGGGGCCTATCGGTTAAATTGGTAGAGTCGCTTATAGACACCCTTGCTCCTTACTTATCGGAATTGTTTAATTTGTGTATAGATAAAGGCACATTTCCGGACCTGATGAAAGTTAGCAAAGTCACCCCAATCTTTAAATCGGGATGCAAAACTGATCCCTCTAACTATAGGCCGATCTCGGTACTTCCTGTCTTGAGCAAAGTCTTTGAAAAAATGATGCTGCACCAACTGCTGTCTCACTTCAATCAATACAAAATATTACATAAAAGTCAGTATGGTTTCACCAAGAGTAGATCTACGACAGATGCAGGTAGTCACCTTATGACTCTGATCCTTCAGGCTTGGGAGAGTTCACAGGATGCTATTGGCGTATTCTGTGACCTTTCCAAAGCTTTTGATTGTGTGGATCATAGCACACTGCTGAGGAAGTTGGAGGTATACGGAATTCAGGGAAATGCCTTGAACTTGGTGGAATCTTACTTGTCAGACAGACAGCAGAAAGTGGATATTGGCGGTGTCATTTCATCAAGCCATCCTGTTAGAATAGGAGTGCCACAGGGGTCAATCCTTGGTCCATTCTTGTTTCTGGCATATATAAATGATCTCCCTTACATGGTTAAAGACCTAGCAGACATCGTTTTATTTGCCGATGATACCTCGCTAACATTTAAAGTGGATAGGAAAGATAGTGAGCTTATACATGTAAATAACGCGTTAATAGTAATATCTAAATGGTTTGCAGCTAACAATCTGTTATTGAATGCGAAAAAGACTAAATGTCTGAAATTTTCATTACCTAACGTTAGGTACATAGAATCTAATATAGTTCTTGACGGTGAAATACTAAAGCTTGACAATGCAACTTTGTTCCTTGGCATGAATATAGATTCTAAGCTACAATGGGGTAATCATATTAATGTATTGTCAGGGAAATTGAGCTCTGCAGCATATGCGGTGTATAAAATCAGGCAACTATCAGATGTAGCTACAGCGAGATTAGTTTACTTTGCATATTTCCATAGTTTAATGTCATACGGTATCTTACTGTGGGGGTCAGCAGCAGATATTGAGACTATTTTCATACTGCAAAAGCGTGCAATTCGTGCCATCTATGAGATGCGCCCAAGAGACTCTTTAAAGGAGCTCTTTAAAGAGATAAATATACTGACCCTACCATCTTTGTACATTTACGAAAATATTATGTATGTCAGAAAAAATTTAGATAAATTCAAGTTAAATAGTGACACTCATAGCTTTAATACTAGAAATAAGAATAAGTTAGCTGTACCTCGATTCAGATTGTCCAAAACGAGCCATAAATCATTTTTAGGGAATTGTGTACGTTTTTATAATAAAATCCCTGATGAAATAACGGGGCTCACAGAAGGTAAATTCAAAAGCCGTGTTAAAAACATATTACAAAAGAAAGCCTATTATAAAATTAGCCAATACATAGAAGACAAAGATGCCTGGAAACCTCTGCAACCACCTGTAAATAAATTATGTAACCAAGATAATAATTGTAAACACATATTTAAAAAAAGCAATCCCTATGAGTTTCTTGCTCATTCTTCTCATAGAGGTGCCTTGCGAATGAGCGGTAGAATATTAAAATAAAATGTAAAATTGACTTGCAAAAGTGCTCCATTGTAGCCTATTTGAATAAATGAATTTTGAGTTTGAGTTTAACAAAATAATTAATTAAATTGCTGAATAAGGACGATCTTTTGCTCATCTAGCAATAATTTAATCATCAACCTTCGCGGAGTCGCCGCAACATGGTGACGTCATCGACTCTGTGACGACTCTCATCACCCGCTCGAAAATCTCGATCACCCAAGGTATGGGGGGGACCTTAGTAAATATGTTATATTATTAGTTCCTAACTAAATAATATACCTCTAGTTTCCTGATCGAAGATGAAGTGGAACGCTGCAATGCGTTCCACTTAAGAATCGGTGGCGTTTCCTCGTGTAAAATAATTTACGCATTCCATAGAATAATTTACGTGTTCCCCGACAAGTGTATTTGTGAAAATTACTGCTTGCAAATGCGATCGGTTTACTAGATTTTACTAGAAAGTGAAGTTATGTGCCCACGGTCGGAAATGGCATGTTTAAAGATATTTAAATTGTAACTTAATAAGCAAACGGCTTGTATACATACGTTGCTTAACCCGCGTAAATCCTGATGGGGAAAACGGGATACCTAATGTACAGGCCGTGTGTTATTCCAGGGTCTTAGCTGGTGAATTTCAGCTCAATCCTTTCAGTTTTGCGTGAAAGAGCAACAAATATACATACTCATCACTCACATACTTATGTATACTCTACAATCATTGTTTTTATCGCACCAACAACCCATGTTAAAATATCAATATTCTCCTCTCCAAAAGATCCGAATGACCGCCAATTATAACACTCTGATAATTATTATTGTTTTAGTTTTTTCTATATTTCTCTGTTTCAATTCTTTCAATAAAGTGTTATCTTATATAGTCATCTACCTTCATAATATTAGTAGGATTGGAAAACTAGTGTAAAGCTACCTCGTGATCCAGATTGACCCATCAGGTGGTAATATAGTGATGTAGTGGAATAGAGGCTGAAAAGTCGCGCCGCGTCGTGCCGGTGGCACTGAAATTATTGATAACTGTAGTTTATCCACTATCCACCTGTGACTGCATTATATATTGCTGCTTGCCGAGTGGTGTGGCCCATAAGCGGGAGCGGGAAGAATAGGTGGAGTATTATTGCTTATTTCTCTGCAGACCGAAATTATTGATAACTGAAGATTATATCCACTGCCTGTGACGGAATGCATCTATTGCTGCGTGGTATAAGTCTTAAGCGGGAGCGGGAAGTGTAAGTGGAATTTGTTACTTATTTCTTTACGCTTTATCTCAATTCATACACTTACTTTTTTGGTGACGAGAGATGCAACTAAGTACTACCTATTAATAGAAAGTAGTTATAGTAGTAAGCTATTAGTTTAATGTGTCTTGAATATTGTAAAATACTAATATATTATTATGTAAAAAATAATGAATCTTATTTCGTATTCGGCTGACGTATTTTTCATATAAAGCAACATTATTAACAGACAACCTTACATACACATTTTCTTTAGAATGTATGAAATAATATATTCATACATTCTAATATTAAATCTAATATTTTCTTCTAATATTAAAAAAATTAAAGCAATTCCTCATCAATTACTTCATACAGTATCTGAATTTCCTTTCTTGAATAATACACACTTCCATAAAATCTGTGATATCAAAACTAGAAAGTGTTTGGAAACATGGATAATTTCGTCTTCTATCGGCTAGTAACATAGAATAGATAATATCGGAGACGTGTATCAGGCTATCGGACCTGCGGCTTTGTTTGCATTACAGCTATATAGCCGCAATGATACGATGGTTTTTGTGTGGAATAGCGGATACAAGCAGCGCCGCGGGGCCTCCACCCGCGGTTACATTTCACTCCACTTTACTGCCCCACAGCCTCTATTTCCCTAATTTGGTCTTTATTTGTGATCTCAGATAGGATAACGGTAACTGCACACCGAACCGAATAATTTTCCAACTGTCACGGTTTAAAATACGTCCGATAATATCTGTCTCAGTGTTGGGAAACTACGAGACAACGGTGATTTCCGGGACTCGAAACTGTTCCGTCAAACATCGATATCGATTGTTTATTATAGTGTATCGATTGCTCTATCGATAACACTAAATCGATTATGTATTTCTAAATAAACGACACGAAAAGAACGCAACAAATGACCACAATAAACCACGTTACGAATAAATAAACAATCGAAACGTAACGGAACGACCGATACGCGTTAATCATTCACTTAGATATCTATCTCTGTAATCGATTCGTATAAGAATTGATTAAATTCGATTTTTAATCAATTCTTATTAAATATGAGCGTTAATTAAGGCCCGGCGGACAGTTTGATTTATTTATTGACATTTTTTGCCGATGTCTTTGCGATACGAATAATTTAAGTGAAAGTGTCTGACATAATGTTTGTCGATAAATATTGTGTCTCTTTTTAATTTTTTCATAATGGCCACAGCAGTTAATGTTGCTTTCTTATTTTACTGTCTCGTATATTACGACTGCAGACAGACTGCGTTCTAGTGATTAGAATGTAGTGAAAAACTGTAGGATAGCGATATTTTAGAGAAGATTTAGTCAGTCATATATAGCCTATAGCTGCTCAAAATTTCTCAAAAACATAGACACTCCTCACATAGTAAATAAAATCATATACAATAGACACAAAGTATAAAATTAAATTTCTTAATGCAATCGAAAAGTCTCCAAGAATGTAGACCGCGTTTGTTTTATTCAAGGTGTAATAAAATTAAAACACGCATAAAAATTGTGTCTCATTATTCGTAGGCTGATTGCTTATTGTATTTTAATGGGGCGAAATTACAATGCACGCTCTGTAAGGGCCGCGCCACACTTGACACAATGAAATTATGTCACACGTACATTCTTCATATAATTGTTTTTTGTTCCATTTCCTCTTGGTGACAGTTCAAACGTGTTTATATTTTTGAATACCGTTTGCTTTGATGTAGAGCGACTTATTTTTTTTCTTTTATTATGATAACAATTTACTCATCCTTTAATACTTATAGCAACTTTCATGCGTAAAAGTTACCAATATTATAAATGCCGATCTGACAAAAGAAATTTTACAAAATAAATAATTGTTCTATTTTACACGCAATTATTAATCATCAGAATTAAAATTGTTCTTGTTATTAGGTAAGTCGAATTTTTTAGCTACCTATCTAAAAATTCTTATTTAGTAATAATTAGAATCAAATACTGGGAAGTATTTGAAGGGAAGTAAATCTATGTCGTATTTTAGTAATATTTACTCTATATAAAATATTACAATTTATATATCTGCATTCCATTTCCCATGGTGCAACCGATGACGTAGTATCCGGTGTGGTGATCACAGCCACAATAGGCATTGTCTGTGACAGCGCCACTTCCGGTTCCTGCTGCGCCCGCGCATCCGAGAGATCCAATCTCGAATGTAACGAGCGACAGATTAGCTGATTGCACACTAATCATAATTCGTTGGTTGTTAGGTTGTTTGGTTGATCTGGAAACTGATTTTAATAGGTACTTTCATATATCCAAATTTATTATTCGTATAAACTTCTAGAGATACACAGACTAAACGTTTTGCACATTGGATTTAATTAGACGTATTTTACGTATGGTGCATAAAACGTTAAAAGACTTTAATAGATTCCTATAAGTGCAAGTATTAAACAGAGAAAAGTAGTAATGTTATAAATTATAAATAGGAACCAGTATACATACCTATTATATGCAAAGTAATTATATTTATTTTAATTGAATCTTTACAGAGTGACATTTAAATAAATCGATATGTGCGCAATTCTATTTGCTATTATTTAATACCGCAAAGCCTTAATAAGTAGCTTTTTCATCGTTTATTAGCTTTTTACCTGCAATTTTAATATTTAACGGAATCCAAGCTGCGGTTTGCAATTTTATCTATTGAAGTTAATAGTTTTTCTATGGTAATCTGTATTGGCTTAGGGGTATTAGATGATTAGGGTTTAGAGATCAGGTTATACCATAAGCGGATTATGGGGTATTTACTGATCAGTTTTCTTAGAAGTATTTAAATGTTGGTTATATGAACTTACTGCAAATATGGACTAGAATCAAGTACCTATATAATGCAATAGCTTTACATACTCGTGTGTTATAAGTTTATAGGTACAGATATATACTATAGTAACATTTTTTTATACAACGAAGTAAGAAGACGAGCAAGACGCTCTCCTGATTGTAAGAAATAACGCTGTCCATAATAAAGTAAAGTACCCAGGTTTTACATAAGTAAAATTCTGGGTGCACTGCGCCAACGCTTCTCTTCTTCTCTACTTTCTTTTGTCTTTTCTTTGATACTTCTTCTCTTTTTCTTTCTCTTCTCTCTAGTCTTTTTTTTGATACGAAAATTCTACTTTGTCACGCTTTTCCCACTTAGACAACTAATAATAAATGTTCACGTTGTAATATAGGTATGTATATAATGGACAAAAACTCATCAACTCACAATCAAAAACTCACTGAATACGAAGAGCAACTCTGCTTATTGTACTAGTAGGTTAAGGGAATAATTACGACTAAAATTATATCTCATATTCAAATAGGCCTTTAAATTAAAAACGAAATATTATATGTCTATTAATATGACTTTATATGTGTGTATGTGTGTGAATTTAACTGTAATTTGATAAGTTTATAAACACAATAATGTTAGTTAATTAAGAACAATAATGTTAGTTAATTAAGAAGTGATTGCGACACCTTCAGGTCAAACCCATAAAGTTAAATTAACGCAAATAATACGACGGCATTTTAATTTTTAAAATGTCCGATTTGCATAAAGAACGCGGAGGCGGCAAACAACGAAAACTTTATAATTATGACAGGCTCCAATAAAGCGTGAATTATAAATTAAATGAATTAAATACATGCTCCCTGGAGCGTGAAGTGTGTGGCATACTTTCGTTTTTATTTAGTCCAGAACTTTCTTCGTGTGTTCGGCCCTTTATTCCAGATTGGTAGCGAAACGACTCATGCGCAGAGTCAACTACACTCTGATCTGACATTCAGACCGGAAAAAGTGGCGCGTGCTGGTCTAAGTCTTGAACCATTTACATATTTTTCACGATGTGTGTTTGTTACTTTTTCACGCCTAAACGAGTGGGCCGATTGAGCTGGAATCTGGTATAGAGATAGCGTAGACCCTGGAATAACACATAGGCTACAGTACAGCGGGTAAAACTGCTGGGCGCAACTAAGTCTTTAATAACATAGAGTAATTTAAAATCGCTATTTCACATAAACTTGGACCACACCCTATTTGATACGAGTGTGAAAATTAACCTAAAATATCGATACAGACAGATATAAACACCACTAGTTATTATTCACTATCAGGTAAAGTAACTATTTAAGTCCGAAGATATGGCGACCTTTAAACATTCGTTTGTTACTTGTAATCATAGAGGACTCAACCATAAGAGCGCGCATTACCGGAGGTGTGCTGTAACCGACGATATGCCTTGACGCTGCATATCACACGTCAGATGGCTTTGAACGAGCCAATCAAAACTAGCCGTCTTTGTAAATGTCTTTGAACCAGAGTTTTGTAGTGGAGAGATAGATTAATTAAATATATATGACCTAGATTTAAGTTGGTATAAATCCACCTTTGAAGAGAACACTCGTGTTTGTAATCGCGACAATACATGGCGACCCTACCAGCATTCGAACCTGAAATCTATCTTAAGTTTCTACCATGACTGAGCCAATCAAAATTGGCCAACTGTCCCCTCATCCCGCATTATTTTGGTGATTAAGTTTTTCATACAGCAAATCACAAAAGCGGGGTCTGGTTTAGTCTGTTCTTGTAATCTACACTTAGTGCTTCAAGTAAAGGAGTAAAGGCTATTGGAATAAACTTGATGGAGGCACTAGGCCACACATGAAAGATAACCTATCGCTGTAAAATGGTTGACAAATGTGAGTTAAATGTATTATATATTTTTATTTTTTTACTGTAGCTACAGAATACTAAATGGAAGTAGAGTGCACATAGTCAAGAGGGAAGGCCAGCAGCAAGTTTTCATACTAAACGTATTTTATCCTGTTCCCTTCCTAGGTAAGAGCTTTTTCATGTCAAGTCGAATGGTTGATTATAAGTTTCTCATAATCATTTTTACTATAAAGCTTTTTGACCATAGGCCGTTACGAGTTACCTAATTTATACTGGTGAATAACCAAAATAGACTTAAGACTTCACCAGCATTCGAATAACAATGAAATAGTGGCCTATGCACAGCTGGAGGCATTTGAAGGCTGATCAAGATGACGTTAGGTTCGACAAAAACTTTATTAAGTTAAGAAGCCTAATTAACTGGCATTAAGACCGCCAATTGGTAAACCTTAAGTGTTAAGCTGTAAGTTTTTTCTGTGTAGTATCAATAAAGTGTTATATGCTCTTTTATCTTTATCTAATATTATCGATAAGACAGTCATTACTCGTATGAATCTTAGAAGAGATTTCCCACAAATCGGCACAGTTTATCGGTTGGGCAAGCCGCGGAAGCGTACAAGCAAAGTATAGACATAGGCACAGGTGAGGTGGGTGCGCCCGTAGCGACCGGCGGTGCATCGCAGCGGTTGCACAACCCTGCATTCCATGGCTTATACTGAAGGCAACGCGCATGGATCGCAATGTATTGCCTTATTGCACACACGGGCTAATGAAGAAATTTCAGATCTGGTGACAAAGTGAAGCACTTATAGTAAGCCCACCCGCTGGTGTGTGTGACACGCTCATCCAAATACACTAAAGCTGGCGCTAAACTTTAAAAAATTGGTCATGCACATGCACATATCTAAGTATTAATAGATCAGTCCCGCTTGGTCCCAAATTATACGAATTGTGCAATTTCAACATTAAAATATATTATATACAAGATATTGCGTCAAATAGAGCACTGTGCCGGCTATAACAAAACTTACGCGCCCTATCGAGATGTGCGATAGTTAATACATATTATGTGCGTAGAAGACAAATATAGATAGTAAATATAAAAAGTTAGATTTGTCCGCAAAGAGACAAAGTGTGCATGTGTAGATCTGGTGGACTTACTACGGGTGCCTCATATTTGTAAGCCCCATCCAGAGCCTACCCCCCTGTCCATTTATATCTCCCACAGTGCACTGCACTTTTCCACACAGGAAGGCAATTTTTAAAATAATCCGATTTAATACGGATGTCGTCCGCCTAAAGTCAAATTACAATAATTATTATAAATACTTGAAGCTGTTAAATCGCATTATCTTTGACATCCAGTAACCTGCACGGTCAGTCATTGAAGATATTATATAATATTAATATTGAAGGAAATAACTGATAGGTACAGAAGCATTTTCCTTACAGACAAAATATCAAATAAGATAATAGAGTTAAAAAATAAATAATTATTTTAATCGGAAATAATAAGATAGATCTTTTATCTTATTATTTCCGATTAAAATTAAGATAGAATATAATTTAGAATTTTATTTTAAACTGAATCTGGTATGTAACTAAGACAATGGAATAAGGCCGTTTACACCCATCACACGTCAGTATATTAAAAATCTATTAATAATAATTAGATACCTACATAAAAATTAATTTATGAAATATACATTAATTACAGTTTTGCTTACATTTTTGGCATAAAAATGTTAAGAGACTAACAGGGTAAGCAACCCAGTAAATGGCCCACTATATTATTAATCTCTAGTGGTATTTCAGCTGTGATATCAGATACTAGATTAATGAAAAGGAAACCACAGATGCCACAAGAATGTTCTTAACACAGACACTACAAATGTTTGCAAGTATAGTATGACATGTAATTAATAAATTTAGTAATTATGAAAACAATTATACACGAATTTTAAAGTTTTTTCACATCGTTTTTCACGTCTTCTGAAAAGAGCAGCGTCTAAAGAAAGATATTTGTTATATGTTTAATGTTTACACCTAAACGGCTGAACCGATTGAGATTACATTTGGTACCTCAATAGCATGAAGACGAGCCTTCGTAGGTTAATAATTTTAAAACACCGCTTGCCTATGAAATTGATATACCAGTGCCTATAAATAATTTAAATAACTATTGTTAAGTTTTGAGCGATTATTTCTCGCAATTCGCTTTTACAGCGCTATTATGTCAAAGGAATCGCGACAAATAATCGTATATTATGCGTTTACGCTCTAAACTTGCTTGAATAAATAGCAGGACAAAACATTTTATATCGTTGTTATATTTACTCCAATGATTGGTTAACTAGTATTTCAACTCATAGTGGTACAGTAGTTGCATTTGAACGTTATGCAAAATGTACATAATTGTTCACGAAGTGCTTTAATGATTGTCGATGAGAGCTTCATTATCTACGTGGGAGAACCGACTGCCGATAGTGAGCTCACTGAGTGAATATTGGAATCATAAATTTAGTTTAATCTATGCAAGATCTTAATCTAAATGATTGTGATTGTGATATATTTACAAATGTAAAAGAGCATTATATATACATAGTCTGGTGGACAGACAGACGGACGGACTCCAAAGTCTTAGAAATAGGGTCCAGGTTTTACCCTAAAAATAACAATATTACAATGGTCCTTCACATAGACGGTAACGGTTTGTTTAGATGACAAGTGTAAATTAAAAATGGTTTATAAGTACTTATATATTTTGAACCAGTACGAAGGCGGTGCGGTTCGCCAGTCAGATATTCAATAACGCCTAACAGTACTAAATCAATGCATAAACAGTACTAATCTTGAACATTTTATAGCTTTAGCACCTCATAATAACTGAAAGACTTGACTTACAATCTATTGGTACCTCTTCCAGAAATACCGGCATTGGATTATAGACTAATCTGAAAATCACTAAGCCGATAAAAATATTCCCAGAGACTTAGTTCGGTGATCGGTGATTAAAAAAAGACGCTTTTAAATATGTCTTTAGTTCAGAAATTAATGTTTTGTTAAGAATCCATTTTTATTTTCTCAGCTAGTGATCTAAAAATGTTTTGGAGATAGAGCAACTAGCACTGAAATACTTGCAGTTATCTGGAAACTGGGTTTTATAAATACTAAATATATAAAAGGAAAAAGTGACTGACTGATTTATCAACGCACAGCCCAAGCCGCTAAACGGATTGGGTTCAAATTTGCAATACATCTAGTTTTAATGACGTAGACCTCTAAGAAAAAATTTGGCCACGCGGGCAAAGCCGCGAGCATAAGCTAGTCAAACTTTTCAGCTGCTTTTAACTTTTTGTCTGCAAAGGTTTTTTTAAGTTAAAAGTTATTCTCTTTAAATACTAAAGTTATCATCTCAGACATAATTTGAACATGAGAGTAAATGACAAGTATCACTTATCCCGGCAGTGATTAAACCCCCACATTACCATATAATTGATAGGGAAAGGCCGGTGTAGTTCCGGCGAATGACCGTAGGGACTCCGATCCCGTTAGACTGGTCTATTATTCTATGCCGGAACACATTATTATCCACACGCTATCATTTCACTGAACTAATCAACCGTGGTGGTGGTCCAGGCTCCAGACTTCAGATAGAAAGATACATAACATTTTATAACTATATTTTACCTATATTGTCCTTATGCTAGGCAAAGCCTTTCCCCAAATCTCTCCATTCTTTTCGATCTAGCGCCGTGTCTTGATACGTGATCAACACTTTATTAAACACGAAAAATACTTAAATACGATATTACCAATATTAATCTTAGCGTTACAATTATATTGGCGATCTCGTCGCTATAATAACGAACAAACAACCGTAAAGGGAGAGGAGAATATTGATATTCATATAGACATTCTTTGTTTAGTTTTAAGACATGTATTCTTTTAACTTCGCAACAGATAGCAAATATCAGGTCACCAGTCGTACCAGTGACTTGTATGGTGTTTCTAATCCAATATAAAAAGTAAGGCTTCATTCGCAAGACGATTTACAATTACGTAAGTTTACAGTTTCGGATTATCTAACCAGAGGTGTACCTGTTTTTGAGAGGTCACAAGTTCAGATGCTCACCTCCTGCAGAGGTTATCTTCAATAAAGTTATCGTAGGAAGATCTTTACACCATTGAACGTGGACAACAGTAAAACTTTATTGAGTCATTATCAGAGCTCGCTTCAAATGAAAATTCTCGGAATGTTTTATAAATCGTGCGTTGTAAAACATTGCGACAAGCTTGCTTTATTTCTTCCTCAATCAGTGGTTCTGCTCATTCTATATTTACATTTGAATAAGTTAATGTTAAATAAAGCTCGGTTTCCGTCGCGTTCGGTTCAAACTGTTTAACTATTCCACTGATATTAACATTAACATATTTGTGTTGCAAACGCGAAGCTATTTCGGTTGGTGTCGCCGCTACAATGTTGACTTCGTTTACGGCACTCCGTTTAGATGTTGGAAATATTTTGGATTCTCAAAATGAGATGGAAGATTATTTCGCTTCTGGCGAGCCTATAAAATTTTATGTCTTCAGTAATTTTAAAGCTTGTTTTTGAAATGTTATGATTGAGCAAACGACTTTTATTTCAATTAACTCGGGTCGTAAAAAATATGTGTATAACTTTCTCAGATTGTCTGTTTTCTGAGAAAACTAATCATAATTAGGTCCTAATGCGAACATAAATGTAGTCGCTAGCGTCTCGTCGGTATCGAGAGCCGTGCCAGCCACACCTACGACATGTTTTACATCGCATCGGTTCCGCGTTTCATTAACTCTCACATTAATATGATTAGTGTTTGCATATGCATGGACAGGTCTCAGGTGGGCTTGCTTCTATGTAGGTGTTACACTACATGCGATGCTTGACTTGCGATTTCTCGTATATATTTGCAACGTTAAAAGAGAGTAACTTATAACTAAATCGTATATATCAACATGAAAGGCAACAATTCAAACAAACAAAACGGCTATACAATTAACTGTTTTATTGATTGCCCGTTGATATGCAAGCAGTTAAACGCGAATTTCTAATAAATTCTAACGCGGAACAAACACTAAAATCAATATATAATTAAATTAATATCCAGAAAACAGCAATAAACATAGAATGGCCATTAATTATTCAACTTTCCCTTCAAAGCGACGTTTACGACCTCCCTTCTATTTTAGTTGCGCGATGCATTGCAAATCTTCAATAGCCATGCACATGGTAACGAGGTGCGAACTGGCGAGCTCGGGAATACATTACTCAGAGGTCTCGAGGGTCCCTTTACCCTTTCCCCTAGAATGTTCTACATCTAGGTTATCTACGGACTTAGCCGTACCAGATACGGCTGATTTGTTTATCGCCTGTAACTTGTCTTTGGAAAGTAGCCCTTGATTGGCAGACAAGCGTCGCACTACTCACGCCGTCAAAGTTATTTCAATGCAAATGCCCGTGGCTCGGTCACTTTTATATCGCATTCCGTTTTGAGCGTAAAAGGCTCGACGAAATACCGTATAAGTGTAAGATGACCGGTGAAAGCCATCCTAGTCTTCCCGTGTTCATTGTTCCTGTACATCGAGTTTTTTGTCTCGTTCTCTCGACTCGTACGCCTACTATGGTGCGTATTAAAATTCATGTACGCACGCTTTGCAACGACGCCAATTATTATGAATATTTATGACCGCTGGAAAAATAAAGATTTGATACTGATAAACGTGTGGTGACGATGAAACCGAGTCTCGTTCGGGAGCGGCGACCCGCTTCACGTCAGCCATGTTTGTTTTTATAAACGACAATAACATTACGCGGATCAATTTATTCGTTCCAAAAACGGTACAAATATTCGACGGGTGTGTACAATAAAATTAAAATCTGTGTTTTTATCAATTCCGCACGAGTGGTAATACGAGACTGCCAATTATAGAAAGTGTTGAAAAGGAAATTGACGTTGACGGACCGCTCGGACAGGAAGTGATAAGTTAAAAAATAAATAAAACATTTGAGTAGCGTCGCGTCGCGGACGAGTGGTCATTTAGAGATGTAGAAGAAGTTGTGCGGTTATTTCCGCTAACGAGTCAATTACTGTGCACGTTACCCTACGCGATGTTTCCAATGCCGTGTATGGGCGCGGACAGGTTAGAATTTGTACCGCAGTAATAGATTAGTCCGAGTCTCGGGAGACGACAAGAACTGAGATATTTGCGCCGTTAAAGTATACGAGAAAGCAACTGTTCGTTTTTTATCGATCGTTTCTAGTCGGAAGCTAAAATGGTGACGATAATTGGGTGCTGTCGTGTACCTTTCGTTTTACTGCAATTTTCTTCAATCGATTGTTTGTGCAAATCGATTTAATATTATTTATGGTTCCCTTTAAAGGGCCTTCGTTCTGTTATACCTTTTATAGTAATTTAAGATGCAATTACAGAACTAAATAAGGTTTTAGTAAAGGTTATCCTCGTTGATGCAAGAAGATCTTATCCTAAACATCTCAAGGCTCCACCGGCGGAGCGTGCAGTCGAAACGATCATAACAATAAGTAAACATAATAATAATTACAATAAATGGATGTACTCACGTGTTCATCGAGCGAGTAGGTCAGTTCACCGTCATCGTATAAAACGAACCACCTCCGCTGCCATCTCTGAAAAAAGAAAACAATATTTTAATTTATGATCAATAAATGGAATATTGCGTTAGGTTTAGAAGAAGATTACGTCACAAGACAAACTTAATCGTCATTAGAAGCTCCAGTGTTCATCTGTACATACACTCATACACACTACTAGATTTTGCGGTGAAATGGTTCTATGGACAGAGAAGCCTTTGCTCAACAATGGTACCACTGGCCTCTTCTTCTGAAGAGACATTTGTCACCAAACCCTCCACTTGTCTCAAATAATAATATAATAGTGGTAAATTACTAAATAAAATACACAATTAATAGTGTACTATTGTTTCCGTCACACCGGAATTAAAATCAGGTCACACAGGCGACAGTTTTTGTCCAATAATTCAATTAAAACGAAACAATTGCAATGTTCTGAGCAATAGACACGATTGTCTTGTTAGTGTAACAGCCATTGATAGCAAATGCATTGAGTTCTATACACTACTAGAGAAGCTCTCCCAAGCTATTCCATCCAATAATCAAAGTTCGATCAATCGATTCGTTCGAAAACAACGGAATTCACTAGGTAATGTCATGCGTTTTCCTCGAACTCTCCAACACTATTATGTCGTGGGTATATTGAAATCAAAATAATAGGTTTATCATTAAACGCCAGTTTAATCCAATGTAAAAAAGCCTAGACTGCAATATACTCGAATTATATTATTAGTGCAATATCGTAAAATATGTACAATGTACATGCAGACAAAGCTAATGTTTTTATACGTTTAATATCTAGTAGTCGTCCGCGTATCGGAGAGAAAGAAAAGCAACATAACAAAGTGCGGCCAAACAGCCGCAGTTGCACGGAACACAACATTGATGTGTGGTGTAATCTCTATTACGTAGCACATAGTAGTCAATGAGCAAATGTCAGTGTATCTAGCAAACATCTATATAATTAGGGCCCTGCTCTATTTCGCCACACCTGAACATGGGCAGATTGCGAGATACGGCACAAATTGACTGCTTCGAAAATAGGACGAAAACTGCATCGTTTACCCTAGAAGTTTGACGGTTCGTGAAATGTTTGATATATGGGAGTTTTTGGCGGCAAGCCTTGATCATATCATTAGCTCCACGTCTTTTGCTTAATAATCGTGTAGAATTTGATTGTTAGCGTGTAATAATGGTGGAATATTGCGTGTTAAGTGTTTTTGAATGTGCACAGATGTAGACAAGTGATATGGTGCTGAAATATGAATTTTGGTGCCCCCTCCAAAACTCCTCCGAACTTTCAGTAAAATTCCACCCATTTTACTGGAAGACTCACGTGACTAGACGAGCTATTAAGCTCACTCTGACTCTGACCTGACTAACTAACTTATTACATAAAAAATAACATTTAACTTGACACTGGCAAAACACGAAAGTGGAGACCATAATTTGATTATATCCCGTGAACATTCACGAATTTTACTCGACACTGGCAAAATGCACATGTTGCCATATTATTAAAAAGAAAAAAAAAAAGAAAAAAAATGTTTGATATTTGAATGTTGCCATTTTACTCAGTATTAGTTTCCCAATTTTTATATTATATTCTTTTTTCTGTAGTATAAAGGTGGGTTCGTGAATAATTAAAATAAACGTATGTGAAAAGTCCCTTAACGGGTATATTTATTAGATTAAATTAGTATTTTTTTACTTTGATATTGTACCAGAACATAGAATTAAATTAATATTTTATGATTTTTTTTTCTTTATTTATTTAAACAGAAATATTAATGAAAATAATTTTATTTAAATTTTCATTTAATATTTTACGTTAAAAAGCGATGTATGGATTTAATTTCGTAGTTATTTATATAATAATATTTAAGTATAGTAGATCAATAATTGACTTATTGTAAAGAAAAAATTAGAATCAGAAAGATTCTTAAACTTCTAATTAAAAAAAAAGCTTTACCTCTAAAAAGTTTAAAAAATGCCAAATTAGCACAGATTTTTCTCAGTGTCAATAATTTGAACTATGACCTCTTTAGAACGAAACACAAGTGTATCTTGCCACGCATAGACTACGTTACCCAACTGCCTCGTGAGAACCAATACACAGCTCCTATGCCACTAATTGTCGATTACCCGCCAATTATACCTTGCACTGATGAACTTATCGATTTTGCAATAGTTATTTATTTATCTATTTAAATAAAGAAGGTACATTGATTACGGCCGATGGTCCAAAATACCGCTGGAAGGATGACGTGCTAAAGACCTGAGAGCGCTTCAAGCTGAGTCTTGGGAAGCGACTGCGCGGGACAGGCAGGAGTGGCGTCTTCTTGTGTCGGAGGCCAAGATTCAGTTTGGATCGCTGCGCCATCTTAGTTAGACTACAAAAGTACCTGTATAAATTGAGAGGGATTTATCTCACCATCTAGGTTTAGTCTGCTTCCATCTACTGCCGCATCTTCGGTTAACATTACGCCAGATCGTGGTCAAATGCAGCCAATCTTACTAATCTTACTTAATATTTAAAACGTGAAAGTTTGTAAGAATGGATGTCTGGATGTGTGTTTGTTACTCTTTCACGCCTAAACGGTTGGACCGATTGAGCTGAAATTTGGTATACAGATAGCTTAGACCCTAGAATAACACATAGGCTATAGAAAAGCGGGTAAAACTGCTGGGCGCAGCTAGTAAAGAATAACAAAAAAATCACTGTACGCTTTCTGGAGTAAAATGTTCTTGCCAGACGGACGGACGGACGACCGAGTGATCCTATAATGGTTTCGTTTTTTCTTTATTAGGTACGAGACTAAAAAAATACCAAAGGGATTTGAAGCCGACGTCACAGTCAGACGTTGTGATTTTTTTGTTGGAAAGTTTTTTACAAAGTTCGAAAAAATACCAACATACTAACTTACTCATACATTTTGTAACATAATTTTTTTTTTTTATGTAATAGGTGACAAACAGGCAGACGGCCCACCTGATGGTGAGTGGCTACCGTCGCCTATGGATACCTGCAATACCAGAGGTACCCCGCTGGTACGTAATATGTATGTGGCTGGTAATATATATAAAGTATAAATATCTCACATCAAATCAAATCAAATATTTATTTGCGAGAATACATAAAATATTACAATAGTTGTTACAAATTGCTTAAAATTAAGTAAATGTATTCAGCCTGCAAGCAGACGTGCAAATATTATATTATAATACATAGCAAATTATTTTATGATATTATTATCTTTAAATTCCAAAAAATCGTTAATAGTATAATAACAGTTGCATTTTAGCCAGTCACTTAGTTTTTTATTAAATAAATAACTCATAATATTCCCAAAACAGATGCTCAAACATAATGTAGGTTAATCCGAAGACGACTAGGTCAATGATATTGACGACATTATGTGCTAAATCGGCGTATAATCGGCCCAGCTCCATTGTTTAGTACCTCCGCTAATGTATGCGGTACTACCGCCCACAGCACGCGGTGTGGGCCGCGGGTAAATCAAGGATTTATGCAAAAATTTACACTTTATTATTTACTAGTTGCACCCCGCAATTTTGCCTGTACGCTATGGTAATATTATGTTAAGCTACTACTGGTATTAGCTCCCACACATAACTGCGAGCTTCACATCGCAGTTTTGTGTGAGAAGCCTATAAACTGCATTCTAGGATTACATTTAAAAAAAGAAAAAAAATATGATGAAAAAATATATGAATGTTGAATGTTTAAATATGGAATATTATTAATTGTTTTGTAAATATGGTGTTTAATAAAGTGTTACCTAATCTAAATCTCAAATATAACATCATTCAAACTATGACCAAGTCGAAAATAGTTTAGGTGTTATTCAAGATATATAAAAGCAATCTATATAATTTGAGCCCAATCGGTTCAGCCGCAAATGCGTGACGAGGTAACAAACACACACATCCATACTTTTGCATTTATAACATTAGTAGCCAGCGTAGGTCCTTTTTTGAACCTACATATGCTGAGCTGGGGCCTTTTTGCGGCAAATGTTATACTTACTTTGTTTTATGTACCTTAATGCTGTAATTTGTCGTAAATAAAACTTTTTTCTTTCTTTCTTTCTAGTAGGATATTATTAGTATATTGGAAATTTCAGTTTTAGATCCAATCTATTTTCATTGATACAAGTACAAACCGGTTTTAGGTACCAAGAATTAAGAACATTGTAGAGGTATTGTTTAGTTAGGGATTCCCAAATGACTGTTAGATAGATTGAAAAATACGGTAGGTTAGTTTTGACTTCTCTGAATTCGTTCTGAATCATAAACATTTTTGGCATGAGAAGGCAAAATAAAATCAAGGTGAATGAACGAAAAATCATAATGCAAATGCAAAAAACATCCAACTATATCTTACTTAGTATTTTAAACGTGATAGTTTGTAAGAATGTATGGATTTCTGGGTATATGTTACTCTTTCACGCCTAAACGGGTGGACCGATTGAGCTGAAATTTGGTATAAAGATAGCTTAAGACCCTGGAATAACACATAGGCTATAGAACAGCGGGTAAAACCGCTGGGCGCAGCTAGTTATTTATTAAGACTTCACTTTAATTAATTATGGTTTCTTTTCTTTCATTAGGTTAAGGTAGAGTCACACTAACATTATGTTAGCCACATAATGTGGTTCTAGCTTTCAAAATCCTCACATAGCGGATGTCTACGTCAACAAAATCTACTCAGGGCCAAATTTGGAGTCAATGCGTTCAGCGCACAGATTTGAACTTGTACGTTGATAGTTTAATAGATAGTTGGTTTTAATGAGAATATTACCTCTAGGTAATATAAGTCAGTCACGCCTTTCATTATTATATACCTACTAAAAATAAATATAATTAAATATTTCAGGACATTTCACACAGCGCTACCTAACTCCAAGCTACTTAATGCTTGTGTTTGGTTAACGGATATAATACTTCTATACTTTTTTTTTGTAAATACATATTTATAAAAGATGTTGAAAGCCTCCCAGACCAGAAACAAATACCTGTGGATCACACAAACATTTGTCCCATGCGGGAATCGAACCCGCAACCTTCTGCGTTGCAAGCGGGTATTAGCCCACTGGTCACAGAGGTCGTCATTTATTACCTCTCCACACTTCACACTTCACACCATAACAAACAAATTAAGCTGTTATGTACGGTAGGTCAGCCGATCTCGGTTACTCTACGGGGAAAGTAGCCCTTAGTGCTTTAGTACCTAAGTTAAGCACTAATGGGTCGCAGAGACGTAGCCTGCCGACCGGCCGATAAAATCGTCATTATCTTATTCGTACCACTTACCTAGAATTATTGTTTAGTAAATATACTGTAAAGGCTGTCGCAGACTATGGTGGCAATAGAACTACAACGTGTCGCAAACTAAAAATCCACCTCTAAACTTCTCTTCAGTGTACAAAAATTTTATACGCGCACTACAATAATAATAATAATACTTGGGGTTTATATTACGACAGAACAGGTTACCCTACTTACACTGTCAGAGTCAAATCACAATTTATAGGTTGTGTGGCGAACCTATATGTTGCAGTTTCAGGTCGCCACGATTACTACAGGGCCTGGAACATGACCTAACGACTACCTCCTACATATCTTATAGTAAACAGCCGGGACCCCACATTTTACGTGCCTTCCGAAACACGATAGTGGAAACAGCCGGGACCCACATTTATACGTGCCTTCCGAAACACGGTAGCGTCCAGGCGAAAATCTTTGCCACACTGAGATTTGAACCCAGGGCCTCCGGCTTACAAGCGGGACCAACCACCACTGGGTCACGGACGCTACAATAATACTCTACGATACTAGCTACAAAATTTTAGATTTATCGATTAAGCCGTTTAGGCATATAGAAGTAAATTTTGCCTTATAAATAAAAGTGTGACTTAAAATTTAAAAGTTGTAAGAAGGAAGTAAGATAATTATAGTCATAAACCAGAGCTTTTTAATGAGAGACTGCACAATAATGTTCTAACAATGTCTCCTTAACTAACGATCTCCCTTATATGCGAGTAATTGGAAGGAATTCGATCGATTTCCTACCAGATTTTACAAAAGGAATACACTGCATATCTCTTCAATGGTGCATCCGTTTCCGCCGGTAGCTTAGAGGTAACGTTCAATTTTAAATTACACTCTCAAATGGGTCGTTTCCATAGACATAAGAAACATTCTGTTTAGCTGACAGATGCAATTTTAAAACGGTTTAAGGTAAGGTACTTTGAATACTCTTAAATTGCAGTTCGTTTTTATATATAAGTCGTGAACATTTTCTTAGACTTAAAAATGCAATTGTAAAATGGTTCAACATTTAAGTTAAAGTACTTCGACCAGTTTTACTTTGCAGGTCGCTATACTAAATGTAGGGATCATTTTCCTTAGCTGTTAAATTCAAGTTTAAAATGGTTAATGTCTATATATAGCCGAAGCCCAATTATCCACAATGATTCGAATTATTTGTGCATGTCGTTAATATAATTGGATAACTTTTTGTTATTATATTATTACAATTGATTAATGTAATAGTTTATGTAATATGAATTGTTATATTATGATTTATCCGTATTATGTATCTACTTATAATTCTATGTAGCTAGTATATACAGTGAAGGTTTTGGTAAAGTATTAAATACTCAATTTAATAAACTTCTAAATATTCCTGATAATCAATTATTTTTGATCTGGCGTGGTCGAGAAAAGCTAAGTGCGTGCTCTTGACCCGAATGACTCTACTTATAATTCTTTAACAGGCTACGCGATTCGCTCATCTGGCAGATAAATAATATATTATTCAAATTGTAAGAGTGCTTCCGCATTACTTTCGGTTCGAATTCCATCAAAATTCGTACAGAAATCGGATGGCTGTAGTAAGGTATACATACAAATCACGGCTACGTGCAACAGTCATAATTTGATGGTTTCGGATCGGATGTAGTGCGGAAGCACCCTAAAATCCCTAGAAATACTTGGGTGCGGTTCGGAAATGAAAGACCTATGTCCAGCAGTAGGCCAATATGGTGATTACATAATACTTTAAATAATTGAATACTGGCAAATGCGAAAGCCGTGCAACTCTCCTGAAAAAAGTTTATTTCAAATTAACGCGCGATTTCAACGTTGGCTTCTATACAATCGTTATGAGCTGGAAGGTTTAAGGTTTTTTTCTCTATTAAGGTTTGGATGAACTGCATGAAAGAGGATATGCGTGCTAGGGGAGTGGATGAAGATATGACGGATGATAGAGCAGAATGGAGGAGAAAAACGTGTTGTGCCGACCCTACCTAGTGTGGGATAAGGGCAGGAAAAAGAAGTTATGAGCGAACAAAATTAAACTTAATGAAGTAATAATTATAAAACTGTTACAAAAAGTAGAGCACAAACTAAATTAAAAGTGAAAGCACACTTTATGCGTATTAAAACAATATAAAAACAATTATCTAACTTGGAACAAAGAGGTCGCATTGGTTACCGTGGGAGCGTTAGCAAAAAACAATAATGTTTCCAGTTGCCAGACCGATTCTAACAAAAAAGGTTTTAATTAGAGTGTATTGTTTCACGTGTAATTGTTGTTTTAGAAGCCTAGACTGATAGTTTTTTTGCTGCAGATTCAATAATTAATATGTAACTATGTACATATTATAGCTACCAATACTTTTATTAAGATACTAGCAGTGCCTAATTTTTTTTTACCGTTGAAAAGAATTGTGGTACTTTGGGGTCAACAGTCAAAACCACCTACAAGCCAAATTTTCATAGTATCGTAAGCTAAGTAATTATATGACAAGTCATGAAAAATAAGCCAATTCTCCACCTACTGAGACAGTTATGTCACAAGAACAAAGCGATAGCAAAGAGCCTCTCCTAGTGTGAAATTGACATGCACAAGTGCTCCATTGCAGCCTATTTAAATAGATTCTGATTAAATTCATCATCATCATCAGCCCACTTCAACTTACATCTGAGCATAAACAATTTTTTTGATTAATTTTCTATCGGTACTCGGTACCCGATCGATTCCAAACAGATGGTTGTACTCGCAGCGATCGGAAACATTAAAACAATGTAACAATTCGACACAAGTGCTGTTACATCATCGGCTTGTAATGCGTTACAAACTTACAACTTATAACCTGGCAACATTTAGATTAATAAAATGTTGTCTATGGATCTTTTTTTTGGTTATTTTTAGAATTTTTTTTTGTAACGCATTTCTCATAACTCTAGATGTGTACTTCTGTAAGGAAACGACGAATTCGTAGCAAAATGATAGGCATTTCTTGAACATTTATTTTATTTTGAAATACGCTACTTTGGATTTACAAAGAAATACTAAATAAAAAAAAGAAATTAAATTTCATTTCATAATGAAACGGACACTGAAACTAGGGGTTTCCCCCTCAAGATTTTTACAAAATTTTGTTAAAATTTGACATTAAGCGATGACGAGACGAGACATGAATAATGTGGTCGTGAATAACGCCTCATATTTTTTTCTTTATCATCGCACCATTTGGGCATTTGTCAGTGTAACTTAACAAAAACAACTAAAATAAAAAGCTCAATCATAATTTAAGCATCAGAGAAGTATATTTATAACGTGTCATAGTGATGTATGCACGCTGAGATCACGACCCTACGGCAGAACCTCCTTGGGGCCTTGTGCAAAAAATTACTGACTATTAATAAAATTTTCGCATTTGCTATTTCACATTCAATTGTTAGATTTACATGTTTTATGGTTCAAGCATGGTGGGTGGTCGTAAAACTTGTGTAATAGTAATTAAATAGATAATACATTAAACATAATGTTAGTTTAGTAATCACCAGAAAATACACGTAATAGGTTTTAACTTATTACTTCTAGAAATGATCTAAACCTTACTATCTAAATTCTGAATAAAAGTTTTCAACCGTTGAGTGATAAAATAAGAATATTAATTATGGTCCTTATCACATGAGTTTTAGACATTTTCTGAATGGAAACTAGGAGTTTACTATAAATCTAAGACCTGATAAATGATAATATTTTTTATAATGGTATTCTGGTGTCCTGCATTTACAGGCTTTTAAATAAGACCTACAGTAGGCACCAGTCTCTCACAATAGATAATAGGTTCACTACTTGTAAACTGCATTTTGATATTGTATTGTGAGAGGAAATAAAGAAATTTTATTTTATTAAAGAAATTTTATAATAAAACTTGGCAAATGCAACTAAAGTGCGAGTCCAAATAAGCGTAGGTGAAATAATAAAAAAAAAAAAACGTTTTACAAGGAAAATAATCGGAGCACACAAGATTTACAGAAGTATAATATTATATTGAACACAATCAATCAAAATTAATTATTATTGTAACGATTGTAAGGCGCTATCTACACGAGATACGAATGTAACACCGACGCTAACGAATTGTTCCCGATTACACGCATCGATCATTGTGGAATCGATTCTTTGTGATATCGATACGATGCGACAAGTTAGAATAATATAACATTGTTGTTATGTTTGTATAAGAGACAAGCGGGATTATTCCGGTCCAAAATCGCTTCTCGTTTTGCTGGCGCCCACTGTCAAATTTTTACAAAATTTTGAAAAAAATCTTGAAAATTCTTACGATGCCAATACAAACTCAAATGCAACTTCAATTTTTTTTTAACATCTTTTGGTCGCCTTAAAGTGGCGTTTTTGAAAATAAAAATATGTTTATAGGTTATATTTTTTGCTTACGTTTTGCTGCGCCGCCGTCTCTTTTTTGGCCAGAATTTAGACCAAGCATATCCTTTTACTCTTTACTTTTTAATTAAAAAGATATTAGTTATAAAAAGATATTAGATAGAGTTCATAGAGGCCTCAACCATTTTGAGTTGCCTGTCATGTCACTCATTTTTCGTTACTAATTTCGTTACTCTATTTTATTGGAACGCCCTGTGCCCGTAGCATGACGTATGGGATCCCTCGGAAACTTCAAGAGTGGAACTCCCATGCCATACATTGTACTTTTGTGAATGTATGGGATGACAGTTGACTTGACAGCAAGACAAGTCTACGACGCGTCTGTGCTTGAGTGGTTGAAGGGATTTTGTTTGTATATTATTACATAAATACGGTAAATATTTAACGTTGTGAGGATATGATTTTGATAGACTACTGTCTTCTGGATGTTTGATTTAAACTGTAAAAACAATTCTTAATACTAGCAAATATTTTAACGAGTGGCGCCGCCATATTTTTACTGCGAAAGAAGATACGATTTTCGGTAAGTATCACTTTATTGACTAAAATTCCATACATAAAGAATGTTTAAGAGAAAATAAAATACTTTAATAAACGTTTTACCTCGACATGTATGTAATTTTGTCAGATTCGACGCAGTTATTTTCCAAATAATTTGTGCATATTTCTCGGTTACGGCCATCTTGAATTCTTTACCGTGCGATATAGTCGCTAAATGATTACGAAGATTTCCCTCCCTAATTATATTGCTTGTCTGTGGTTTCACTTAAAACATGTAACTCGATGGGTGATATAACCGCAAAAATGTTTAAAAGTAGGTTAAATGCAGAGTAAGGAATCATCCCTAATTTTATTTCAGCACAAGTGAAAGCTCATGCCGTGTGACCATAAAATTTCCGTGTAAAATTAAAAAATGGGATTATTACGTCAAATGAGAATTGCGTGCCTATTATTTACGCAGCATCTCGAAATAATGTAACTAAACAAACACGAACAGGCTTGTAAAAGTTCAAACATTACATCAAGAACAATGTTTGTAAGACTAGTCCGAATAAGGCCCGCGTTATCATTTTCCCGTCAATGTGTGACGCAACAGCACGCAAATGTCAAAGTGACGTTTCGACGCTCGCGGCGGCCATGATGGATTGCTGTAGTTGTAATGGATGGATTTTACAATGAATTGCTGCAGTTTTTGTAGAGTGAGATTAAAATTGAAATAAATGAAATCATTAATTAATTAATGCTTCTCATATATATTTTCACTTAGAGAAACATAATATGCTGGAAAGCCATTTGAAATAGGTACACCTAAAACGGAAGTACTTTTTTAGTGTTTGGCGTGTAACGATTTATTATACCAATTTAAAATGCCTTAATCCTCTAATACTTTTTTAACAAAACTTGTACAGCCCTTCAATCATTTTTAGTAAACTTATCTCGCAAGCTTGCTCAGCAAATACGCTTGCACAAGATGACAAAACCGTGATTGATTTAAAAGTTTATTCTATTGTTTTGGAGTACAAAGGCGGTTTGTAATTATTTGAAATAGCATACATTATGCACTCAGCCTAATAAGGAGTGTCAAAACGTCTAAATGATAAGGGCATGGAAAGGTTAAAGGTCAGACCTTGGATAATTTTTGATGGCTGAGCTTGAAAACTGATCAACTGGTGACAGCCGAAAATATTTGATTGAATACTTCGGCAAAGGTCTCGTTCCGGCAGTTAGGAATACCAGAAACCGCAGTCCTATATTAAATTATGCAGGGTTATTGGTAATTTAATAAGTGAAATTACTGGGCTAAAGAGTCTTAACATCTTATGACTCTCGAGTAAGAAGCGTTGGTGCGGTGCAGTGCACCTAGAGTTTCACATCAATGTGAAATCCTAGGTAGCACTGTACTGATCATGGGCAGCGTTATCTCTTAACATCAGGAGAGCATATTGCACGTTTTCTTCTTAACATAAAAACAATCACTAGTACTTAAAATTATTCCATTTCCCGTGGGAATTTCGTAAAATTCTTTCTTATTACTTGTTTAGTTACTAAACTTTTCCGAATTCGTCCATCTTAGGTTCAAGGGTTTCGTCTCTACGATGATGAGTCAGTCAGTCAGGTTCTCTATTTATATAATAGTGTAGATAGATTCTTTAATACAGCTTGTGAGGTAGCACCGTTACCAAACAAAGACAGTTCTACAATAGGGTGTTCCATCATTACAATTCATCAAGTTTTTGCGAGGGTCATTGTTCTAGGCTGGGTCACTGATTTGCTTCCAATGCGTCATCTCACTCGTCTTTTGTTATGTAGCTTGACCTCAACTACTTGTACTGTTTAATCTATCACGGAGCCTCTGGACATAAGTTATTTTCACATCGACAATTACTTATAGGCTATAGGTAATGCTAATAGATGTTATAGCCTAAGATCTCTCTCTCTCACCGATAAACGAGTTTATTTTTGTGCTTATACTAGTGAAATTACTGGGCTAAAAAGTCTTATCATCTTATGACTCTTGAGTAAGAAGCGTTCGTGCAGTGCACCTAGAATTTCACATCATTGTGAAATCTTAGGCAGCACTCTACTGATTATGGTCAGCGTTATCTCTTAACATCAGGAGAGCGTCTTGCTCGTCTAGAAGTACGACTTCTTCACATAAAAAAAATGGTGTGGGATTTATCCATGGACGACAGGTGCGATTGTGGTGCTGTCCAATCAATGGCACAGCGCTCATGGGGCAGCTGGGACTCTGAAAATCCCCTTAGTTAGCACAATGCAGGAACTTTTCGAGGCCAATGACAACGCGGTAGAATGGCGACGCATTGGTTATAGAAGTTAAAGGGGTTCATAAAAAATAAAGCCAATCCACTCAAAATAAAAAAAAAACCGTAAAAATTAGCATAATATTATACGGAAGGATAATTCCTTCAAAACATGACAAACAACCACGGTCCACGACCCCATTGTGTTTCATACATTTTTTGTTGCAAAAGGCGAAACTAATTTTGTATGTACGGACTTATTGTGTGGATAATTAGCAGGGATTAGGATGTCAATTTTTAGTTAATTGAACTTAAAAACAAAGTTATTATGAAGGATTAGGATTTTACGGTAAGTTAAGCCACTATATTCGCTAACGAAGCGAGCAAAATCGTGAAAATTTTGGTTTTATTCTCTACAGAACAGGTAATCCTACTTGCACTGTCAGAATCAAATCGAAATCATAAAATCACAGGTTGTAAGGCCAAACCTTGTAGGAGTTTCAGCTCACCAAGATTACGGCTTCCTCTACATATGTATGTATTTTATAGAAAATAACCGGGACCCACAGTTTTACGTGCAAGTGTGTACCTACTTCCTCAGGGTACTCTGCAATAGAGTTCTTCCACTACAAAAAAAACGAACTGTGTTAAAGAAACTTTGTTAACGCTGTGTTAAAGGTAGTTGGAGGTTGTTTCCATGGATATCTAGACCAATTTGTTCGCATGACAGCTGCAATATAATATTGGTTAAACTTATTCTCTAAATTCCACTCAAATAATGGTCATTTAGGTGTTGAAACGGCCACATTCCGCGACATATTTGTGTTTGACAAATACCTAATTGGGACCAAACTTGATGAGGCAAACGAGTTTACATCAATTTACTCCATTTGTTTTGTTACCTGAGGCGTTGGAAATACAATGATATTGAGTTGAATCTCAAAATAGATCCAAGTGTTATGTGACATCAATTATCAATTTGTTTTTGATCGGAAAACAAACTGCTTTGTCTGTGCTTGAGGGGCTGATGGTGACCGATTACCGTCAGATCTGCAACACTTGTGTACTGTAGAATGAGATTCTCTCCACCTGTCTTTCCGTAACATCTTCAAAAGGCAAGTGAGAGTCTTAAAGGGTCGGTCACCGCTTATCATCGCTTATCATCTGGCATCTGATTGGCAAGAAAATGCCGTTTACGCGTTGCAGAAGGGATCGTAGAAGGATCTCAATGAAAAAACCGAATTAATCATTTTTTGACTTTACTACATTGTCTTTGACTTTACTTCAACCTTTTATAATTTTTCATATTTCCTCTAATCATTATTAAAATCCAATCTATGCAAAGTCATTAAGTATTTTTCCTTGTTTTTATAATAACAATTATCGTTTTTACACGTATTCTAACACCTGCTGGGCAGACGGATAGCCGCCTAAACGACCTTAAACGCCCTACAAGCAACTCTGATTTCTGAGAACCGTTTACAAACACCAAAAAAACCTTTTAAAAACCATTGAGCTCTATGTACCATGTACTGGAGATGACGCCATACATCACAAATACGTTCCGTTCAATTGCGGCTGTTGGGCCGCACTTTACTTGGTCTCTTGCTTGATTTCGAGTGCGTAAAACTGTTGGTTAGACTAGAATAACACAGGTTTTTCCAGAAAGTACAGCTAGTATTAAGTAACTAAATATGTCAGTACCTGTGTGCTACGATACTGCACTAATAAGAATAACTTTGCAAAGGCAAGTTTTGGGAAGTTCTTTTTATAAAAAGAATAAAAAAAATCAGTTGGCATATCTGCTCCAGATGTACATGTAACTCAATGAAAAAAACAACCTCTACAAAAATACGCAACGCAAGTTATATTCAAATTTCAAATTACCCCTAAGTGCGAAGGAACGCATCATTTCGGTAGTCGAAAAACAAAAAAAGTTGAGATGTTATTAAGGGGCCTACCGAATACTTATATCCCTGCAAGGCGTAAGGAGAAAAAAACCAATTTGAGGATAACGCTGCGCCCGCGCCGCGGCCTCGCCCGCTATAACATTATTGTAATTTTGAAGAGGGATATCTCTTTAGATATTATTTTTGATAAGGATAAATACATAAAATTAGAAGTCGCGTAAAAGATAAAAAATTTGAAGTGTTAAATATGGATGGTAAAAATCTTATTGCCTGTATCAGACAGCGCCACTCAGTTTTTTTAATTACAAAATTCTGCGTTGCACTTTACTGCGCTTGTCACTCTGAGACCAGCACAGATGAGATATTAGTTGTTAAAACTCGTCATGCCCAATAATTTCGCTGGTAAAATTGCATTTCAGGAACAGGAACACATTAATGTCAGAATTACATAACTGTTCGATGGAAGAATAACTGGAAAAGGTGAGGGTACTTCCCAAAGCGACCTCTGCAATAGAATCCTTGTTTTAGATCCAGGACAAATGCGTTACGCATCGTTATCCTGCGTTGGGGGGCTTAGGGCTGTAAGAGAGACTCCCCTGACGAAGATTGGGAATATTCCCACTAAAAAACCTGCGGGTATTCCTGCGGGACGTCATGATGCAGGAGTAGTGGGTACACCGAAGCACCCTTCCTGACGTAAAATAGTTCTACCATTACAAATAAAAAGTGTTTGAATATAATAAATCATTACGTAAATAAACTTTTCATCCCCCCACCTCGGAAAGTGTATTTTTGCGCTTCGATATCTGACTGGAAAAGTCCATATTATCCTCTAGAGAAATTCAAATTTACTTTACCCTCTAGAGACAAAAACATAATTAAACCTATTTACTTCCACCTCTATGGTACCGAAATAAGCGTACAACTTTTTTAAATTTGTTAAAAACTCGGAGTAAGAACCTCTTTAGTAAACTTTTTTTTTTTAATTTGCTTTGGGCGCACCATCAGCCTTGCCAGTAAGTTACTTTTGTAACATATTACGTTTCTTTTGAACTATATTTACGTTAGTTGTTTAGATATAATTTACATTTCGAGGCAATAATGTTTTTAATGAATTATAATATATAGTACTGTAATAGTAAATAATAGTTGAGTTAATTTAGCAGAGTTAATAGAATAAGCCAATTTTTTATAACTTTATCTAGTTAGTAGCAATATTTTTTCTAAGTATTACTTTTTAGTAACTTTTTTATTAACGATTTCTCACTGTAATAAACTGAAAATGAGAAAATAATCACTAAAACGAATAGGTAGAGTGCTTTTCACGAAAGGAGACCTTTTTGCGGGACGCCACTATTGCACATTTTAAAAGTTTAAATACCTTTAACTTTTTAACGCCTCATAATTTCTCATATTTAATTTCTTAATCAATAAGGTATTTATTTTATGTAACAAATAAAAATGATTTAAAATATGAAATCAATAATAATAGAATAAAAAATTAGTTCCGCTAAATTCCGTGGGACCTCTTTCGTGAAAAGGACTCTTAAGTAGGTACGCTTACTTAAGAGTCCTTTTCACGTAAATTAAAATTGAATACTGGTTATTTTTGAAGATAGTGCACTGGCAACACTGTGCGCATCCATGGTGAGAATAGTTAAAAAAAAAAACTTTTAGCATTGAATTATTTCCTCGCTGAGGGGGGATGAAAAATTATGTGTCACACTCGAGTGCAAAGATTTTTGACCTTGTGCTCTTTTGATTCCCTCGCTAACGCTCAGGATTCTAATTAATAAATCACTCGCTACGCTCGTGATTTAATTTTAGAATCCTTCGCTAGCTCGGTCATACAAACTGAGCACGCGGTAAAAAAGCAACTTTGCACTCTTGTATAACAAATAACTATTTCCACAGATTTAATCATCAAAAAGCAAGAATAGCTCATAACGGCTCAGCAATTTATAACACAGACAGACCAACAGTCAATTACGTTCCATGTTTGCCAATCTCCTCATACATGATACGGGACTGATGGTTTGGAGCCAGTTCTAATTGTGCGTTGACCTTAGGGTCTTTTCTTTTCCACCGGCGACGTGGCCCGAGGTGGTCTTGATAAATGACCACGTTCGGGGCACACACTGTTGTAATGATGCAGATACCAAACTACAACAAACAGACTCAAATTAAGCTTCAAACTCAATCTTCATTTGGTTAATGGAGTACTTTTACAATTATTTAGTTCTAATTTAAGACTCTATCGCTCGTTCGCCAAGCACTTCCATGAGAAGACTGAGCTTTTTTTTGCAGTCTGTTTATCGTGCAGAAGTGTCCAAGCAGTTTTGTATTTTAATGTAGGTACATTATTGTGTGGAAAAAAAAACGTTATCATATTATGGTATATAATTTATAGAAACAATGTTACGGGTAACAATGTAAAAAGACATTAGTTATCAACATGACACGTGCTACCTTAATGTATAGGTTCGTTGACGTAGGTATTCTTTAGTCTTAACTGAGTGGCGTCGAGTTTGTTTCACAAGGCGCGGTATCTGCATTAATTACAACAGTCTGTGGTTCATACTTTCGTGTTTTTGTGTGCACATACTTGGATGACGTACGAAGTCTTTATTTAGTCGTACACAGAATTGATCGGTTCGGGGTTTCGGACATGAAAGGTACCATTTGGACTGATTTGGATATTGAAAGATAACGTATGGAATGAATGATGGATTTGACTACCACATTATTAAGAATGAGGCCAGGACACTGATTATAAAGGTAAGTCTTTATTCCATGGCCCCACGATGTTGTAAATGTTATGATAAATAATGGTTAAAATACAATTACTAGAGATTTTTGAGGTATGCAAAAACAAACATACACATATTTCTGAAATTTGGAATATGCGTTTGGAAGCTAAGTGCTTGTTCACGCTATAACACGCGGGCGCGGGCGCGGCGCGGGCGCGACAGACTTTGCTCACACCGCACGTGCGTTGTACGTGAACACCTTCATAGTACGTCATATGTTTGATATTTCGCGCCCGCGCGTTCACGTGAACAAGCCCTTATTAGGGTTTTCCCATGTAAATTTCTTGCAGTTCCTTCAATATTTAATATTACATACAACAGTCACCGGCTACACCTAAGTTTAACCGGCTAAATCTAGGTTTAGCCGCACTTCGGACTTTAGTCAACATATTATATATCAAATTAATAACATAACCTTATTCAAATACAGGTAAAATAACACAAACAGAACAGAAAAATCTCCATCAAGAGAAAGCTAACAAAGCACAAACCACAGTTAATTACTCTCTGCTACAAATAATTACTGCATTCGTAAGAAGTTACCGCACTTGACCTCACTGCTGATGCCCTAATGAAGGGTTTTTATTAAATCAATGTCAGAACTCCATTACTGCACGAGCCTTAGAACATTTAATCACGGGAATAGAATCCATACCATTCCGTCCATTTTTCCACGGAAATAGAAACCATTACTAATTCTATGCGAAAAAGTCTGTCAGATTCTCTGTGTAGGAGAGTGGAAGGTGATACCACACTCCAACTAACAAATTTTCAATAACGTCACTACGCACGCACCCGACAATATCGTCAAATACTGGCATAAATAAATATACTAACACTTAACACAAGTACATACACACAGAGGGATAACCTGCAGACTTAGACAAGCAACAGTCACTTGTGGCTAATGCTAAAAATGTACTGGGATGACAGTGACAGTCGTAGAGGAAAAACCAACGATTAAAACTAAATAAACGATTACGCTTGTCTTATCCCCATCTGTATTGTTACAACTAGTTTTATGCCCGGCATCTTATTTTTTTGTCAGCGTGGGTCGCCTGACTGACGTATCCAGTAGGATATTTAATCGAAGGTACGAGCCGAGTCCATCCATCAAAGACGCGGCACCAAAACAGGGAATGTAACTACGTTCCAGGATTTTGTTTACTTTTTGGAGGCTAATTTGAATAGTCGTTTGGGTGTATAGCCTTAAAATTATAAGTTGCAGAAAGGCTGCTCGGTCGGAGTTTAAATAATTTTATTTTAAGATCTAAGTATAACATAATATGACTTAAGATCGCCATCGCAGGCAATGTATGTGGATGACTTATTTCTTACAGATTTAACAGTAAAGGAAACGTATGTATGATATGCTCTCTCGGTATGCTCAGAATTAATGGGTATCCAGTGATTATACAAATACAAAGCTAATTCTACTTGTAAGTGTGCGTTCGTGTTGTCACTTATTACAAAGACAGCCTTCTGTGCTCTTTATTTTTGGGTACTGCCATCAAAAGTTTTTAGAGACTTCTCGTTTAGGGTAGGATCTTTTTGAAGATAGTTCATTTGTAAGAGGCGGGCCAAGACTCAGTCTTGATCCTGACAGGCGCATTAATATACTGTCACAGTTTGATGATCGCTGGCTCCAGGTTTGGTAATTAATTTTAGGGAGTGAATGAACTTGGATATTAAATTGAAATATGACATGAGGTCTCGAGACAAGTCCTATGGAAATGTTACGCATTTGAGACTGATGATGTGATCGTCCAGTATTAAATTGCACCTCTCAGCTCACAAAATATTCCTGCGTATATATATTTTTTATATATGACTAAATAGACGTTTGACCACATCCCACCTGAAGGAAAGTGCAGATGCCATCGACGATGAATCACGTAAGATGCATAAAATGGTGTTTAGTGAATAAATTTTGTTTAAATGTTACACCAACGTATTTATCAAATAACAAATTAAAAAGCATTTATTCACATAGGCTGCAATGGAATACGAGTAGGTATCTTTGCAAATCAATTTTACAATTAATTATTTAGTTCTATTTTAAGACTTTACCACCTGTTTGGAAAACACCTCCATGGGAAGAAAGAGCAAGAAACTCGTAGGTTTTTTTTAAAATAGGTATATGTTTACAATTTTTATCCTTTCGTACATTCTACCAATTATAATATAAACGTGAATGAATGTATGAATGTCTGGATGTATGTTTGTTACTCTTTCATGCCAAAACGGGTGGACCGATTGAGCTGAAATTTGGTACCTATGCTTAGACCCTGGAATAACACATAGGCTACAGAGCGGGTAAAACCGCTGAGCACTGCTAGTAGTAGATAAATATACATTCTGTAACTACATTCTGGCTCTATCAGAGGTATTTAGACAAAGGTATGCTGTAATCTTGGGCCCTTTTAAGAGGTCCGATTTATCTCGCGCGGGGTCATTAAAGGGTAAAAGGAGATAAAGCGAGGGACGAATAAAAAATGGGCCAGTTTCGGTCACGCCTCGAAACCCTTTGATCCTTGAACTTAGATAGAGCCTTTTGGAATAGGGATGGGACATATATAGGGATGGGACATTTAAAATTTTACTTGTTAACTGTAAATTGAATGCATTTTAGCTTTTTTTAAATTTTCTTTAAAAAGGATCTTACAGATTACAATACCTTTTACTAGGTAATTTGTGGACCCTGTCGGGTGTTGTGAAAGTTTAGAAGAGAGGGAGAATAAGTCATATACATTTATAATTTTACAAAATACTGAAAATATGTACATATGTCATAGTAGAATTCTAAGTTTAACCTACATATATAGTTCTCAATTCTTGCAGCACACTGTACCTATTTATACCTACAAAGTTTCAATTATATAGATTGTTAACCTTAGACCTAAAGTCGTTGATGGGTTTTACAGAAATTTACTCAAATTCTTTGAAGAGCCACATTTAACTTCAATGTGAAGCTTACCAACCGTGATACCAATTTGTTTTATGGTAGCCAGTAGTATTTTACCTGAAACAAAACAATACAAATTAGAAACTTTATACGAGTACTATGGCGTTACGATGTGCGCGCGGGTCAGTATTTTTTTATATAAAGGTGACAAACAAGCAGACGGCCCACCTGTGGCCATAGCATGCATACATGCTACGGCCACAGGGCTATTCACTTATCTCTCAGAGAACCGAACCGAAGACCAAATAGTCAAAAATGTATAAAATGAAGTATTATTGAATTGATACGTCATTCCATACAATTTTGACAATTCGGTCTCCGGTTCGGTTCCCTAACGGATAAGTGAATAGCAATGCTCATAGGCGGATTTAGGAGGGGGGCCAGGGGGCCAAGGCCCCCCCAGAAGCATCGTAGAGTTACGTACTTCATGGTAAAGATTATATTTTTTTTCTCAGCGCTCGCAGCAAGCAGCTTGCCCACTTATTATTAAGGATATTTAATTTTCTAATTATTCAGAGCGAGCTAAACACTTTTCGTAGTAATAATTATAATATTTATGCCCGTCTGCTCCTTGCCCCCCCAAAGAAAAAATCCTGGATCCGCCCTTGGCCCTGCTGATGGTGAGTGGCTACCGTCGCCTGCAATATCAGGGGTACCGCTGGTACGTTGATTACCTTTCAAGACTCTGTTCACTTGCCTCATATAACTCAGTCCAATCACCCATGGTTGTAAGATATAATTAATAAGTAATATTTTGTTGACGTGGGGCAGTTGGCAGGACAAGTTCACGCACAATTTGCCGTCCGCACGACTGTCGCGGTCGTGCGACACGTGACGCGTGCCTATTGCGTAATCGTGACGAGTGGGGACCAATTATATATATAGAATTATATATAACTAGCTGTTTTACCCGCTGTACTGTAGCCTATGTGTTATTCCAGGGTCTAAGCTATCTATATACCACCACCAATTTCAGCTTAATCGGTTTACCCGTTTAGGCGTGAAAGAGTTACAAACATACGAGTACATACATACATATCCAGACTTCCAGACATAACGATTATAATATCTTTTGGGTGAGGTGGAAGAGATCGCTTTTAGCGATAAGACTGCCAATGCCAATGTACATAGATTATAATATTGTATTTTTTATTTTAAATTTTTATTTGTACATTTTTGTGTGTTCAATGAAGTGTTATTTAAATACCTACATATATTACGTTGGTTCAAACGTTGGGTTTTCGGCCTAAATCGCTAATCGAATTGAGTTGAAATTTAGAATACTCATAGATTTTCAGAAATAAACATGACACGCGGGCAAATCCGTGAGAATAAGCTATCTAATGTGAATAATAAGATATCAGATCAGAAAAGACCCGACTTGGTGACTATAAAAAACCTAACATGAGACCAGTAATCCATATTCTATATTCAAAAACCGCAGATCGTGTAAAATGGCCGTTAAAATAAGGATGAGCGCACATTACTAACGTATTATTTCATTTCGAAATTCTGAAATTTTAAAATAAAATCTACTTTAAAACTAATAAATGGAAATTCATATATTATGTGTTTGTAAATTGAGCGTTGATAAATCAGTCAAAGTCCGAAATCGAAATAACAAAATTGAGAAAAGACACAACAATAACTCATCGAAAACTTTTAAAAAAATATAATCACCAATTACTTGGATTTTTGTTTGAATACACTTTTAATGTGGGCCATATTTATTACACGATTACGATGTCTTATTTAGAGTGATTGTAATGTGCGCTAAGCTTTAAAAAACAAAAGCTTCCTGCGTGGACCGCAAGAGGGCTAAATTAAAAAAAATAAAAACATAAGCAATTTGATCCATTCAGACTAGTCCGCCTAACCGCAAGTGGTGAAACTATAAAAACCATTTTAAAATGGTGCATAGTGCATGCATAATATACCTGTATTATATCATTTACTATATAATAAATGACTAGCTTATGCTCGCGGCTTTGCCCGCATGACACAATCCTTTCTTAGCGGAGTTCTACGTCATAAAACCTATCTATGTTCCAAATTTCAACACAATCCGTCCAGCGGTTTAGGCTGTGCACTGTGCGTTGATAGATCAGTCAGTCAATCAGTTCCTTTTATTTAGATAGAAGATAAAGATTAGGTTACTATTATTATTGTATTTTATTATCTACGTATGAAATAATAATATAAAATACATGATTCGCAGTGAGTCAACAGTCGACTGTCGACAACTGTCGCAGTAAGAAGTATGGGGTGAGGGGCGAGCGGCGCTATCCCCCGCGCCGCGTCTCGGCTCCACCAATCCGCAGCGCCCATTCAGTTAGCGCGCCGCCACCCAACGCGACGCACGTCTCCACAATGACCCAGTGTCCCGGACGCTTGCCAGTCACCTCACCCATCATAAACAAAGAGTTCTGGCTAGAGTTCATCGAAATGTACAAAGAACACCCATGCCTCTGGGACAGAAACAACGACGACTACTACAATGAAACCTTGAAAAGCTTAGCGCACGGTTTACTCTTAGAAAAAATGTGGGAAATCGACGCGAACGCCGATATAGAAACTGTCAAGAGAAAGATATTGAATTTTCGTAAATATTATAAAGAAACCAAAAGGAGAAACTTGGAGAAAACACAACCGGCGAATTCATCACTTTCACTTTGGTTTTACACCAAACATCTAGAATTTTTAAATTCACAAGATGATTGTATGGACGTACGTATCAATTCTTTATTTGTTTATCTAACATGTTATTATATTATTATTAAATAATTACATTTAATTACATACATAATATATTTAAATTATAAATAAGTCATACACGTTATAACGTAAATTAAAAGTAGACAGCGCGCCGCCATTTTGTTATCCTCACCCCCCGCTTCATACCTCTCCTGCGTTTTAGTACGTTAACCTTTATCTTTTGCGTATCACAAATACCTACATTACTTTTAACTTTGTTGTATTTATTAACGACTATCATTATACGAAATCATTTACAAAATATGACAATAGTGTGACCTTGATCTGTAGTAGATATTTTATATTTTTAAATAATATTAGATAACTCTTTATTGATACAACTTAAATAAACTTAGATCTAAATAGAATTATAAACAGTGTAACAATTGGCGGTCTTAATGCAATACCTACTTTTATCGATGGACATTCTTGTGGTGTAATGGGTACATTTCCACCGGCCTTTTGATAATAAAAAAAACGTGCGTTATTTATTAGGTTCACCAACAGTTATTACATTCAATCTTACTCTAGAGTCTAGAGGTAGTAATTGTTACTGTTATACCTATTGAATAGCTTATGGTCGCGTCTTTGCACGCGTGGCAAAATCCTTTCCTAGTGGATATCTACGTCATAATACCTGTGTTCCAAATTTCAATCAAATCCGTTTAGCGGCTGTGAGTTTATTTTTAGAACAGTCAGTCAAACTATCTTTCCTTTTATATATTTCGATTAGAACAGTATTATATATTTGTTATTAATATAATTTTAGTGTTATTTCTATTTAGTTTTCCAGGTCAGGTTGGTGAAGTTAGTTTACCAACAAAAATATGTTTTGCAGATTGAAAATAACGATGATGGCTCAAACGACTCCAACACTGTGAACCAAACGCCAGCACAGAGAAAACGTCGAGCAAAGGTATCCGTAACTGAACTGGCAAAGAGCATGAATTTAAAAACAAAGCCTAACACCAGTTATTATCGTAGATTACTACCAAAATGCGATGCTGCTGTGGAAGCGAATTTATTAGAAGGTACCTCTACGCAACAGGATCACATAGTAGAACAGGTAAGGATTACACAGAAATACTTTTTCTGTTCATATCTTTACAAAATATTTAAAAAAATAAGTTTTCGAGTAAGCCACTCTGGCCCTCCGTGGTGGTCTCTGTTCTCTAAACAAGTACATTTTCTTCAGAAATTTATTCAAATATTATAATTTAAGTATTTTATATTTTAGAGTCAAGATAGTCCAAAGGGTAATCTAGAAAATATAGCAGCGGGACCTAGTCAGCCATTATTAATAAATACAAATAATAGTCAGCCATTGGTGACAGATACCACCCAAATACAGGAAATAAGCTGGAATGATGAGCCTCCTGGGAAAAGGTTGCTACAAGAAGCCTCAGAGATAACGATCGTAGAAAAACCTGCGGAGCAAGAAGTAGATGATGACTGTTCCACATTTGCAGCCCATTTGAAGGCTAAGATGCGAACCTTCGACCCGCAGCAGAAATGTATTGCGCAGAAGTTGATATCAGATGTGATGTTCTATGCTAGCATACAGGAGCTAAGGGTAACGTCAAGTATTGTTTTGGATAGGAAAGCCTGAAGTTTGATTGATTTAAAAGATCAGGTGGGATGTGGTCAAACGTAGGCCTATTCTTTATAAAAAAGCTTAGGGAGAATGATGTCAAGAATAAAATGCCATGACCTACAAAATGTGGATAAATTGAGACTTGTTAGAATATTCCTACGATGTATTACTTTAGACACCACATGACCAAGTACCTTAGTCCTTCAATGTACCATAAGTCTCACCCCACATTGAGGATGCACAATGCACAACTGACGCATACGTAAAAGAAGCGTCTTGGTCGCCACTACAACATGACGTGATCGTTGCGACTTATCAGCGACATAATGCGAAAGTTGCCCTTGCCCAATGTAGGGTCGGCGTATTTTTGGAACATTTTTCTTAACCCTTTTATGCCATGCGATAAAAAATAAAGAGATGTCAATTAAAAAATGAGTGTTTTCATTCTTTTTATACTGGAATTGTTGATCTACCGTTTCCCTATCGTATTTAAAGGCCTGTTTAAACCTGTGTTATATTCGCTGTCACTCTGAATAGCGAAAAATATTCGCTCTGGACATTTCCATATGCAGTTTTCTTTCGCTTAGGTCGCTCAGGTTTAAACATGCTTTAAATCACACCTGTCGAATTGAAAGTAAGGTTTTCATCAGAAGTTAATAACATACATATGCAAATTAAGTAGAGGACATCGTTTGGGCGGTCGCGAAGAGGCTTTCTTTGGACAACTAATTTACTACCGTCTGCCGATCGCCATCAGTTCTGATGTACCAAGAAAAGATACGAAAAAAAAAGATATTGTAATATTTTGGGTTTTATAAATAAAACAAACGTGCTCGTTGTAACAGAACGGATGAAGAGGAAGTATATTTTTCACAGACATGAACATAGGTACAAACTAATCAGTATAGAGGTCATTACACTATGGTTTTAGGGATGTTCTATTTTGAGTACAATAATTATAACACCCCCACTCTCAAAATATGTATATATACAATACATACTCGTATTATCAAGTCTTTACATTTAAAATACCTAGCATTTTTACAAATTTATGATGCTTAACTGAGTTTAAGCTTTTTGTTAATATGTCTGCTGGCATATCTTGTGTGGACAAATAATTCACTTTAACAATTTTATTACAAATAACTTCTCTACAATAATGATAGCGGACATCAATGTGTTTCGTTCTATTATGAAATACAGGATTTTCTGATAACTTTTGAGCACTTTGGTTGTCATTGTATATACTAATTGTGTACAATAGTCCAGTTATCTCTTTTTGTAAATTCATAAGATATACAGCTTCCCTACAACACTCAGTGATAGCCATATACTCCGCCTCAGTACTTGAGAGCGCTACAGTTCTTTGCTTTTTGCTACCCCATGATATAACAGCCCCCGATAACATGAAACAGAAGCCTGTATATGATTTTCTATCTGAAACATTATTCGCCCAATCTGCGTCACAATAACCTTCAATATTAACATTACCATTCTTACAATACTTTAAACCTAAAGTTTTAGTTTTCTTTAAATATTTTAATATTCTTTTTGCATACAACCAGTGTTCATTATTATGACAATTATTAAATTGACTTAGGTATCCTACAGCATAGGTTATGTCTGGCCTTGTAAGGACAGCTAAATACATAAGGCTCCCTATGAGTTGTTGATACGGATTACAATCTTTAACATCTTGACTCTTTTCACTATTCAATTTAACTTCCATAGGTGTATCAACAGTTTTACATTCAGACATGTTAAATTTATGCAACAGCTGATCAATGTACTTCTCTTGACTCAAAGTGATAACATTGTTTTTCTTATCAGTATTGACAGTTATACCTAAACATTGTTTAATTGGCCCTAAATCTTTTATAACAAACTGACTACTCAGAGTCTCCTTTAATAACTTCATTTCTTTCTTGTCATTTGAGAAAATGAAAAAATCATCGACATATAGAGTTATTATGGTTCGCTGACCATTTACAAATTTTGTATATAAACAAGGTTCCAATTTAGATTTCTTATAACCAATTTCTAACATTGTACTATCAACTTTCTTATGCCATGCCCTTGAGGATTGTTTGAGACCATATATAGCCTTTTTCAGCTTAAGAACTTTATCGTTATTATCATTTGAACACTTAAAACCATCTGGTTTTTGCATGTATATGGTTTCATCCAATTCTCCATTAAGAAATGCAGTTTTTACATCTAAATGGGCAGTATCAAGTTCCAATTGCACGGCTAAGGCAAACAATAATCTTAAGGTAGTATGTCGGACCACGGGAGAGAAAGTTTCATTGTAATCAATACCACACTTTTGATTATAACCTTTTGCAACTAATCTAGCACGATAGCATATGTTGCTTTCACTATCACTTTTCTTTTTTAATACCCACTTACACTTCACAATAGTCCCTTCTTTTGGGGCTTCTGCGAGCTCCCATGCACTGTTATTGTCAAAGCATTTTAACTCCTCTTGAACTGCACGCCACCATTGCTCCTTCTCCGGACCTTGCAGGGTTTCTTCCAACGTCAACTCGCTGACTTCTATATTGGTACTCTCGGTGCACATATTCGTGACACCATATCTATCTGGTTTATGCCTTTCTCTAGCAGGTAATAATCTCACCGAGCTGCTAGTAGTTCCAGTAGAACTGTCTGAGTCTTCATTCTCACTAATCACATAAGTAGTATCATTGTTTGCAGACAGGAATGAATCGTTTGATTGACAACCGTCCCCCACTGAATCTGAAATGTCCTGTGTGTTTTCTGTCGGATTTACTGAATCCTTCTCTTCAACAGACACAGTACTGACATTTGCATCTTTTTCAATGATGATGACATCTCGACTTGTTGTGATTAGTTTAGTCTTGGGGTTATAAATTCTATATCCCTTAACATTTTCAGAATATCCCACTAAAATACATTCTTCTGACTTCTTATCCCATTTTTGCCTTTTTTCTTTAGGGATATGTGTCATAACTGAGCTTCCGAACACTCTCAGATGACCAATATTAGGCTTCTTATTAGTCCATAGTTCAAGAGGTGTTTTATTGTTTAAAGCAGCTGATATTGTCCGGTTCTGCAAATAAACAGCGGTATTAGTCGCCTCCGCCCAGAAGTCTTTCTTTAGATTGGCATCAAATAATAGGCAACGAGCCTTCTCGACGATGGTCCGGTTTTGTCTTTCCGCCAAACCATTTTGTTGAGGTGTGTAAACATTGGAACGTTGATGCACTATGCCTTTCTGCATCAAAAAATCATCAAAATCTCTATTGCAAAACTACAAGCCATTATCGCTGCGTAACACTTTGATAGTTTGGTTAAGCATATTCTCTACCATGGCTGTATAAATTTTGAAATATTGAAATGCTTCACTTTTATTTCTCATAAAGTAAATATGAGTCATGCGGCTATAGTCATCAATAAAAAGTATAAAGTACCTCGATCCTCCCAAGGAAACACACTCCATCGGCCCGCAGACGTCCGTATGCACAACTTCCAGTAACTGAGTACTTCTGTGGTCGCTACTTGGGAAAGGTAATCTACTCTGCTTTCCTTCACAACATGTAACACATGAAGATTTACTTATGTCTGCCTTCTGGTCAATTGAGATACCTTCAACAGCATTCTGCATTCCATTCAGATAGCTGCTGTTGATATGGCCAAGCCTTCTATGCCATATCTCATTGGACACCACTGCTGCAGCTGACATGTGTACTGGTGTATTTAACTTATACACTCCATTAATAAGTTTAGCTGTAGCTACCAAGACTCCCACTTTGTTGTATACTTCACAGCCACTGTCTCTGAATGTCACTCTGTTCCCTTTCTTTATTAGTTGGCTTACAGACAGGAGGTTAGTAGTAAGACTTGGAACACACATAACCTCTTCCACTGTCACATCAAAAACACTATCATTGGCACAAGTAGCAATCTGCACATTACCGGAGCATTTAACGGGTACTTTGCTCTCGTTTGCAACAACAATCTCCTTTACGCTTTGATCGTAAGAGGCATTTCTGACCCAATGTTCATTTGTTGTTAGATGAACACTCGCTCCACTATCAATGTACCAATCTGATTTACTGTAAACGCCACTCAGGAACACTGCACTGAATGCATTCGTCTGTTTGCGATCCATTTCTGCAGAATTTGTTGTGTTTGTGCACTGATTTTTGTAATGGCCGATTTGTTTACATTTGAAACATCTTATTTTCGATTTTGACAGCTGACAGTTTTCTTTGTCACCATTTTTGTTGTCTGTGGTCTTGCCATTTTTCTTATTATGTTGTCTTGATTGGTTTTTATGTCGAAAAATACCAAATGCAGCGCTGTCACTTCCGTCCACTTCCGATTCCATATCCATTAGCTTGGATTTAATGGCGTCCGTTGTTATTCTCATGCCCGAATGCTCGATCGCCATTATCATCGGAGCGAATTTTTCAGTCAAGCCCGCCAACAATAATGACCCAATCCACTCATCATTAATGTTAAAGCCAGTTCCAGCCAATTTTTGACCCGTTTCCACTAATTGAGTCACATATGAGTTCATTGACGTACTATTTTCTAGTCGAATCGAAATCAAGTTTCTCAGCAGGCTGATTCGTCTTGTAAATCCTGAATCATCGTATAATGATTTTAACTTGTCCCATAATTCTTTCGTAGACTTAACTTCTTTGATATGAACGTAGATAGGCGGGTCTATAGTCAAAATCAATTTTGCTCTTGTCTTAGCGTCGTCTGCTTCTGAGATTGCCGGTTGACCTTCCCTCGGCTTGATGCATCTTAGCGTGCCTTCCAACACTAAGAAGTTCTCGGCCGCAAAGCACCATTCACTATAGTTTTCGCGCCCTTTGAGTTTTGGCACGCTAACTAAATAATTAGTATTCGACGCCATTACTGTCCATCACACAACGACTGCACAAATTAAAACTTTGCAACACAACTAACTGTTCTCATACTGCAACTATTATCAAAAGTCCAGATAATTCACTGTCGCGAGAAACTAGTTGATGGCACCAGAAACGGTCTGGGCGCATGACCTGTAATATTTTGGGTTTTATAAATAAAACAAACGTGCTCGTTGTAACAGAACGGATGAAGAGGAAGTATATTTTTCACAGACATGAACATAGGTACAAACTAATCAGTATAGAGGTCATTACACTATGGTTTTAGGGATGTTCTATTTTGAGTACAATAATTATAACAGATATTATATGCGAAAACGGAACAGGTGTTATAATATTACGTAAAACTTAGGAACCTACAGCGATTTTCATGACTTGCACTGTGTCCCACAAGTGGTACTAAATGTAAGCCCATAAAAATATAAACAAAATATGATCAATAGTTTTGGAGAAATGTGAGGACAAAAAATATACAAACATTTGGTGTGGAGAAATAGAATTCTCAAAGGACTGGCGCATAGGAATTTCTTACAGTTCCACAAAAAAAAATACATACACAAACAAGATAAAAATTTTAAAACCTCCTTTTTCGAATTTAGTTAAAAAAACGACAGTCAACGAAACAAGAAAGTGAATGAACGCGAACAGTCAAAGATTATGCAACTGATAAAGACGCTTAATTGTAAATTATTACGTCGGCCGCGAATGCGCCCGCGCCGATGCGATGAAACGAGGTTTCGTAATCGATTAATTGCTTCCCAAGATATATGTGAGGAAGGAAGTGAACAGAGAAATTGCATATTATACTACTAGTAATGTCTCACGGCACCACAATAAAATAATTTTTATTATTACTTTTTTATGCAAAGAAGTAAAAAGACATGCAAGGCGCTCGGAGCTTTCCTGGAATGAGATAACGCTGCTCATAACTCATAATACTTATTATAATCAGTACAGTGCTTAAGTCTTCAAGAAAAGCAGACAAAGTTACGTGAGTCAGCTAGTATAGATATTATTAATTACCACGATCATAGTTATGGAAGCTACGCGAAAGATACCAGGGCATTATTACCCGTGACGAATCCTACTGTATTTTATAGATAGATCTTTTACCTATAATATTACTATTATAGGTAAAAGATGGGTTATTTAGGGCGCGACCAGGAAAACGAAACAATGGTCGCGATCGTTTTTCCGCGCATTTCAACGCAACGCAACGTTTGTGTAGCATCAGTTTTACAGGCGATTATGAAAGGAAAAGATACATCTAAATATATAATAAGTGACATTTTAAAAAAAACTTTTTAAAAACAAGCTTTAATTATTCTTACCATCTTGCATCATAAAGTACTCGTCAAGACGAATCAAATGAACCCAAACTCGATGTGGTTGCGTTGTTTAATGACAGAGTTCCTATGGCCACCTTCCAGCTCCATCATCAGATCAGCTCGATGTCATAAAAATATTGCATTGTCATCCGATTTACACACGCATGCAAATTTTCAGCTCAATTGGAAACCGGGAAGTGGGTCAAATTAAACTTGCAAGATTTGATTACAGACAGACAGACAGACAACAGACAGGTGAAAGTAATTAAAAGCTTGTAAAAAGAAAGAGTGACTGACTGATCTATCAACGCACAGCCTAAACCGCTGAACCGATTGGGTTGAAATTTGGAATACAGATAGGTTTTATGACGTAGACCTCCGCTAAGAAAGGATTTGGACACGCGGGCAAAGTCGCGAGCATAAGCTAGTATCTAATATATCTAACAAAAAATAAAGAAAAATCGTGTTATAATACTTAAATTGTCTTTCTCCTTCGAAATGGCTTGATGGATGTTTGTACGTATTTTGTAGGTCTCAGAATAGGTTGTAGGGTATTTTTCAACAAACACAGACAAAATTGAAGTGAGTTAGCTAGTAATAACAGTATAGAGATACATAGAGTCATTAATTAATTACCATGATCATAGTTATCGAAGCTAGGCGGAAGATACTAGGGCATTATTACCCGTGACGAATCCTGCTAGATTTTATAGAACTATTATAGGTAAAAGATGGGTTATTTCGTCCTCCCAATTAACCACGGAATGCGGCATAAATATGATTGGCTGCCCCAGATGCCCTGTAATTACAACCGTGCACATTGAAAATGTGTGGGTTCTGGTCTGGACTGATGATGAATGGCATCAAGGCAATTTGATATTCATGAAACAGTTTATATATGTACAAAGTTTGCAAAAAGTGTAGCAATATTTAACGGGTTCACGGGTTCAATGCTTGACAGTAAAAATGTAAAAATTCGCACAGTGTTCAAATTTCATACAAAATTAATCAGATATTCGCTAATTTTGAATTCATTGTTTTACAAGATATTTTAACGGGACACATCTTTAAATATTATTAATTTTTTCTTTATATTTATACACGTAATCAAAAGTGTATTTATCTAATGAATAATCAAAGATTCCCTTCATATAACTGGATAATCTGATCACGCGAACTATCAGATACTTGATACTACTATGTAATATTATAAACGCGTAAGTTTAGTTACTTTTACTCCTGAACCGATTGAGCTGTAATTTGGTATGTAGGTAACTTAGATCCTAGTTTTTTTACATCATATTATGCTACTTTTTAGCAAGTAAAACCGCTGGGCGCAGTTAGTTTTAAAATAAACTCAAACTCAAAATTCATTTATTCAAATACAAATAAATACCTATAATAGATACTTGTTTAAGTGGTGTCCAGACTGCCAATTTAGGTCAGACAGAATAGGAATTCTGCGAAAAGCTGTTGGTGGGACGTTTCAAATGCCTATGTTTAGAGAGTCTAGACTCTAGTTAGCGCACAGATGTACTTTATGAAATACCTAAGGCCAATTATTATGTGTATATGTACACCTACTTATGAATTATTAAAGAATCAGCCAATACTCAATACAGTATTTTTGCATGGCAAACACAAAATAATCTAACTTTATGTACTTTTTAGTGTGTTTAATCAGTTTTCTTTAGATATTATAAATAATGTACCTATAGCTAATACAGGGAACAAGGTTACAGAAGACCAGACATTTATATAATATTATACAGATAGATAGATAATATCCTTTATTGAAACACAGAAATGTACATAAACATTTAAAAACTATAATATAAAAACTAAGTGTTACAATTGGCGGTCTTATCGCAAATAGCGATTTGGGTATGTAAAACAGAAAATTAATTAAATATTATCTATGAGTATTATAAATGAGTTATTATTATTATTATTTTCATTCCAGGCTAGCCATGAACCCTATTCTAACAGTGATGAGTCAGCAATCATCGCATCAGCTCCACATGATATGGATATTGTATCGTTATTGTTTCGCAATATAATCGAGTCGTGAGCGACCTTCGCTGCGCCCGCGCCGCTCCGTGGGAATACCTCTGTTTCTAATGTGGAGACAACTATATCTATTAGTACTAAGTACTAACGTATTAAAAAAATCTAAGAACAGGAACAACCAGTGAATTGAACCAATAGAAATTTTAAAAAAAAATTATTTAAATAATTATTATACGAGTAGCTTAGCTTTTCACACAAATCTGTAGAGTTTGTGAAACGCCTTTTCACCTACTAGGAGAGTGTGAAGCTCTGATGCGAATACGTAGCATCGTTCTGGGTCAGCACCAGCTTAGCCCGGACGAGCTTAGAGAGACCAACCCCAGGAAAATCCTTCAGTTCCTCGAAGCTGCAAGGGTCAGTGGCGAACTATAACGCCGCGCAAACGGGGTTTTTCTCACCCTCAAAGTGGCGATCACAATAGGACATTTCTGGCCGCAGTGATACGAAAAGCCACAAAAATATAATAAAAAAAAATTGCTTAACTTTTGACCACGACCTCTCGTGATGTTAAGCGACGATGCAGCCATAGATGCTAGTAGACTAAACTTAGAAGGCGGGATAAATCCCTGGCTTCACTGAGCATCATGTCGGAACACGGTCATAGGTCATAATGACCGCTTGGCGACACGGTTTTAAACTCCAGAGGGTAGTAAAACTAGTAACTATTTTTTTATTAAATAAATAAAAAAAAAACTAGCCACGGCCGAAGCCTACCACCAGTCACCAGTACTATGTAAGAAAGAAAAGAAAGAAAAAAAAAATACATTTATTTGCACACACACACACATTACATACTGAGAGTATTATTAAATTAAACAAGCAATGGAGAACCCAGCAGCATGGAGCTATGTGCAATGGAGAAGAATTTTTAAATGGTTTATAGAGGTTGTAAGTAACAAAAACTGATATTTCTTCAACGCAATCTGAATTTTAAAATAAACAATTAATGTTTTTAAAGATATATGTATAAAGATATTTAATGAAAACTCGTTACAAGAGTTCACGGCAAGGCGTGCAGCCAGCAAGCACCTGACATTTGCGCGCCGGCGCAGGCACAGGTTACACAACACATCCCAAACGACGGATAATGACTGCTAATTAAATTTAATGGCTTGTACGTATTGTTCCACCTTCATTACGACCACCTCGTGGATGTTCGAGAATGTGCTGTGAAATACCATACACGGTTGTATCGCTTAATATTCAGCTAAAATTTTAAGGAAAGGCCAGCGAGTCTCTTATCATTTTACACTGGGTATATTTTGCTGCAATTTTTAGGGTTTCGTGCCTCTAAAGGAAAAAACGAAAACCCTTATAATCAATAAATACTCGTGCGTCCATCTGTCTGTCCCTTTTACTCGGAAACGCGTGGAGAGTGGAAATTGCCAACAAGGACTTCAACACAAAAGTTACAACAATCTTTGGATGTTTACCTAGCTCACTTTTCTAATTTATATGAGGTACCTGGCTAACCTAATTATTTTATTGGCATTATCAATTTAGGTACGTACTACATAATATATTTTCCAGAATGAAGAAGATTATTTAGAATAGAATAAAACACTCTTTATTGTTCACACAAATACAATAATATAGCTTAGAACTAAGATTACACAAAAATAAGTGTTACAATTGGCGGTCTTATCGCTAAAAGCGATCTCTTCCAGACAACCATTTATTATTTACCTTATAGCTTGTAACCGTGTATAAACCTCTAAAGTACAACTTCTGGGTACGGAGTAGGTACCTATCCCGAGTCTCAACATTGTAAAACGGTACTTTACCTAGGAAGTAACAAAGCCCATTAGATCCCTAATAAAAATTCCACATGAATCCGTAAGCCGCTATCCGTGAAATGGAATTACGCGGGATTGCCACGAAACCGGGATCCGGGAACGGTGTACGATAGGGTTGTCTAACTCAAATTAATTATGCATTACGATTTACGATTCACCACTATTTTATTCTATTTTAGCCATTGCTTGGGTCACAACCGTCCCACCTTTTCAAAGCTTCTATGAATTGCAGAAGTAAAAAAAACCTCGCCAAATGGTCATTATGATGACCAGTAAAGCCAGGAAGGGTTTTATCCCGCCTTCTAGGTTTAGTCAGCTAACTGCTATCACCTATGGCTGTATCGTCACGTGAGATCGTCAAAGGCTAATGAATAAAAAAGAAAAAGTGTGACGAAACCTATCCAAAAAATATGGAACCCGATTTGATTAAAAAGTTATTTTAATAGGTTGAACTAAAGCTGAGGAAAGACCTCTGTATCCCCTGACTGCTACCAGAATGCACAGGTTCATAATTTATTCTAAACTCTATATATTCAAAAAGTTTCTGCAGGCAGCCCTACAGCTCGAGATGATCCAGGATTAGGTTCCGCGTCGGCGCCTTTGTGCGCGCGCGCATTCTAATCGTCGCGAGTCGCGATACGCAATCAACGTAATGCTCTATCGGTGGTGGGATCGATTTCTGAACATATTCGTGTTCTGTAATATATTGTAAGTACATGTATCTACTTATGCTGATAAATGTAGCTACTTACAAATACCCTAATTATAATTCATATTATAATTAGGGGCAAAAACCAGGAAAATAAAGTAATTTAAGTAAAAACAAATTCATTGAAATACAAAAAATGTTATACTGGTAGAGTAGGCTTCGGTTGTGGCTAATTACCACCCATTGGACAAAACCGTCTCGCTAAGCGGTAACCTAAGATCATAATAATATAGCACAATGTATTATACTATGTACCTATAGTTTTAGCTTTATTTCTTTAAAGTTACTCTTAGTACAGATGCTACATCCGGTATTTTTTTTATTTTCCGGCGAGAGTCGAGAGTAGACTAGCTATTGGTTATCGTTTAGTAATGGAGAAGGAAAACGAAATAAAAAGGATAAAAAGGAAAAAAAAGAAAGGAGTGGAAAGAGAGAAGGGAGGCCTTTGCCCTGCAGTGAGATAATATAGACAAAATAATAACATAATAATGGAGTAGGGACGATGGGGTCTCAATCTATTGTGGGACCCTGGAAACGTGTATAGTGTGCCCATTGGTGGAAGATAGTAATTAAACTATATTACAGCCACCAACAAGGATATCTTACTACTATGCTAGTGACGCCGTTCGCATAGACTAGTTACATATTATCTAATATCTACCATATCGAATTAAAGTCGTGAGTACCAGAGTACGGCCTTATTATCATATCAATCACTATCACGTTACAATGTGGCACCCTATGTGGCCCCGTGGAGTCATTGCGAACCATTGATCGATTGCTTGAAACATATTATCTCTATTCATTACTTACTTATTACTCGATTGGTTATCGATTTGTTTATTGTGTATCGATTTTTCAAAGAAAGAAATACATTTATTCAGCGCTTGCCGCCTGACAAATACATAGGTTTTCATTTAAAAATGTTTTTATAAACTTTTAATATATGTAGGTTTCTTGTTTTTAAGTATGGAGTAAGTCTTGATAACAATATGTCGGGAGGAGAACGTTGATATCTGCGACACAGTTCTTTAACTCATGCGGATATCATCGATTCTTCTATGTACTCTGTAAACTAGTTTTATTGTTCCTAATAAAGATTTTTTTATAGGTAGGTATAGGTATTAATAATTACAACATTAGTGCACATATTAATTTTATTATACAGGACTTGTGACTTGTCGCATAATTTTAAAGATGAGATGATGAGAAAGATATGATGATGAGTTCAAATCGCGAAAGTTTAAAGTGTAAAACATAATGTACCAACCTATAAAGTGTGCCTGTATTTATTTTAGTTTGTTACTTCATAATTTTCTATTTCGTTGATACTAGCTTTCACAGAAGCCAATCGACTCGACAAGAAGAAGAATCTGTTCTGCTGCGGAAAAGAAAACCCGCTTTCAGGTTATCTACTACGCTTATTTTTAGGCAAGTGCCAAGAGAGCTTTTTAAAATTTAAATAAAAAAATAATGTCTCACTCTGGTGACAACAATAAATATCAGTTACTCCAATAGCTGAACCGTGTCAACAATTCATCAAAACGAGGAAGGAAGCCACTGGATTCTATGAATACGTGTCAGGTGCCTCAGACTTGGTCAACAAGTTCAGACACCATACCGGCTGAAAGGAAAGCATTGGTATGTGGAGTTACAGGAAGTTTATCAAACATTCATCTTTGGAATGAAGGATGGCGCAGAATTCAGCACGAAGCACGCTGTATAGCTTAACAGAAATGTCCCTACATTTGAAGTAGCAGTGTAGTAGTACGAGATAATGCTACTAATCACTAAAGTAGTGAAAATGTCATTGATTTAGGATATCTGTCTTGGAAAATATGCCGTACATTTAACGCATTCTACGGGCGGATAGGGCGGATAATGCGACGGAGTGCGTTGCGTCTTTGGTGTTAAATGTGCGTGAATTTTATAATTGTGATTACCTACGAAAAGTGTCCGTTCAGCTCGCTGCAAGCGTCGAGAATTTGAAATCCTCGGAACGAAAGATGCGCTATCAACTAGCTCCAAGAATTTAAGCACTAAGAAATTTTGAATCTTCTCCTCAATCAGATTTCATATAAAAACTCACATTCTCACCCAAACTGCCGAAAATCAATATCATCAACACACATTCACGAAAAAATGTAACCTCAGGCGATTCGCAGATTCCAGCGATCACGTTTTTAGGCCTCAGAAATCTCAGCCGATAGCAAAATATTAATTTACTCGGCCCTCGTAAAGTTAAAGCGTTTTCCGTTGATTTATTGTTATGGAAGTCATGCGCGGGCGCAATGTCGTGGGACGATATTTGTACTTTCGGTTTCAGAATTACTCTGAACAGGCTTTTGCCAGTTATTATTTATATCCCATTTTTTTTTAAATATTGAGTTACATACTGCGCCCAGCGGTTTTATTTATCCGCTAACCCTATGTATTCCAGGGAGAAAGCTACATAAAATTACATTACACCAAATTTCAGCTTCATTCGGTTTTAGCGTGAAGAGGTTACAGACATACACATATCCATACTTTCGCATTTAAGTGGGTTATATTTGCGATGTCGAGACTTTTAGGTTTTTATCAATCAATAGTTAGTTAAGAATCATTGTAATTAGGTATCTACTTGTACCTAACGAGTAAACACATAAACTTTACCAACGCGTAGGCAAGGAAAGTTACCAATTGCATCACATGAAATAAAACCAGAGAAAATAAATCTAAAAGTAAAAGTGTAAACATGTCCGACGGTTTGTCAGTGGAAAATCTACGGACGCCGAATTCAGAATGAGGTGGGCAGGTTGGTTAGAACTAGGGTTGCCACAATACAAGATAACACTAATATAACCTACGAATATCTGTAAAGTTCTTCCCCGCCGAAGATGGGTGCGGCGGGGATACTCACTAAAAACCTGGGGGTGTTCCTGCGGAACGCCATAATGCCGGGGCAGCGGGTACGCCGAAGCATTCATCCGCGGCCTGAGAAAAACACACTACGTGTACTCTCTCGTCGGCGGAACAGGGAGGGTTATGTGGGTCTCCTATGTGGTGTCCCAAAAACTAATTTACTGTAAAAACACTGTAAACAATGTAAACTGTAAATGCAGGGAGGGATTTATCCCGCCTCTAGGTTTTAGGTCTAGGTATAGGGTCGCCTCGTGCGGTTAGTATTCTTTATATGGACTTGTAGTATGCACTAAATCAACTCCACGCTTCTGATCAACTCCGTAGCGTCGCCGGATCGCCTCGGTCGCAAGGTGAGGCGGTGAGGAGTGGGTGCCGGGTGGCTCTAATGAGCTATGACCCTATAGTCTGCTACCATCTACGATCGCATCTTCGCTCAACATTACGCAAAATCGTGCTCAAAGACTCAAAGGCTAACCTATAACGATTAAAAAAGTATAAGTGACAGCCCTAAACGTGCGCCTACGCAAGTTTTAAGCTACCACTTTCTACAGAAACGAGACGGTGGCCGCTTGCAGATTGAGAGGTCAATGTTGCCGATGATTCACAAGTCTTCAAACATATTGACCTTGATTCAGCCAATTTAACTCGATGATCGCATATAGGTGCAGCTTGGTACAAAAACGACGCTCAATCCGGATTTTTAACCGTGTTTCTAGAGGAACCAGAAGCCTTAGCCAAACCTACCGGTCGTGAAGCGTAACGTTCAAAATATACCTATAGTACGGTCCCCAATACAAAAAAAAATAACTTCCGTGGGACACATCTCCGCCATACGAATTATTGGTATGTACTTATTTGGCATATTTTCCTGAACACGAAAAGTGCGGTAGTCACTTCCTAAGTGTATGGAGGGGGTAGTTATGACGTCACAAAGATGGCCGCCGGGCCTATTCTATTGTGCGGGTTATTTAAATATCTACTGAACCGATTTACTTAAATAGGGTGTCAAATGAAAGGTTATTAAATAAGCTTTATTTTATTCCCAAGAACTATCAACGTGATATAAGTACCAAAGGAAATATTTCCAAAAAACATAATTTGTAAAAAATAAATTTTTCGTCTTATGTTTATAACTTGGTAACCGTTAGGATAATGCAAATATAGGTTATGATAAAATATTTAGTTCCTTTCATCAGCTTTCTAAAAAACCTTTAATCATTACAATAAAGCTATAAACAACGAAACTGCAGCCGTTTGAATGAGCCTCGGTAGCGCTGAACTCATAGCGGTAGCCAAGCCATTAGACGGGTTTTCTATAGAATGATAATAGAATTTTGAATAAAAAGCATGTGCGATAGTAATGAAAATATAAAATAATATTTAAGTAAGCTGCTACCTATTCATAAGTTGTATTTAGAAGTTTTTTCTGATGTGATCAGCATAATAATAAGTAGGTATGTACATATGTGTTGTACTAAACTTACTGAAAAAAATATTAAAAATAAAAACATAATTTTATCTAATTAATGTCCTCAATCTGATCTGTATCTTCTAAATAATTATACTGGTTATAACATTTTAACCGACGTGACATATCCCTTCTAAGCACTTTTGTTTTTTGTCATTACATCCACAACGGGATGAACGGCAACAAGCTTAACATTGACATTATATAAGTTCGAGGTCTTTCAATGAGATTGAATTTACGGATGAAGTAACTGGCAATAAAAGATTAGTATCCTCGATCATCCAGCCACAGCCAATGAGTTCAGGAAGCGTGGGCTTTGCTACGTTCGCGTTCTGCCAACATAACGTCTGGTAGTTCGATCTTAGCGCATGCTTTCGAAAGGCTTTTCGTGTCGGCGGTAACTTATCAAGTTCTTTGATGTTCTGGAACATTATTGCTCTTAAATTGGCTATCCAGTTCTTGGTATACAAACAAGAAACCCGGACTGTGTTTCTTGTTTGTATACATAAGAATGACAAATCTTTCAGCGTTACAAAATTGTTCTTTTTTACGCTGTGGGGTTACACCAAAATTTGAAAGGAGTTGATAATGTTTTTGGAAAATCGGCCAGCTTGATTTTTTTGTGTGACCTGACAACGCGCTCGTAGTGTCACACCCAGTTAGAGGGTGATAAGCCAGCAATGATTCCTCTGATTTCATTGATCATTTGAGAGGTACTCAAGAAGAAGCTGATACCCGTTTCATACTACTTGGGATTGATTGTAAACAATCGGGCTTTGAACGGTTAATAGTAAATGACGTGCTACTCCTCGTTCTGCACTTCTCTGAGATAATTACTAGCCTTGGGTTACTCGCGAGTGAATGATTGGAAAGAACGAAGTCCTTGCTTGCACGTCACTTATTCTTTCGTTCGCGTCGGCGTTCAGTAGTTCAATGCGATCTTTTCATTCCTTTCGTTTGAAGGAAAAATACAAAATACATTGCGTAGTGTGGCCGATAATTTTTCAAGGACGTCCAGTTATGCACGTAATGTAAACTGAACTATATATTTGCAACATAAAATTTGTAACATAAAATCAACTCAATTTAATTTAGTAATCTATCACTCTTATAAACCCGCCAAGATCGCTTTGAGATTTCGCTCGCACGTCTCAAATTGAGACTCGCGAGCGAAAAGAGTTAAACATTGCTAATTTGCTAACGATCGCTATAAAACTCGCGAACGAAAAGAGGTTAACATTGCTAAAGATCGCATTGAACGAAAAGAATAAAAGAATAAAAAGAATGATTTCATTCTTTGAATCGAAAAGAGCAAATCGCTCTGCTCTTTTTAGTGATGCGAAATTCCCACCGCTAATAATTACCAAGTGTTATGTGGATTAAATCCGGTACTAGCAAAAAAACAAAATTTATTAACGTTAATAATATATACTAGTGCCGCAGGGCAACTTATGGCGAGCTTTTGGGGAGTAGTGGCCCCACGCCCGGGACCCGAGTGCTCCCGGGGGAGGATCCTGTTCCTCATCTTCGGCTTGCCTTCATTGGCCGGCCAGAGTGGAATCGCGAGAGCTGCATGCTCAGAGGGAGGATGTGAAGCATAAGTAGCGAGTTGGCCTTTTACGTGTTTAAAGTCCAGGGACACCTCTCCCCCTATAGCCACTTGCATCAACGTTGCCCTTATTGTCGGTTATTTAATGCCGGCCTTTATAGGGCCCCGTTTAGTGAGTGGCGAGTCATCACCTGCTTATATAAATATTTCCTAATGGGACGGAAATGGCAAGTGCCGTAGTCTTAAGCAATAGCCTCATTAACCATCCATTTAGAATACACATCCATAGCCTAGTTCAAGTGGTTTCCATTAATTACTGTCTTTGAGCCAATTTTGTATAGATGGACTCACCACAGATAGACTCCGATAAGTGTCACCCATCACATTTATAGTAAAAAGCCCAAAGAGGCCTCTGCGCGTTGGACTTTTTTGTCTCCGTGTACGCCTATAAAAAGGCCCGGGTTCAGCCCGTGTTTAAGAGCGACATATATACTAGAAAACATGACAACCGATAAGAGGAATCATTGCTGGCTTATCACACTCTAACTGGGTGTGACACTACAAGCGCGATTTAATCCACATAACACTTGGTAATTATCTCAGAGAAGTGCAGAACGAGGAGTAGCACGTCATTTACTATTAACCGTTCAAAGCCCGATTGTTTACAATCAATCCCATGTAGTATGAAACGGGTATCAGCTTCTTCTTGAGTACCTCTCAAATGATCAATGAAATCAGAGGAATCATTGCTGGCTTATCACCCTCTAACTGGGTGTGACACTACGAGCGCGTTGTCAGGTCACACAAAAAATCAAGCTGGCCGATTTTCCAAAAACATTATCAACTCCTTTCAAATTTTGGTGTAACCCCACAGCGTAAAAAAGAACAATTTTGTAACGCTGAAAGATTTGTCATTCTTATGTATACAAACAAGAAACACAGTCCGGGTTTCTTGTTTGTATACCAAGAACTGGATAGCCAATTTAAGAGCAATAATGTTCCAGAACATCAAAGAACTTGATAAGTTACCGCCGACACGAAAAGCCTTTCGAAAGCATGCGCTAAGATCGAACTACCAGACGTTATGTTGGCAGAACGCGAACGTAGCAAAGCCCACGCTTCCTGAACTCATTGGCTGTGGCTGGATGATCGAGGATACTAATCTTTTATTGCCAGTTACTTCATCCGTAAATTCAATCTCATTGAAAGACCTCGAACTTATATAATGTCAATGTTAAGCTTGTTGCCGTTCATCCCGTTGTGGATGTAATGACAAAAAACAAAAGTGCTTAGAAGGGATATGTCACGTCGGTTAAAATGTTATAACCAGTATAATTATTTAGAAGATACAGATCAGATTGAGGACATTAATTAGATAAAATTATGTTTTTATTTTTAATATTTTTTTCAGTAAGTTTAGTACAACACATATGTACATACCTACTTATTATTATGCTGATCACATCAGAAAAAACTTCTAAATACAACTTATGAATAGGTAGCAGCTTACTTAAATATTATTTTATATTTTCATTACTATCGCACATGCTTTTTATTCAAAATTCTATTATCATTCTATAGAAAACCCGTCTAATGGCTTGGCTACCGCTATGAGTTCAGCGCTACCGAGGCTCATTCAAACGGCTGCAGTTTCGTTGTTTATAGCTTTATTGTAATGATTAAAGGTTTTTTAGAAAGCTAATGAAAGGAACTAAATATTTTATCATAACCTATATTTCCATTATCCTAACGGTTACCAAGTTATAAACATAAGACGAAAAATTTATTTTTTACAAATTATGTTTTTTGGAAATATTTCCTTTGGTACTTATATCACGTTGATAGTTCTTAGGAATAAAATAAAGCTTATTTAATAACCTTTCATTTGACACCCTATTTAAGTAAATCGGTTCAGTAGATATTTAAATAACCCGCACAATAGAATAGGCCCGGCGGCCATCTTTGTGACGTCATAACTACCCCCTCCATACACTTAGGAAGTGACTACCGCACTTTTCGTGTTCAGGAAAATATGCCAAATAAGTACATACCAATAATTCGTATGGCGGAGATGTGTCCCACGAAAATCGTTATTTGAAGACTTTTTTGCAAATGGGTCTCGTACTACTATCCAAAAACTGGATTTTCATTTATGTTAACGCCGAGGAAAAACGCGTTACCCATCCCTCCCATCAGGAAGGTTTTATAAGGGACTGAAATAAATGGCAAATGGCGTGTTATTTACACCTTTTTCTTCGAAAAATTGTATTTATAATCATAATAATATAGGTAATCTTATCTTAATGCTTAAAACTCATAGTTGCTAAATGGTTACCAAGTCCTTCCTCGTGAAACAGTAGGATCCACGAGCTATCCTTAATTCTTACTTCAGCTTACCTGGAACAAACATAACGATTAATTGCATTTTTTGTTTTAGAAAAATCTTTGGATTAACACTAAAGATACACTTAAATGAAGGGCACAACAATAGATAGCGCACTTGACATCTTAACACAATAAAAGATTAATAATATTTTGAAATCTTTATTGTTTTTTGTCTTAAAAACATACTTAAACAAAATGAAGACCAATAATATGCAAATTAACAAAATTATTTCTTCTGAATTTTTTTTTTTAACATAACTCTTCTTTTTAACCCGTAATATTATGTTATACTTATAATAATTATTATAATATTAAATTTCTAAATTATTTTTTCTTAAGGTCTGCCTTTTTCCCCTTTTGTTGCTTTTCCTTCCCCTTTTTCCCCTTTGCCAGGATTTCAGACTCAGGCTCCTGAACACGAGGTGGAGTGGGAGGCAGCTTCTTATCAGGCCACTTGCGCTTGATATAATCCATGACTGCATCTAAGTCCATACTCTTCTCCTTTTCCGTGATAGTTCCTGGGAACAACCTGACTAAAAGATTGTTCATATCATCATGGAAGACCACACCGTGAGTCCTCAGACCTTTGGCTATATCCTTCTGAGTGATCTCGTGATTGAATTGCTTCACCCATTCCAAAACTAAAATCGGGAAATCTGGAGGATCATTCTTAACTTCTTTACACATAGCATTAAGTCTATTAATAATCATGTCTCTCATATCTGGTGGTGTAGGCACAAATGGATACTTTATCTCACCATGAACTATGGCAAGGTTTTTCCTGAAATCCTGTTTAACCATCGATTTCATATTCTCTACAAATTCTAGAGGCACAATTACATGTTCCAGGAGGAGTATTTGAAGCTTCACTTTTGGTTGCCATAACCGTTTCATTATTTTCATGGAGTCATTGAGCGTCAGAGGATTTGCTGACAGATCCAGTACTTGAAGTTTCACAGCTGAATGTAAATTGGAAGCAATGTGTGTTATAACCACACCTTCCAACCTGTTGTTACCTAAATAAACCTCTCTAATACTCCCCGCTTTCATCAATTTATTTATACCCGTGCCAACAAGTTCTCCACTTAAGGAGTTCCAAGAAAGATCCAACATTTGAAATTCCCGATTCTTGGATAGCACTAGACAGAGTGAGAACACTGCTTCTTCAGATATAATCATGTTCCATGCTAGATCCAAATGCATCAATTTGTTATTATTGTAGAGAGCTTTAGCCAAATTGAACATAGATGGAGCTGTGATATCATTATGGCTCACAATTAAGTTCGTGAAATCAGCCCCGTTGGATATCGCCTCAATTATGAAATTCATTCCTTCATCGCCCAGTTGATTCTTGGAAAGGTTCAAGACTTTTAAAACACGGTTTAGATGTAAATTACAGACCAACTGCCTGATACCTTTAACACCAATTCTGCAACCAGAAAGATTGATCGTAGTTAGAAATGTGTTATCGACAAACATTTCTCCTAAATGGAAGCATCCATCTAAGCCTATCCAGTTGTCGGTTAAGTCGAGCTCTTTGACGTGTCTGTTCCGTTTCAATGCTATGGCAATGGTTCTAAACGCTAAAGTGTGAATTCCGTAGTATTTTAAATCTACAGATTCTTTTAAAAGTTCTCTGTGAAATTTTCTTATAGGAGCCAATCCCATTTCCTCGCATAAAGCCAGGTAGAGTTCCTGTCCATCTTCAGGATAAACTATTTCAGGAGGAGGGTCGAATAGAGCTTCTTGAATGCCAGGGTCGCTTACAGCAGGGTAGTTGTAGTACGGGTGTCTGAGCACCGAACTCTGAGACATTGGAATATACTTTGCACATATTTCTCCACTTCCCGGATCATAGAGACCTTCAGAATACAGTTTTCGCTTGACATTATCCTCTGGTCTAACAAATATAAGTGAAGCCCACTCATCCTGAGGCGATTCCTCCGAAGATGAAAGCTCTTTCTCAAATATGACCTCAACGGCTGGGGCCTCGTCTTTGATGGAGGCTTCACTAGACATGATGCCTCAAAAAACCATTATACTATATCTCCTGTAGAATGAAATCTGAAAAATATCTGGTTTTTTTGAACTTTCGCTCTGAGGTTAACAGTTTCACATAGACAACAGCTCTCGATACTGTGTCTCGATATGAACTTTTTCTGTGAACTAATCAATTTTGTCTATGATCCAAATAGTATTCTTAAATAATAAAAGAAGCTGTGTTAATGGAGTATAATATAATAATAACCCTAAGTTCACTATTTACACAATTTAAACCCCTATTTAAAAAATAAAATAAAATTAATAAATATACATAAGCTTTAATGATAAATTACAAATAAATTACAACAGGTATCTATGCAATAACAAAAAATTAAAAACTGGCAATGGAAAACCATAAATAAATGTTATCCTAAACAACACAACTTAGAAATCCAATAAAATAAAAATAGCCCGGATTACTTTTTCTTTGCATCTTTTCCTTTTTTGCCTTTCACTTCAGGCTCAGGTTCCGGAACACGGGGTGGAGTAGGTGGAAGCTTCTTATCAGGCCATTTGCGCTTGATATAATCCATGACTGCATCCAAGTCCATACTCTTTTCCTTTTCCGTAATAGTTCCTGGGAACAACCTTACTAAAAGATTGTTCATATCATCGTGGAAGACCACACCGTGAGTCCTCAGACTCTTGGCTATATCCTTTTGAGTGATCTCATGATTGAATTGCTTCACCCATTCCAATACCAATATCGGGAAATCTGGTGGATTTTTCTTGACTTCTTTACACATGGCATTAAGTCTGTTGATTATCAGGTCTCGCATATCTGGAGGTGTGGGCACAAATGGATATTTGACTTCACCATGAGTTACTACAAGATTTTTTCTGTAGTTTTGTTTGCGCATTTCATATATATCTTCTACGAATTTGAGTGGTACAATTACGTCATCTAATAATAACTTTTGAAGTTTTACCCGAGTTTCCCATAAACGTTTAACGAAACACAAGGTATCATCAGGGGACATGGGATTTCCAGAAAGATCTAACACTTCAAGTTTCACAGCTCTGTGTAAATTGAATGCAATAGCAGGAATTGAAGCTCCTCCGATCTTGTTATTTCTCAAATAAATTTGTCTAATATTTTTATTAGTCATTAAAGTCTTTATAGCGACCCCAACGCGGTCTCCACTTAAGGCGTTCCACGAGAGATCTAGCATTTGAAATTTGGGACTTTTAGCCAACCGCGTACAAAGCATGTAGACCACATTTTCAGAAATAATAGAATTCCACCCAAGATCTAGATGTGTCAATCTATCGTTATCTTCGAGAATTTTCGCTAGGTTTGCTATTGATTTAGCGGAGAGATTATTGTGTCTCAAGGAAATGTTCGCGATATCAGCCCCATCTTCTAAAGCCTTGATCAAATACTCCATACCTTCATCGCCTAATTCATTTTTAGATAGATTCAAAGCTCTTAAGCACCGATTAAGGGGTAAATTACAAACTAATTGTCGCATACCTTTGACACCAATTCTGCAACCAGTCAAATTTATCGTAGTTAAAAATGTGTTATCAACGAACATTTCTCCTAAATGGAAGCAACCATCTATACCGATCCAGTTGTCAGCCAAATCCAGTTCCTTGACATATCTGTTCCGTTTTAAGGCCATGGCAATAGCTCTGAATGCCGAAGGGTTGATTCCGTAGAATTTCAAGTCTACAGTATCTTCTAAGAGCTGTCTGTGGAACATCCTTATTGGAGCCAATCCCATTTCTAAACATAGTGCCAGATATAGATCTTGCCCATCATCAGGATATATGATTTTGGGAGGAGGATCGAATAAAGCTTTGTGGATGCCAGGGTCCTGAACCGAAGGATAATTGTAGTACGGGTGTCTGAGCACAGAACTCTGAGACATTGGGATATACTTTGCACATATTTCTCCACTTCCCGGATCATAGAGACCTTCAGAATACAGTTTTCGCTTGACATTATCCTCTGGTCCAACAAAGATAAGCGAAGACCATTCATCTTGAGGCGGTTCCTCTGAAGAAGACAGTTCCTTCTCGAATAATACCTCGACGGCAGGGGCCTCGTCTTTAATAGAGGTTTCACTAGACATGGTGTTAATTTTTTTCAGAAATACAAAAATAACAATGAATATTTTGAGCTTTGAGTTTAGTTTTCCAAAATTATTGCAAATCTGCGATTGCTCTCGTCACTTCCAAACCAGGCATTTTTAGTTTTTAGTCGAGAAGAGAGAATTTTCGAGTTGCGGTTCGAATTTGACAGTAATGCTTAGTTTTTTTTTTATATTATTACCTCTATGATCACTCTCTACAATATGAAGAATTACAAACTTCTTCAAATTGTCTACAATATGAAGAAGTTTGTAATTCTAGAGCGATCAACATAATTATCACGCGCACGCAAAAATAGTTTGGACTTTGCTCGTTTCTCAAGATCTGCAACTTCCTTCGAGGTCTGCAAAGTAACACCTGCTGTCGAAGTCCGAAGGAACTGCACATTTTCGTTTAATCATAACCATTTAGGATAACATTTTAGGAATAGTACTAGAATAGTTACTTTAGCAGCACTGGAAAAAATTGTCAAATTGAACTCACGTTCGATCATGATTTCACGGTAATGAGTAACATTATTTATTTAATGGAATGGTGGCCTATAGAGGATAATGAATTGATGTGAAATAACAAACTTGATATTTAACAATATGTTTAATTAGGTACCAAAATTCGCTAACTTGATTGTTTAATCAATAGTTTGTAAATTAACAAAAAATAAATTAAAAAAAAAACAACACATATAAAACACTAATTTTCTAAACAATAACTATGTAAAAAATATGACAAAAACGCCAAAAAAATACATGGAAGCAAACAAAAAATATCCTTAATTATATAAAAAATTGGCGCTTAAAACATTAAAAATAAATATCTTATAACATAGTAGTTCTAAACTAAATTGGACTCTAAAACTACTTCTTCTTTCCTTTTCCCTTCTTAATCTTTTTCTTTTTAGCGGCAGATTTTATTACTACAACTTGTGGTTCTGGAGGAGGAGTAGGAGGTAACTTCTTCTCTGGCCATTTTCTCTTCACATAATCTGCCAAAAGCGTGAGATCTATGGTTTTATTCTTACCTTTAGAACCAGCAAAAGCATTACACATCTCTTCAATCAAGGAGTTATCCAAGTGCGCTCCTGACGCGCGTATTGCAGTGTAAAACTCTCTTATCGTCATAATGTTATCTTTGGCTAATTTGGTAATCTGAAGGATCACTAGCGCTATATCAATTGGTCGTTTCTTTCGCCGCATCGCCAAGTAATGAGCACGCTTCAACACCAAATCCCTCATATCGGGTTCAGTAGGTATGAATGTTGATACAAGTTCTCCATAGGTAATATTGAAATTCTCCCTCCCTTCCATATCTTTAACTTGTGTCAATGCTTCTAGAAATTCGTCGGTTACGAACACATCTTCCATTAGGATGTTCTGTACTTTTACAGCTGGTGCTTTCATTTTAATTATTACTTTCAGTGCATCACTCGGTGACATTGGATTGTAGGACAAATCTATAGTGACAAGTTCCTTCGCTTTGATCAAGCCGCTGACAATAAGAGGGATAGCATCGTTTGCTAGTTCGTTATTACTCAAATTTAGCTTTGTTAAATATTTTGCTTTCAGTAGGTTTTTTATTGCTAGCCCAACTTTTGGTCCTGATAACGAGTTCCAAGATAGATTTAGCTCCTGTATGTTACTTTCACCTAAAATTGTTAGCAAGTCGTAGGTAGGTCCGGGCGCTGTGAGACTGTTCCATGATAGATCTAAGACCACTAATTTGCAATGCGTCTCGAATGCTTTGGCTAAAGCACTGATACCTTTTCCACAAATGTTATTATAGTTCAAATAAAGGTTTTTAACAGACAAACCTTCGAATACAGACTTTGCTACTTGTTCTGCCCCATCGTCCGCTAACTGATTTCTATTTAAATTTAAAGTTGTTAATGTTCTATTCGCGTCAAGTCCGATAAGTAGTCTTTGTACTCCAGATGCTTTGATTCTACATCCAGATAGGTTCAGTTGTTCTAACGTTCTGTTATCGGATAGCATCTCGCCTAGATGATAGCAGGCTTCATCGTTCAAGAAGTTATCAGTTAAATTAAGAGTTTTAACAGTATCGTTGTATCTTAGAGCGCTTGCCATAGCGCGGACTCCTTTTGGGTCTACGCAATAGTACTTTAAGTTTATATCTTCTTTGGTTAGGTTTCTGTGAAAGGATTTAACGGGGCATTGGGAGATTTCTTCACATTCAGCGAGGTATTTTTCTTGGCCGTCGTCGGGGTAGCAGATAGGGCGTTGGAAACGGAGTAGTGCGTCAAGAATGCCAGGGTCAGTAACCGCTGGGTAGTTATAATACACATGGTGGAATACTGTACTGTCAGACATGGGTATGTACTTAGTGCACACATTGCCACTCCCCGGATGGTACTTCCCTTCCTTAAAAAGGATCCTTTTCTCATTATCTTCAGGAATCTCTATATCCAATGATGACCATTCACTCATAGGTGGCTCCTCGGAGCTCACATATTCCTCTGCTACGAAAATAGTTTCCGTTTGTTGTTCTTCTTCAACACTGAATGATTCGAAAGACATTTTTGTTTCTATTTTATGTAGCCGAAGATAAAATATTTTAAAAATTAATTTATCAATATTTTACATAATTTGATAGATTGATTAAATGCCAAAACTATAAAATGCCATTTACAACAAAACTTCCTCGACTACGACATCCACGCAATAAACAGTTTTAATACCTACTGTAACAAAAAGATCATCATAACATCAAAAGCATTACAATCTTTAAAAGGATTTTCTACTTCTATGTGTACAGTCGTTTACGTAGCACTAGGCGCTTTCCAGGGTACACAGTCCACAGTCAAGTGAAAGTCCACCTCCAGGGCATGAGGGCAAGGACGGGTCAGCCACAGGGTCAAGCGGAGGAAGCAACGGTGCTATCGCCAGACCCTTTGGCAAGGTGCCAGAGGTCAGCTCAGTTATTCACGATGAAAGTGCTTGACAGTGGAAATAATCTTATCTATTGCATATGAGGAGTATGGTATTCTAGATGAACGGGCCTCTTAACATTAGACAGGTGAGTTCACTTTACGAGATTCATCGTCGACCGCATCTACACTTTCCATCAGGTGGGATGTGGTCAAACGTAGGCCTATCTTACTAATATTATAAATGTGAGAGTTTGTAAGAATGGATGTCTGGTTGTATGTTTGTTACCCTTTCACGCCCAAACGGGTGGACTGATTGAGCTGAAATTTGGTATATAGATAGCTTTGACCCTGGAATAACACTTAAGCAACAGGACGTCGCCAGTTTAATGTAAAAATAAAAAGGTATCGAGCCCGTTTTTCTCCTTGCATTTAAAAATGCGTTCTCAAGTGGGTTCAAGGTCCACGAATAATTATAGTAATCTCAATTGAGAAACGTTTAACTGCAATCAGCGGTTCAATGAATCATACTACAAGTACCGTTAAATGGCAAATGCCTCGTAATATAAATAACTTGGCTCTGCAGTTACCGGCGCAGGAGACGAGCACAGATCTATCGGCACTTAGATTATCACTACATAGTAAAAACATAGTTCCATCCAATCTGTCTGTCTGTCCCTATGTTTGGTAGATATACTTTTTTATGCTAGGAGAGTGCCTACCGCGCTATCCCCCCTATCCTGGGAAGAGAGGAGGGCGGGGAGTGTAGGGGCTCGCACCCACTTAAAGCCCCAGCAACGTGCCCTCTTGCTGTGTATGACGGTAATGGAGCACCTGCAGGCATAACATTCGAATACCGTCAATCGGCCCTATCGTACTCGACTACCATACATTACACCCCCATCACAGAGGAGACTCTGTGATGGGGTTGTAATGTATGGTATCCTTTCCAAGTACGGGCCATTTACTGCTCACAAATTTCAGCTTATACTGACTATAATATATGTAGGTAAGAAAATATAAAATCCGTAGAATCCCTAGATTTTTTTAATCTGCTATGTATGTGGAAGATTTCCGAGATAAAATTATTGAATTGAATTGAAAACTTCTTGTGTGCCTGCATTTGTAATGGTTACAAGTTACAAGTCCCATTTTAAATAAGTACTTACAGAAGAAAGGTTCGATATTGTACGACTAATGCATACATATATGCAACTTTACCCAATATCACATCAAATCAATTGATTGTTTAGCTGCGAGTTCATATTATGAGATCTTGTCCTGATAAAATTACTTAGGTTAATTTTTTTTTCGAAACGTGCAAAGTACGATAAACAATAATTAAATGTACACCTTGAAGATAATGACGAGTTTCTGTTCATCTGTCATCGTTTGTGTGCTATAATTGAATAATTAATTTAATTGTATTTAATTCGAAATAGTACTTACAAGACGCGGCCGAATTCCATTTATTATTTTATGTTTTATTATTTATGTCTACGCCCTACAACCTATCAGTACGCATAATTTCAACTAAATTCACCTAGCGGTTTGGGATGTGCGTTGATAGATCAGTCAATCAGTCAGTCACACTTTTCTTTTATAGGTATATTTAGATTTAGATTGCAATAAATGATGCATATAGATAAAGCTAGCCTTCTGTAGCTGTTTATTTAATGGTCGCGTGACGAATCTCAGTTGAATTTTGATGAATAGCAGACAATGGGGAATTCGAAGATGGTTTTATTATGTAATTTTATGTACACCTTGAACCAAAATGATAAATACATTAGTACTAATGTTGCTACGTTAGATCAAGTAAGAATACACCGTGATATAATAATAATTTTATTGTCAAAAGATTACAGAGATCCACTTAAAATTTAAAATATTTTGTTATGTAGTGCATGCAACAATTTTTTTTTTTCAAAGAAACCAGCAACTTTGATATACCAGCCCCTCTAGCCAAGTGCTAAAATCTTGTGACTAAGCAGTAACTTGTCCGTTCTTCTCACTTAGATACCTACTTTCCAAATGGGTTTTTCAGCACACACTTTTCAGCGGTCACTTTTTTTTTCAGTCACTTTTCATAAGTCAAATCACTAGTTACAAATACCTATATTATTACTATTATACGCTGTCAGAGTCAAATCAGAATTTTTAGGTTGTGTAAGTAATTGTGTAGCCAACCTATATGTTACAGTTTTGGGTCGCCGAGTTATATTGATCATTGATAAAAACTATTTAAACTGGGACCAAACGAGAAAGAACCTTCAATTTCCTTGTTTTTAGGCCAGTAATTTTTTTTTTTGAGTTTTTAAACTTATTGTGTGAGTGTTTTTTCTTTGTTATTATGATTTTATGCTATAATTGCTGATTAATTAGTGTAATTGGCCATAGGGCCGTCTAATTAATTAAATATAAAAAAAATGGTATTAGGTCTCTTTAGGGTGGTGATGATGCGTAACGCATTTTTCCTGGGTCAAAAAAAACTTCTCTTCAGGGTAGGTTACTGTAAGTACCATTTGCCCTAACCATTTTACTTTTATGGTAAACGATCGGTATTCGAAGGCTCGGTAATAAGTTATTATGGTGATTGTAGAGATAAGCTAATGCCAATTTCAGCTTAGGGCTTAACTTAGAACCATGGGAATATAGTTTGACCTATGGCCATCATTATATGTGTTAAAATATGGAGTGAGACATAAGTGGTATTGTTACTATTTTTTTTCCATACATAATCTCCCGGTCAACAGATTAACCGATTGAGATGAAACTTATAATAATTGGGGTTTATTCCGGTTTATACTCTAACAGAACAGGTAACCTTACATTGTCAGAGTCAAATCACAATTTATGGGTTGTGTGACCAACCTATATGTTGCAGTTTCAGGTCGTCGGGATTAGGTACTACAGGGTCTGCAACATGACCTGACGACTGCCTCTTCTGCGTCCAGGCAAAAACTTCTTGCCAAACCGAGATTTGAACACATGACCCCCGGACCCCGGATCACATGCCGCACTATCCCGGACCACGGACGCTACAATCTTACTAATATTATAAACGTGAAAGTTTGTAAGAATGGATGTCTGGATGTATGTATGTTTGTTACTCTTTCACGCCTAAACATGTGGGCCGATTGAGCTGAAATTTGGTAAAAAGTTTGCATAGATCCCGGAAAACACATAGGCTATAGAATAGCGACTAAAACCGCTGGGCGCAGTTAATTATAATAGGTAACTTCTTCTACTGAGCATTTTCTCGGCTATACCTCTTCCACTTCTCGCAGTTTGGAGAATCCTCCTCCCAGAAATAAATACGAGTACCTACCTATAGATACATAGAGCGTAGCGTCCGTGGCCCAGTGGTCATATGTCCGGCTTTTAACGCCACGTTTCATGCAATAAAGATTCATTTCATTTAAATCGGAGACACTGGGTTAAAATCTCAGTGTGTGGCAAAAAGTTCGTCTGTACGCTACCGTGTTTCGGAAGGCACGCGAAACTGTGGGTCCCGGATGTTTCCTATAAGATATGTAGGAGGCAGTCGTTAGGTCATGTTGCAGGCCCTGTAGTAATCTCGGCGACCTGAAACTGCAACATATAGGTTCGCCACACAACCTATAAATTGTGATTTGACTCTGACAGTGTAAGTAGGGTAACCTGTTCTGTTATAAAGGCTACTTTTCCGCAGGTAAAAGCTCTGGGTACATAGTTAACAATATCAGTAGTAGGATAACAAATAGAACAATGTTATTATTTCTTCACCCGGTCCGGTCCAGTTTCTAGATCTGTTTGGATCTAGACTAGATTACGAGTAATTGATTACAGCGGACCGCGCCCTCGCTAATTGATCTAAAATGCTTGTATTTGCCCTTAGTAGGTAAATAGGATAAATTAAGCAAATAGATGGCGAAAAGTTTTGAATATCCAAAAAATCAGCTATAGTTGTGAATAAGGTTTTTTATATAGGTACCCAGGTAACCTAGGATTAACTTTGATCTCGCGTGATATTCGCGACCGTAGATGTTAACAGATTAAACCTAGAAGACGGGATAAATCCCGGGCTACTTATTTTGAGATATCGTGAAAAAAGGCTTAGGTTTTATGGCATAATAGCAAAGCTAAAACCAGGTAGTATGTAAGAAGATTGTTTTTACGTTTTTTGTTCTTTTAGTGAAATTACTGGAATTAAGAGTCTTAAAATCTTATGGCTCCTGAGAAGGAAGCGTTGGTGCAGTGCACCTATTTCACACCATTGTGAAATCTTAGGTAGCATTGTACTGATTATGGGCAGCGTTATCTCTTAACATCAGAAGAGCGTCTTGCTCGTCTTCCTTCATACTAGTCCACATAAAAAAACATAACCGCCGATCCTATCGTTTTAAGTTTGTTTTGTAATTTGAACTAATTCTTGTAATTTGATATGCAGTAAAGAGTTAGTTTTTTCTAAGTTATTTACCTACCTATAATATTACATTTAACTTAGAAGAAAATAACTTAAAAATAAGAATTAAAATGTTATTAAAACAAAGTCGCGGGTTCAATAGTGTCTAAAACATAATTACTACGGTAGTACAAAGTACAAGTACCGTTTGTAAGTTTGATTTAGAATTAGAGAAATAGAAAGCCTCGCCCATTGTTTTCACCGTTCACAATAAATTTACTAGATAACGCTGTATTTGGTTTTATAATGAAAGCTACAAGAAAGTTGAGATTTAGTGAAGGTAATGTTTGAACTAACCAACTAGTACTCAGGGTAGCCGCAGAATATTTGTAAGTATGGGTATCTTCAAGGCACGAGTGAATAGGTACCTTTCTAGGCATCATACGTGATCCATCGTCGACCGCATTTTCACTTTCCATCAGGTTTGATGTGGTCAAACGTAGGCCTATTTAGTATAAAAAAAAAATGTTAGCTTACGCATTATCAGCAAGGCTATTCACTTAAAACTGTCAGGGACCCGAACAAAAGACCGAATTGTCCAAAATATATGAAATGACGTGTAAGCATCGAGATATATAAATAGAGGTCACACGCCAAACTGAAGTATTGTCCCATTTGACATCTAAAGTTATCATAGATGAGAAAAAACAAACAGAACGTACTTATGCCATTTTTTTGCCTACTAAATAAAGGGGGAGGCAGCAGTGTTATTCACTTATCCGTGAAAGAACCAAACCGAAAACCAATTTGTCAAATATGTATGAAACGACGTATTATGTTGATACACCTTGACATGTCATGTCACGTCATTTCATACATTTTTGACAATCTAATCGGTTAAATATTTTTTAATTGTTAGATAAAATAAATAACCTATTTAATTTTGTAACTTATTATAAGAAATTATGAATGGTAAAAATGTTAAAGATAGTTTAACTTTAAAAATTCGCGATAGTAAAAAGCGTAGCGCCCCGAAAAAAGGTCTCCTTTTTGAAAATCACTCTAACGAACCTAATATGATATATGGGTACTAAAACAGGTTTATTATGTTTAAACAAGGTGGTAATCAATTACAGTTTTAATGTAAATGTCTGATCTGTGGAAGTTTAATTTGAAAAAAAATGTTTTTTCCATACATTTCAACGAAAAACACCGAAATAGATTTAAAAAATACGATAAAATAAAATAATGTGTGTGAATGAAAAAATAATCAAATTATATTCAAATCGATTCAATGAAAATAATAATATTAAAATAAATGATATTTTTTTACATAAGGTTTTACTAACGATTTTACTTTCTCTTAAGCCATCAATAAATAAACTTAAACTAGGCAAGTAAACACACAATGTCACATCTTTATATTTATTCTTTGACAAAACGAGAAAATGTCACAAAATATTAGCCGCTTTGTTTGAATAAAATTGTAAAATGTTTATCTAGTTACTTACCGATGAAAACTTATTACTTTGCACTCGGCGTGTTGCGTGAACAGTTGGTGCAATACCTCAACACATACCCCGGCATATTATTTGTGTTTTTATGGGTTTTTTTTAGTATCAAATGTGAGCAGAGCTACTGACGCGCTCAAAAGCAGGTTAGCGACTAATTGCAAGCGGTACATTTTGCGGCAAGTATACCTATGTTTAAAGAGCGCAGTAGGGATGGGTGATGAGTAGGGCTTGCGTGTAAGTCGTATCGACTAACGAATAGTGAATAACCCTGTGGCCGTAGCATAGCACATGGGAGCCCGCAGAAATGTCAAGAGTAGAACTGTCAACCCATACATTGTTGTACTTTTGTGAATGTATGGGATGACAGTGACTTGACAGCAAGACAAGTCTATGCAATGTCTGTGCTGGACCTAAATTCTGCACGAAAAAGAGACGGCGGCGCAGCAAAACGTAAGCAAAAAAATAACCTCTAAACACATTTTTATTTTCAAAAACGCCATTTTGAGGCGCCCAAAAGATGCTAAATTAAATAAAATTGAAGTTGCATTTGAGTTTGTACTGGCATCGTAAGAATTTTCAAGATTTTTTTCAAAATTTAGTTAAAATTTGACAGTGTGCGCCAGCAAAACGAGAAGCGATATTGGACCGGAATAATCCCGCTGATGTACTTACAACGTACAACGATTTCTGTCCGTAATCAACATGAAGAAGTAAACACTTGACTTGACTTTACTTTAAGATTCTTGGTTATCAAACTGTTTTTAGGCTATGATTGCGATCTCGAGCAATAATAATTAATAATAAGGTGGTAAGGCGGTCGAAGGTGATGTTGCAGTAAACCTAGAACGTATAATAATTTCCATTGTCCTTGCTTAAGAGTAAATAAAGGTTTTACTAGAAACCATGCCGAAACAGGATCATAACTTGGCGACTTTGATTTAGTTCTATTTTTGGCCACGAGTCAACGAACCTTGTCAATGTTTCGTCGGTTCAAACTCAAAACATTCCTACAAGAAACAGACAGCATACATTTACCAAAACAATTTTAAGCAATTCCAAATTCAAAATATATTTACCAAACAATGCATTCGGTTTTTAAAACATCGCGTTCCTTAAATGGCGTCGGAATTGTCATACATGCGTGTGCGCAAAAAGCGTGCGTAAGCAAAGATAGCGTATCACGATAGAAGCCTTGAGTTTGGCTTCTTTGCATGCCTGGAGTTACGCTTAATAAATCAGTTCAATCTCGAAACTCCACTATCTTTTCAACATAACGTTGGCGTCGGTAACCACTTAATATCAGGTGGGCCAACTGCTTGTTTGCCGCTATTTATATTAAAAAAAAATTAAAATACATACCTACATTTAAAAATCGTAAATGTGCGCTCTATTATATCAGTTAAAACATAAAAAGAATCACCTTCGGAATACGCCCCGGGCCCCGTAGTATAAAGGAAAGCATAACTAACACATCTGGTGTTACGATTTGAACTACTTATAATAATGACATCAAATTTGTCTGAAACCGTGTAGTGGAGTCACTAAGCGACAAAAATGGGTCAAACCTGTTTTTTTCATGCAGAAGCATGAAACTTGGCACATTGATTTCATATGTAAAAATAGGCTGATTTCGATCGGTAGCCCTCGGTAGCACCCCCTCTGGCAGCGAGGAGGGGGGTTGGAAGGGGCGCTCCACCCGGCTTCATTTTAAAAATTCTGGGAGACCACACATAGCTAATAGGTCAAGTTTGGTATCAATTTCGGATAAATCGAGGACGTAGATTTCATTTTTGGAATAAAAATATGACATTTGTGATGATTTGTTTAACAAAAAAATTAAAAATTAGAATTACGTAACTTCGTTTTTATTGTTCAAATTACTGTAAATTCAAAAATACTAGTTTTTTTAATAAACAAAAAATATGTTAATAAAGTCTAGTTTATGTAGATTAAAAAATATATAATTTTATATTACTTTTCTTAATAACAAACCGCATAAAAAAATCTTTTGCTGTCCCGGGCCGCAATTTTCTTTTAACCGCCATGAAAAGGGTTGTTAGTAAAAAACTTACTATTTCATGCAGAAGTTTAAAACTTGCCACAATTACAATTCCTTACATTAAAATAAACCGTTTAGAATCAGTAGCCGTCGGTAACCAGCCTTCTGACAGCGGGGAGGGGGGGTGAAAGGGCCCACCACCCAGCTTCACTTTAAAAAATCTGGAAGACCACGTATAGCTAATACGTCAAGTTTGGTATCGATTTCGAATAAATCAAGGACGTAGATTTTATTTCTGATAATAAAAAACGCATTTTATAGGTTTTTAACCAAATTATAACACAAAAATAGTACATAGTTTTTTTATTTAGAGGCACTTTAATTCTAAATTATAGTAATATTTTGTGATAAACATAAATATTTTTTAAAAGTTTATTTCAAGTAGATTAAATAAAATAGAACATTTATATTATTTTTATAAAAATTTACTCGTACAATTTTTTTTTTAAGACACGAGAGTCGCTATTTTCTGCTCACCGCTGCGCTGCGTTGTAAATCCCCATCCACTGTAAAATACGACTATTTGCATTCATTTAACATGTTATTGATATAAGAACTTGATATTGTCAAACATAAAATTCAGAAAAATCCTATGGCACATCATAATTTACTCTCCCTGAGACAAACTTTAAAAAAATAGGCGCGAAAGTCATATCTCTTTAATAATAAACTTCTAACCAAAGTTATGCATCTATTTTTCAATTAAATGTAATGTGGCATAATTATAAATACTACTGGCACCTACCTACAGCTTATTTATATCGTTATATTGTTTTCCAAGACGGATGCTCCATATATAATATAATAATAATATAGCTCAAAACATTTTATGACGAATTATGATAAGCCTTGCATTTATTTATTAAATCAGTTCCATGCACAATATTCTGGCAACTGAAAGGTTTTCAGACAAAGGAATGGTCTGCTTCTTGCTTCCTAAACCAAAAGAGAGGATGGGTTAGACTTAACCAAGAAATTATGCCTAGCCTCTCTCAAACAAAGTTCCTTGTAAACTGCGTGTAACAAATGCTGGTATACAGACATATCATGGAAGTAGAAGTATATTTTTCAAATAGTGTTTTTTTGTGATAAGGTGTTTCCTACATAGTTATTGATTGTCGAGCAGTAATTACTGCTTGATCTGCAGTTTCATTGACCGCAAAACATCATATCAAAACCATATAGGTAGAGTTACGTTTGTGTGCGGCACATTTATGCCAGTCGAAGGATACGAGTCTTCCTATTTTCTAGCCTCCTGCTTGGTTTTAGAAGCAATAAGCAAACAAAGGGACACCTTATTCATCTAACACCGTTTTGGTGGCAAGTATATTATGCACGAAACTGATTTAATTTATAAATAAAGGGCGGATTGCTGAGATTGATGCAAAACTGCATGAAGACGGTCTTAAAATGTAATGAGCTATAATAACAATATTATCTTTGGAAGAATCAGTCTTGGAATGTAACATACTGATATAAAAAAGCTTTAAGCCTGGAGTATTTATAATTTTGCTAGATAACAATTTGTTGAAACAGTTTGATTCTTAACAATGTTTAGCAGTTTCCGTTCCGCGATTTGATCGCGTTTTATCGCACCTATTTTTCAAAAGTTTGTCTCAGGGAGAGTAAATTATGATGTGCCATAGGATTTTTCTGTATTTTATGTTCGACAATATCAAGTTCTTATATCAATAACATGTTAAATGAATGTACACAGTCGTATTTTGCAGTGGATGGGGCGATTACAACGCAGCGCAGCGGTGAGAAGAAAATAGCGACTCTCGTGTCTTAAAAAAAATGTACGAGTTAATTTTAATAAAATTAATTAAAAAGTTCTATTTTATTCAATCTACTTGAAATAAACTTTTAAAAAATATTTGTTTATCACAAAATATTACTATAATTTAGAATTAAAGTGCCTCTAAATAAAAAAAAACTAAGTATTATATTTGTGTAATAATTTGGTTAAAACCCAATAAAATGCGTTTTTTTAATATCAGAAATGAAATCTACATCCTTGATTTATTCGAAATCGATACCAAACTTGAGGTATTAGCTATACATGGTCTTCCAGATTTTTTTTAAGTGAAGCTGGGTGGTGCGCCCTTTCACCCCCCCCCCCCCCCCCTCCCCGCTGTCAGAAGGTTGGTTACCGACGGCTACTGATTCTAAACGGCTTATTTTAACGAAAGGAATTGTAATTGTGGCAAGTTTTAAACTTCTACATGAAATAGTAAGTTTTTTACTAACAACCCTATTCATGACGGTTAAAAGAAAATTGCGGCCCGGGACAGCAAAAGATTTTTTTATGCGGTTTGTTATTAAGAAAAGTAATATAAAATTATATATTTTATAATCTACATAAATTAGACTTTATTAACATATTTTTTGTTTATTAAAAAAACTAGTATTTTTGAATTTACAGTAATTTGAACGATAAAAACGAAGTTACGTAATTCAATTTTTTTATTTTTTTGTTAAACAAATCATCACAAATATCATTTTTTTATACTAGAAATGAAATCTACGTCCTCGATTTATCCGAAATTGATACCAAACTTGACGTATGAGCTATGCGTGGTCTTCCAGAATTTTTAAAACAAAGCCGGGTGGAGCGCACCCTCCACCCTCCCTCCCCGCTACCAGAGGGCCCCTTCCATTAGGCTACCGATCGAAATCAGCTTATTTTGACATAAGGAATCAATGTGCCAAGTTTCATGCTTCTGCAAGAAAAAAACAGGTTTTGCACTAAAGTCCTCCACTAGTGGGTGAGATAATTATCGTAAGCACAGGGCATAGTTCCGGAAAAAGATGCCGGTTAGTTTTCGCAAAAACACACATTAAGTTTTATTTTTCAAATAAATTGGCGTGCTCGGATCCAGTTATGTATTCTGGGCGGTGTCCTAAGGTGCAGACGGGCAAAAATAAAATAAACAACTATAGTGAAACGTAAACCTGTAGTATTTTTTTTTATTAGTTACTGTGAGCCCCTTGAGGGCCTACAGTGCTTCCCCCGAAATCGACCCTTGCTCGCGGCATCTCTCCTAGCACATCATCAATGTTGCGCGTACGCATCCAGCTGACTTCCCTGGAACCGAACACTGACGTATTCGATGACAAAACACGGAATAATGATAATTGCTCACTTGTCTCGGTAAACTGCGCGTGCGCCTGCCTAACTTGATCGGGTCATAGGGATGAGACAAGTTATCTCTTTAAGTTATGAGAATTTTTAAAGATGTTATAGTGATGGTGCTTTTTAAGCAGCTAGGTATTTAGAAATTACTTAGGTTTTTTTTAATGACGAATGCAGCTTTATTTATATAAAAGATTAAAAACATATCAACACGAGACACGAGGGATTAAAAGTGATAAGAATAAGGATTTGGGAAAGCTGTTTGACCAACAGTGGGACTGCACAAACGCATTAAATAAATAAATAATTTAAGTTTTAACATCATCACAGTGGCCGGATAAGAAGTGGCCAACGCCATCTTAAATGGCTTCCTATACAGACACCTAATTAATAAACTTCTTGCTTTATTTGCCTCTTTTTAAAGAATTACTGCCTCTTATGGCTTCGGGTTCAGAATCCCTAAACAATACGGCACAACTCTAGCCAACAAAAACTAAAAAAAGATCTTATAAGATGGAACCACGGACCTAGCAAAGTTCTGAGCGAAAGCTCTTGAACAAGGAATGATACGTCCCTAGTAAGCCAATATCGCTCGTTGCCGCTTAGACATACATATATAGTAAGCCCAGTTTAGACTAAGACACAATAAGTGTTACCACGAATCTAACCTTGATTTACGAGGAAAACATTGTTATATTTTGACATTGTATTGTCGAAAAAAAACATTGAATTTCCAAACATGACAACTCTTCGAAAACTCGCACAATTTAGCGTTCGCGATCGCTTGTTCGGTTTGTTAGTGACAGTGACCCTTTGGATGGGATATACTTATCCCACAAAAGAAGCCGCAAGAATTCATGAATAAAAATACCACGCCAAAAACAAGATGGCGCCAATTAAGGTTCGATACCTCTGGAGGTTCGACGGCCGTGGAGTATCCACTGACAAATTTGTATTCACAATTTGTCCTGAAAACGGGTATAAATCTTTAGGTACTATCAAGGTACACTTTGGATTACGTATTAATACTTATAAATTGCAAAATCATAATATTTTTTCAAAAGTTTACAAGTTATTAAATATACGAGAAACTTGTTGGGATCTGCACGGAGGAAGGACGAATCAAACCAATAGAAATAAATGTTGCTATGCAAATATTTTAAAACGAATTATTATTATGTCTTAGTGTGCTTCAAAGTAGTAAGGTGTCAAGTGCAAGGGCTTACTAAGGGTGCATCATAATTTTTATCAAGCGATGATTCCGTCATATCTATGCCATCAGATCGCATACAGTATGCTAGCTCCATTCATCGAATTCTATTCTCCAATCGCACAATCTCCAGTCACAATTTCTCTCACACTGAGCAAAAACTTCACGCCTCAAGTGTTGAACGCCGAACCTATCCATGCGTTGACAGCGCACGCGCGACATTCAATTGTCTAATTACAAAAGAAAGTAACCACACAATAATCAACTCTATAATTAAAGCAATAAAGTCTCATTTATTGTGTATGTTACGTCATATTTGCCTCGGGTACAACGTGACTGTGACAGCGGTATTGCATACTAACAATAGATATTTAGCGAAAGCGAAGAAAGTGATTCTTATTAGCGTCGCGGTACTTGCGTTTGATGATTTTGATGGAAACCAGGATTATTTTGATTATGTTAGTTAATGTAGCTGAAATACTAAAAAATACAATTCACGTAAAGACTGTGTAATAACTGACTGTAATCGCCATTAAGGTAATTAAACATGAATATCTTAATTTAATGTCATATTTAGCGAGTGAAATTTACTATTTTAACGACTTTAAGTAAAATTTTGTACATTTCATTTAGCCTCATTTGTATGCGATAAGCGAAAATCCTGTCTGTTATTACAAAATCTACGCTACTTTAGCACTAATTTCTCTTTTTTGTTGTTTAGGAGCAATTAGGTAAAGCTATTTGAGACGGAGAGTAACAAAGTTAAGCACACACATCACAAACTTTTAGGTCCATAATGATCGCTTCCCATAAAGAAATATGTACTTTCTTACACTTGTCCACATACCAGTCTATCTCTTTACCAAATTTCAACCCAATCCGTTCAGTACTTAACGCTGCGCTGTTTGTTGTAGATCAATCAGTCAATAACGTTATCAATTTATATAATTTTGAAAATACCAAAAATTCTTTCTAGTATTTTATATAACCCTACTCCTAAGGACTAGCAAAAAGCTAACATGAATCATGACAAACCGATCTTTTCAAGTTAAATTACAGTTATTGAAGTGATTCAAGTAACACATGAGGAGCTGATTCAACAACTTTCATAGAGAAAATCAATTTCCTGCGAACGCAATCACTTTCTACTTGCTGTATGGATTGATGGTGATTACAATGTATGGCTGTAATTTATGGGAAAATATTGAAGTTTGTGTGTTACTTGATTTTCCATAGAAAATGAGCGTTTCTATGGATTATTGCATTGCATTGCATTTACAACAGTTTTTGTTTTTATTCCAGGAAAAATGCATTACGCATTGTCACCCTGCACCCCACCCTCCAAGGTGGTATGTGGGACTCCCCCGCCGAAAATGGGCGCGGCGAGGATACCCACTAAAAACCTGGGGGTGTTCCTGCGGGACGCCATAATGCCGGGGCTGCGGGTACGCTGAAGCACTCGTCCGCGGCCCCGAACATAGTTATTCTATCTACCCCTATAGCCATATCCTCGGTCTCTCCTTCTCCTTACACTCAAATTCAGTAGCCAAGCGCCAAACACTTAATGGCAGTCGTGGAAAGTGGGAAAACCATCAAAAAATCATCTCTATTAACAAGTGAATTAAATTAAAAATTTAAAAAACCCCCAACGCAATACGTAATTCACCATTTTTTTGATGGCGGCCATCTTGGATTTTAAATTTTATATAGTGGGCTATATTCTACTCGTCAAGCCCTTTCATTTGATACCCATATTGAGGGGATCGTGGAAGAAAAAAATAATCCGCCATTTTGTAGCGGCGGCCATCTTGGACCGATTTTCACCAAACATGGCTAAGAACACTCTCGACTAACTCTACTTTCAAACAAAAAAAACTAAATTAAAATCCGTTCATCCGTTTGGGAGCTACGATGCCACAGACAGACACATACACACACATACACACACACAGACAGACAGACAGACAGACACGTCAAACTTATAACACCCCGTCGTTTTTGCGTCGGAGGTTAAAAATCTTCCATTACAGTATCGTTACATATTAAATTATAATATTAAATAATTTACGTTACTAACATTTATTTGTGCGGCAATAATAATAATGATAAGTTCAAATAATTGATTAGTAGTTATTTTAAAAACAAGCAATTCTATACGAGTATGAATGTTATTAACACATAAAAAATATATTACAATCCAAAATTTGAAATAGCTTTCTTTCGATAATGGCATTAATTTTTACATAATCTTAATTATTTATTTCAATAAACGAAAGGTGGGTATGAAAACTATTTCATAACCGTTAAAGTTTTCTGTTAAAATATTTTAATCTGAAGATTGATTTTATACCAGCTTCATTTGCTATTATTATGTCAAATTACATTTGAATTTTAATTTACTTCAAATTTAGCATAAAGATTGCTAATTTAATACGTAGAATGCTAATCTGTTGAACAAACGTAACTTAAGATTTCATTCATTACAAGTGAATTAAGATACACAAGTACACGAACGGATTTTTGATTTGCGATACATTTGTGTCTGCTCGTGACCACGGTTCATGTAACTGAGCCGAAACCTGTTTAATCAGGTTTTTGTAAAACCAATAACATAAAAATAATGATGTACGAGATAAGTCCCGATTAATAAAATTAACATGAGGTTTAATATAAATATGTACTTTTTAGTCACAATATTTTTTAATTAGATGACTACAACCCATCACAATAATACTAAATTAATTAATAAATTTCGATCTTAAGAAAAAAACATTACCACCTTTACTTTTTGCACAACTCGACTTTAAACTAGTAAATCTCAAGACTTCATAAACCAATCGGTCAGACACCTGTTAACTAGAGCAAGGTAACATTATAATTACACCATTTGTTCCTAATAAGCCCTTACAACCTTATTACTAAGGCTTAAAGACTCATTATAAAGCGGAATTGTGCGTGGGACAGTTTGAGGTTATGATCGAGTTCTCGTCATTAGGTAACGATTATATCGATACAAATATCCGTATCGAATATTATCGATTGAAACTGACTTTTAGATTTTACGGTACTGACTGCTTATTGATTTGTCGTTAAAAGTATAAATTCTGTTAGCTAAATGTATAAATCTAAATAAGCTATCGAGCCAAGCGAGGAACTAGTGTATTCATATTATTTTCAAAGTTAGTATTTCACAATATTTACCGTCAGTTGCCACCATAATTTTGCGGCCAGATTATAATCGATACAACAGTTTATTAAATCGATAAACAAATTAATTACAATCGGGATAACAAGCGAGAACTGAGGATCTTGGTTCGTCGCAGATTACTTTAAGATTAGATCGGCCATAGAATTTTTTACAAGGACATAGTTCACCAGGACGAGAAAATCAGGTGCCCGATGTAAGGCCATCTTATCTATTATTCTTGTATTATCATTTTTCATGACAAGACATGCAAACCAGCAGCCCGAGCACACTTTGATATTGACATAAGACTAGCAACACCGGTCCCAGAGTAATCTGACATAATATTATATCAAGATGCTACTCTTGCTACTCGCACTGTCATTGCGTACAATTTGTAGCTACTCCCAATGTCATAGTGCTCTTACAAATCTAGACACGCGGCAGCGAGTCAAGCCAAGATCAAGCAAAGGAACTGGCGACCGCGCCGTGTGTTATATTACACGAACCGTCCAAAGCGCGTTTTGACGACTTTTTACACCCTCGTTATACAAAAACTATTACACATAGACAAGTCAAATTTGGCACATGTACTCTTATATACGAACTACATCTGTGTTCCAAATTCCAATAACACAGCTCAAACGGATATTTAGATATAAACATCCAGTAATCGGTGAAGTTAATACATACTGAGGGATAGATCAAAAGTAATATCCCAGTTCCAGATGACCTAGAAAGCTGAAATTTGGCATCCCGATAGGTAATGTCGTAGTAACAAAGAGAAAAATCAGAAACTAGTATTTTTTTATCATTATAAATTATTATTAATTTTTAAAAAAATGTATGATATTAAAGTTTGAGACGCCTAGGTACGCATAAAGCAATACAAGTTGCATGTTGCTATAATTTTTGTGTAGGCGGCTATTTTCTGTTAGATACTACGAGGTGCGCGCGAGTCCACTATTCCTACTAATATAAATACAAACTTTGTACCTACTGTACGTATGGATATATGTTTTTTACTTTTTCACGCCTAAACGGGTGGGCCGATTGACTTTAAATTTGGTATAATAAATACCTATATAGCTTAGACCCCTGGAATAACATAAAATACACTACTGTACCAAACTGTATAGCGGGTAAAACAGCTAGGCACAGCTAGTCACTAATAAAAATAGGTTCCTGGTACCTACGTAACAATTGTATATCCTATGTAAATACCTATCAATATATCGACTCACCAGCACAAGGCGGCTCAGTAACATAGAGGTATATAATATTAACATTGTTTACAATAAAAATTATGTAGGTATGTATATCGCCTTAGGTGCTAGTTGGTGTAAAACATTTTAGATACCTACGTACCTGTAACGTATAGTCATAATATTATAGGTATGTGGCGGTATCTGGGGGCACTGCCGTGCCCAAGTCAAACCAAGTCGTCGTCATTACAAGTCTTGTCGGCTTAGGTTTCTTTTGATCGAAATTCTAATCCAGTTCCAGATGATCTAAAAAGTTAAATTTCCATCCAGGTAGGCGGTAGGTATAAGATAGCTGGGTGAATATAGATAAATTTATCAGTAACTAGTATTGTTTAAAAATCAATTGATTAG